>JAMPIV010001150.1:0-132500 GCA_024509875.1 Oreohelix idahoensis
TGATGAAAAACAACAACCAAGCTTGAACAAAACCAGTATTACCTCATATTACTACTGCACAAATTACACACATAGAATAATAATAATAAACTATGTCAATACAAAGTTCATATATATAAACTGTGTACATAATACTTGTAATTACATTTGATTGTGATTCCTGGTTCACTGTGTAGTTGAATCAGGATACCCATCATTGAAAGAATTAATACATATATTTTTAAACTTAAACACTTGACTCATTTAAGATAGTCTTATAGAGTGTTATATGTGTGTGAGTGTCACAGTGTTGTAGAGTGTTGTGGAATAAATTAAACTGTTTATCTGTCTGTTGTTGTTGTGACTTACACTTCATCATTTTCATAACCCTAGACATTTAACGTAGTCATCACAATATTCCAGAATAATTCTGACTGAGGTATAAATGTGGTAGCAAGTAAGGTCATCTGTAATACACCACACTTATTAGATACAGATACCTTCACAGCTGATCTCAGTCAGTACACTAAGTCCCCTATAAATATTTATAACATCCCACTTTACCACAACATGGTTGATTTTAAGAGTTCTGGCCTGAAATCGATCACCTTTCTTTTCATGACTAACCGAACTGGTTGTTACACTAGAATTCTCTCTGTTGGTCTGACGCCAAGAATCACAACCATTAGCAGAAACGCCATCAGTATGTGGGAAATTGTATCTGCCACGTAGAGATTTACCTCCATCATGTTTGACACCAATAGAAGTATTAGCAATGAGTGTGTAGGGCTGACTCTTTGCTTTAGTGCCTTGTTGGCAAACAATTTTCTGTCTAGCATTTTCAACATTGACAGTAGACCACATCTTGTTATTCAAGACGATGTCAAGCAGGCCATCTACTCGTTTTCTGGCTTCAGAAATTTCAATATTTTTATGAGATATCTCCTCACTAAGTTTCTTATTTAAGTTCTCAATCTTAGCCACCTTTTCTTTCTCAGCCGTTAACTTTACCACCAATGTTTTTTATCATCCTTTTCTTTATTAGCCCTTAACTGTGTTAAGTCCATCTGAAGTTCTTCAGTGTCACTATCATTGCTATTTACAAGCCCATCAATCTTCTCCGGACACACAGTACTTATCTCTTCAAGCTTATCAAAACATACATCATGAAGCATTTCTATGTATAATTTGTCTCGTTCATTGTTTTCAGCTTTTAATTTTTCATACATATCTTTCTTTCGTTGGGTCTCTTGTGTAAGGTTTTCCAACTCAACATGCTTAACTTTCATCTGAAATTCCAAGTCCTTAATCTTTCTTAAAGCCAAATTCAATGCAGTTTGTGCACTAGAAAGTTCTGAGTTTGATTTATGTAAATCTCTTTTAAGTCTAGCCACCGTCTCTTGTAATTCCGTGTCCTTAGCAACATTTTCTAAGAGGTTTTCCCTTTGCTGTAAAGCAGTTTGTTTGATGATTTTCATTTGCTCCTCATCCTCCAACTCTTCTTTCTGGTCATTATGAATGCCGTCGCGCAACAACGTACGTATATTCTTCAACATGTTATCACGTTTAACATCCATCTGGTTGTACAAGAACAGACGAAAGTCCATACGCAGCAATCTCGCTAAATCCTTAGCCATCTTCAAATGAGGAATGGACTGAAATCTATTCTCAGCAAACTCTTAGGGCTGTCGACGCATAGATCAAAAATCTATCCATCACGTGTGGTTCCAGGGCTGGACCCTGCAAATTCTCAAAACTATCACCCCTTTCAAATAAGTACTGTAAATCAGACCACATATAACCCCCCCCCCCTTGCACCGGGTAGAGAGTGTCAAACCTCTTGGTATCGCACGCACGCCAAAATGGGCCTGGTGTACCATACCGCTGAGTCTAGGATGCTCCCTTGGGGTTGAAACAAAGCCCACACCTCACCTCCCATTACTGGCTCAAGGGTATGAACGAGTGAATAACTCGTCCCCTAAAGGGCAAAAGAGTGAATAACTCGCGCCCAGGGATTCAAACAAACAAACAAACTCAGGATCTGTATCGGAATCCATATCAGGATCCATAGTGGTACAATCACAAAGCCAATAAACACCTATACTTTTAATAATTTATTGTCCCAAGAGGTTGGACAATTACCTTTCCAGCTCACAAACCAACTATCTGTACAAGAAGTCGAAATTATCTCAGTTCATTACTGTATACCAAGTTCCTATGCATAGAATTCTAACAAAGTCATATCATTATCAGGGAAGTCAACATCATGTACGTAGCCATTAATATTCATGCACCATATCCCAATGATATGTCACTATAGCCACAGACAACAAAAACAACAGTTATCAATAGAACAGGTAATGCATATCAAAAAGGAAGGCTCGTTGACATTGATTGAAATGGGCACGATTTATACAACATAAACCACTTATCTGAAAGTAATTCCGTTCCTTTCCGCCAAGACACTGGATATCACAAAGTTCTGCTGCTAAAAATACTCCACTGCAGAAAGGTACTGGAACTCGACAATATTCCCTACAGGTCCTTTACCTCGTCTGGTATGTGCTCGCACACTGCCCAGCAGCACAGGATGATAAGAACTCGAACAATACTGCAACTCTTGACTTGCGGTACAATACACGTGCAAAAGGGTTGGAAACACTGCACGTATACTTGCGCTTGTACACTGTCTATCAATCTCGTTGAAAGGAGGTAGAAGGGCTGGAAATACCGTCACTTGAACTTTTATACTGGTCTACCTGACAATTTCAATCAGGAAAAGTAGAACTGCCTCGCTGCACATCCATTCATGCGCATGTCATAGGTTCGATCCAATTAGATGACTGGTCCACCAGCTATGTTACTGCACATTTATAATCTTGGCAGTAACCTCTTTTAGTAGGTATTAGATCCAACTTGACCTGAAACCACCACTGCTACAGAAAGATTATGTTATCATTCACTCCGACCAACTGACACAGCTGTAGATGTTTTTGTGTGTAAATATCATAAAGACGAGGGCGTGCGTTGTTTCTTGAGTGCACACGCCACACAGGCTACCAAATAATACCGTGTTGAATATCTCCGCTTCACGGACTAATATAGTTAGGTCGTGGTTCCGTAGTAAAGCCACCCTTGGCAAAGACAAGACGTTCTGTATACATATAGGCCACGCCCACACAGGGCTGTTTGTAAATATGAGTTATTACTGTCACGCCTGGAAGGTAGAGTGAGTGTGTGCTGGCAGAGTCGTTCACACCACAGGTACATACACAGGAGTCAATGGAGTGTTGAACGACTGATGACATTTAACAAGGGTTTATTAAGTCACAGCACATCATCACGTTGACATAGACGAATACAATTACATCGAATCATCACAGCTTCATAACCTCAGCGAAAAAATAATAACAGTTAATGGATCCTTTCATCGAACGGTCAGCATCACCGTGCTATAAATACTGCACACAGCAGATATATATCAAGGCCTAAAGTACTCACAAAATCCATCAGCAAACGGTCAGCATCACCGTGCTATAAATACTGCACACAGCAGATATATATCAAGGCCTAAAGTACTCACAAAATCCATCAGCAAACGGTCAGCATCACCGTGCTATAAATACTGCAGCTTACGAAATATGCTGTACACACAGCGAAAACATAAGTCGACATCTTAAGCACTGTACAGGCATACACCATCCAAAAAACACCAGGCTTGACCAGGTCGGTCCACGCCCAGACACAAACTCTCTCGGCTCACACACTCGTCCCGCCAAAAAACCCAGTCACGAGAATCCCCTGTTTTCAACCCCGCTCTCAATACCTGCAGCATAGCCGCGAGCTAAACACAGCTCACTACAACTCCGGGATAAATTCCTCACAGGCGTGGCTCAACGCTGTGAGTAGCGGTCATTCCTATCATAAATTTAAACAAACATCATAACTAAACAAGGATTCAAGCAACGTAACTCAATCTAACTTGTCACCAACATATTCAGGATTACTCCCCTTTTTTACCTTAACAATGTCCCTCTCTCTATCCTATAAACCTAGTATTGATTGGTGTCAGGTACAACAATGAACTTTCCATACCCTTCTTAAGGATACTGCTAAGCCTTTACTATGTTGATCATCCTCTCTTCCAGAGAAGAGTACTGTTTCCCCTGTATATGTTTTTATTCCTCCTGTCCCAGTCCATAAACGCTCACTTATTTCTAGGAAACATAATCTGTAGTTTCTCATTTTCATTATAATCTGTTTCAGTTTTCATGTCCGCTTCATTGTTTTACGTTCCAAAATCCGATTATGATTTTGTCTTTGATGATCAAATGTTGCCATACCACGATTTTTGGGGTAACGTCGTATTGTACAAACTATACAGGCAAACAGATCATACAAATAAATGTTCGAGTAGTTCTAAGGGAGATGGTAATTTAAAAAATAAAATACATAGTCTTGTTCTTCGAGCAATGGATAATGAAATGACAAGAAAAACACACAAAGAAATGATCGAGAACAATTACTTTATGAAAATATGAACTTGCGATCTTTCTGCGTGTGGTGACATAGAACAGATGTCAAGGGGTAAACAAAGTTCGACCCACTGGCTCGTATAATCAAATGAAATCAGCACTGAATATACGATCTATTACTGGAACAAATATACTACAATATATCAATCCTATGTTGACTTGAATGGATCTCAAATGTAGCATGCACAATGAGGAGCAGTGTAACGGAATTGCCTCCCCTGCTTTGCAGTAGTGGTCAAACAGTGGCCAAAACTCAAGAGTATCTAATATGGGTCTTCAAAGGTGTCTACCTTCGCACAAGATTATTCTTGGCAGAGTTGGAGATAGCAGGATAATGATGCTTCTATCTCAAGGTAGTTTTCATAAGATATTTCAGAAGTCAAGAACAATGCTGGGATAGCTTCACGATGTATCTCTCCCTCTCCAAGCCATATGTAGCTGCTAAGGATTCAAACCGAGAGAGATAGATGTATAAATCCTCTGAAGCTTCTGAGTAGGCATCTAATTGGAAGGAGGCCGCACTAGGCGCCACTGCATGAGAGATGTTTCCCCCATCGCTAGAACTGCCAGACCCGCCATTGTTGGAACCAGAATCGACTCTTCTCCCATCGATCTCCAATTCCTTCAGTCGGATCTGGTGTGCACTCTCCTGTTCCTTTTCCACTCTTTCTGTCTGTTCCTTCTTTTCTGCTCTTTCGGCCTGTTCCATTGCGAATGCCCGCTCCTTTTCTCTTTCTTCGGCTTCGTGCTTCCTTTGCTTGTCCTTCTCTTCAGCTTGGGCCTTTTCGTGCTCTCTGGCCATCCTTCTCTCTTCCCTTTCAGCCGCTTTCTCTGCTTCTATCCGTGCTTTGTCTTCTTTCACAGAAGTAGCTACAAAAAATCTTTGCCTGATAAGCCCATCTCTTTGCCAATACTTAGGTAAAAAGTGTACAGATTTTGGGACTCTGCCATTCTGAGCATAAAGTCTGTTTATAAAGCTACACAAAATTACAATTGCTATTTAACTAGTAAACTCAAAATTACAACACTGAGTTAGCCACACCAAGTGAACTTCTTATTTAACTATAACTTTTGGTACAAAAACGTTTGTTACTCTTTCTGATTATTCAATTATTCTTTATAAAATTTATTTTTACTGCTATTTATGAATGCACCGTATGCTCAGTCTCACTATCAATACACTCTTGACAATATTCTTTCAGTAAATCTGAAATTTATGTCAATCACGCCTAGGGAATTACTAGACAGGTTCTATAATCCCTGACGAGCACCCAGTTTGTCACGGAATTGCCTCCCATGATTTGCAGTAGTTATCCAACAGTGGCCAAAACTCAAGAGTATCTAATATGGGTCTTCATAAGATATTTCAGAAATCAAGAACAATGCTGCGCTGTGCCGGGCAATTGTTAACTTATATCTGATCCGCCGCCTTTAATGAAGAATTAAGCAGTTATTAATTTTAGCTCGTTCAACCCCTCATCCTGATGTACTCAGTGGAATTCTTTTTATTCTGGTATAGCTCTGTTTAGAGTGTTTTTAGTAAATTCACCGAGACAAACATACAGTACATCCAAAATGATTAAACCGACGTTTAAATTTGTATATTTACAAATACCGAATTTAATAATCACCTAAATTTTAACAGTTTAAAAAATTTGAATAATCTTTAACAGAAAATACTCATCATCGTGTGATGATGTCGTGTTTTATGTAAGAAGTCACATGGCAGCTTTTAGGTTTGACTGAGCTGCAAATGGTAGTTTCTGCCCCCGCTGAGTGTTTTGGTTCTGTGCAGATAGGTCACTGGAGTTCTCGCGTCTCTGGTCAAGATTAAAGGCGCAGCACGTTCCAAGTAAGATTAGGCAGTAATTGAAAAGCTGGTCCCGCGTCCCTAAGACCCTCTGATGATGGTGTCTAGCTCGACGTCAGGCATCTTCTACCCTCACCTTGTTCCAGAGATCAGTACCCTCACTGGTACCACCAACTAGTATGGTAAAAGAAGAGAAACGAATACCCTCTGAGTATTGAGTCTCCCGACACATACTTATGTGTCCCCATCTTCCTATTCCACCATCCCATCTACCTCAGATTTTACCCTCGATAAGAATTAAGTTTAATCCCTCGAGAGAAAACTTTCTTTACATTTAAATTGAATAGCTTTATATTTACTTTACATTCAAATTAAAAGGTTAATAGTATAGATAGAATATGTTTATATTTGCATTCCCACTGGTTGGAAAATGTTCACACTATAAGATTGAGCATGTTTTTATTTACATTTACACTGGTTGAAAAGCTTGAAACTTTCATTAATTTTAAAGTGAATATGTTTACATAGACATTTACACTGGTTTGAAATTGTAAATATTATAATTAGAATGTACATAATTTCTTTCATGAAGCCGCGCTAGCGTAGTGGTTACCGCACTGCGCTGGCGACCGGGTGACCCAGGATCAAACCCGGGTGAGGACATTTGAAGATTTTTCGTCAACCGGGATTTTTGACTGGATTAACTCGAGCCCTGGTGAGGATATATTTGAAGGAGTGTCGTCGACCAGGGACTGGCGGCTCCTGAGCCAACCCAGCTCTAATGGGTACCTCCGAAATCGGCGAGTATCTGCCTGAATGGCAAGGGACACCTGTCTCTGTGCAAGAAAAAAGGGATACTCACGTAAAATCAGTCTCAGGTTAGACATACTAACCTGAGATTTCGCCTCGAGTAATAGCGGGCGTACGGGAAAAAAAAATATTTCTTTCATCTGTCTCTATGCTTTTAGTTTTCTTTACGAAATTAGCAATAAAGCAGTCACCAGCCCTTGCAGTGGTGGTTCATGAAGCATCATTCTATATGCTGAAGTTGCCAACCTCAAATTACTTGGACATCCACTTGCAATTTTCACATATTAATATTCACATGGCAATATATACATATTAGTTCACATGTTAGTAATAAAAAATTATAGAATGTAAAATGCACAACTTACGCCAATCTTGGCTCACAGACTGTTTGCTCAGAAGAATAAAGTTAAGGCACTAGCAGATGACTTTTTACACCTTTCTGGGGTGTTGTTATGTTAACAATGAATTCCCACTATATATCCGTGTTTTAGATTCCTCAGATTACGGTTGTCGTTAAATTGGTAAAGTTTATTCTGGGCTCTGAAGTCCTCAAAATTGCTCAAACAATGGTCCGGTCCGATATAAGAATCTTGATTCTAACTTCTGGCAAGGTCTAGTTGTCGTCTTGGCAAGCGATTTTTACAGTGTCTTAAAACTACAAACTCGTCAGGTTATATTGCAAGTCTTCCCCCGCATTTGATTGTTACGATGCTAAGCAGGGCTTCAATCGTTTCAAACATGCGCGTCTTCTTGGGTAATTTCAAAATATTTCCGCCTGAAATAATGTGCGTGATGCAAAAGGTCCCCTCTTCTATATATTGCAATAAAACACCCGATTGCCTTCTCAGCAAATACCTACAATTACATCTTACTTTTCTCAAGGTGTGCAGGAAACGATTATGTCATTCCTGTGCGCTGACAAATAAGTTATCTTCCCGTAGTGGCTATCAAACTTTCAGAGTATTACCATCTTGGCGAAGAACGCACCCTGGCCTTATCAGCGATTAAACAACTGCGCTAGGCGATTTTAGTGTTAATATGTAATTTGATGTCGGCCACACCCGAGATTTACCAACTTCGTTGTCGGTTAATATTGCATCACCTGTCTACTCTCTCAGCAGGGATGGTCAGGTAAACATATAAGACGAATTATTGCTGAGAGAAGTGTAAGAATGTTTGAAAATACAAAATATCTGCTACATAGCAGAGAAAGAAAAAGGTGCCGACCACTGAAAAGCAAGTAATTAAGTCAGTACTACAACGGTCACAGGATACGGCCTTGGTGGACAAGAGAGCGACTCAAAAACTATGTCATAAACAGGTCCAAATGAACGAAGCCTTACTTGGGACAAGAACAAGGAATAATTATGCTGTTTAGCACATCTGATCCTTGAAAAGTATCACGAAAATTACTCTGCGTATAAAAAACCAACATTTTGAGCGTACTAGGAGTCAATGAGTCGGTAATGTGCATTAAAAAAATACATACAGTAAAACTGCACACACACTTACTCACACAAAGAAGTGTGGGGCTGGGGGATTCCGGGCGAAAGTTGCTGTAGATCAGTGGCTTTCATATTATGACGGCAGAGTCGCGCCGACTTTTTAGAATCCATACCATCCGTAATGGTGACTGTAAACTTGATTGAATACTTGAATAGTATTACAACGTCAAAAGACATATAGTACATCACAATTTCGGAAAATGTATGCAAGAAAATTATTTTAAAAACGGATTTGAAACAAAAAAGAAATTTGTTAAGAAGGGTCATAAAAGCTCTTTGCTAAACAGAATGTACAGCACCATAACAAGAAAATGAACTAAAATATAATAGAATAAACAAATAAAAATAAAGCTAGAACACTAGGACTCCTCAGCTGTGTTGAATTCAAAACGTTACAATGATTTGTAAGCTATGAATATGGCTTCCACAGAGTGTTGCTCTGGACACTGATCAAAGTAAAGCCCACTTAAATTTATAAACTTAATAAAGAAAATATATGAATATGTGACAAGCAGTAGTTGTTCATGAAGAACAATTTAAGGCCCCTATGCGACATGACATAAAGTGTGGCAGGGGTGCCTGTTATCGCCATTTCTCTTCTTACCGGTTACAGTTTCGTTTATAAAAATAACAAAAAAATAACTAACATTTATAGAATTTCATGGACTCCAAATTAGCTCGATTATCTAGATTTTGCTAACCGTACCCTTTTATGTCATTACCAAAACCAAATGCAGTACAAAATGAGAATGTTGATTTAGAGGATACTGAACTTTAGTCTGATAATCCACTAAAAACAAATATTGTATTAAAAATGTGGCAGATGATATTCAGATTACACTTGGAGAAACATGGTTAGACGATGTGGAGACATAGAGATATATTAGCAGCAAACATTGTTAGACGATGTGGAGACATAGAGATATATTAGCAGCAAACATTGTTAGACGATGTGGAGACATAAAGATATATTAGCAGCATACACTTGGAGGAACATTGTTAGACGATGTGGAGACATAGAGATATATTAGCAGCAAACATTGTTAGACGATGTGGAGACATAGAGATATATTAGCAGCATACACTTGGAGGAACATTGTTAGACGATGTGGAGACATAGAGATATATTAGCAGCAAACATTGTTAGACGATGTGGAGACATAGAGATATATTAGCAGCATACACTTGGAGGAACATTGTTAGACGATGTGGAGACATAGAGATATATTAGCAGCAAACATTGTTAGACGATGTGGAGACATAGAGATATATTAGCAGCAAACATTGTTAGACGATGTGGAGACATAGAGATATATTAGCAGCAAACATTGTTAGACGATGTGGAGACATAAAGATATATTAGCAGCATACACTTGGAGGAACATTGTTAGACGATGTGGAGACATAGAGATATATTAGCAGCAAACATTGTTAGACGATGTGGAGACATAGAGATATATTAGCAGCATACACTTGGAGGAACATTGTTAGACGATGTGGAGACATAGAGATATATTAGCAGCAAACATTGTTAGACGATGTGGAGACATAGAGATATATTAGCAGCATACACTTGGAGGAACATTGTTAGACGATGTGGAGACATAGAGATATATTAGCAGCAAACATTGTTAGACGATGTGGAGACATAGAGATATATTAGCAGCAAACATTGTTAGACGATGTGGAGACATAGAGATATATTAGCAGCAAACATTGTTAGACGATGTGGAGACATAGAGATATATTAGCAGCAACAAAGACAATGTTTGTTACCGGGGCGCGAAAGGGGAGCAAAGAATAATAACACTGTACCCAACTAGGCATGTCGTAAAAGAAGATACTAAGCAGGGTTGCGAATGGGGCTGGTTATCCCATCCCGTAAAAACACTTTTTACCACAATAACTTCAACAAACACTATAGATAAGTCACATACAACAAAGACAATGTTGGAGGACCCAACAGTGACATCAACGTAATAATGCAGAAGGAAACTTGGACTTTCGTTACACTGAAAAATGTTTGGAAATCACAAGACTACAACAAATTTGAATTTTCAACTCAAATGTCAAAGCAATCCTACTGTGTGGCTCTGAAGTACGGAGAACAACAGAAAACAAAAACTATTTCATAAGGGGGGGGGATGGGGGGGGGGGGGGGGGGGGGGGGGGGGGGGGGGGGGGGGGGGGGGGGGGGGGGGTCAGGTGGGGGTGGGGGGGGGGGGGAGGGGGGCGGGGGGGGGGGGGGGGGGCGGGGGGGGCTGGTGCAGAACAAAAGAATCAAGATGGTACGACAAAATCATCAATGAGGAACTGATGAAAATAACCAGAAACGGACTGGAACAAGAAGTGACGAAACGAATTGGGCATTGAATAGGACACATATTGAGGACACCAGCTGACAGTATCACAAAGTAGTTCACATTTGGAGTCCCTAGAGTAAAAGAATACAGGGAGACATTAAAGATGAATGGTGGAGGTATTAGCTTAGTTTTCGTGTCATTGTTGAATGGGTTTCGAAGCAGAAAGAAATTGAAAATCTCTGGTTTAGATATCGAGTTAAAACTCACACCATATCTTTAGCATAACTCTGACCCCCTTGTTTGCAGAGAATGACCTGTTTCTCCTCAGCGAGATATCTTAATATCTGATTAAGTCTCTGTAGGCGCAAGTCGTCAACCGGAATGATTGTGCTTCTGCTATTTGTGAGTTTCTGAACTCTTTCTGTTTCAAGCAGTTTTTAGGTTTTAACCAGGCACCAAAGTTTATGCCATTTCATTCTGCAGGGAATGTTGTAAATCAATCAAGCAGTAAACATTTATATTTATGAGAAAATATTTCATAATGTATATTAAACTGTTGTAAATTGGGTAAATAATATGATGAAGTGTTGTAGGTTATAAATGCAGCTAATAAATTTGTTTAATCGAGTATAGTGCAGAAATGAGTAAATCCAACGATAACCAAATAAGCGTACCAAAAGGTCATTGAAAGAACAATGTACCATATCACGGTGCGCCATACGGCTTGTGGGGTAGAACGAGTTTTAAAGCCCAATCTTTTCCAAAGTCAATCAGTCGACACCCCTTAGCTTCCAAAGGCCTTGAACACACATGCCAAGTCCTTCTGTCACGTGCCATCAACTCAAGGTTTGTCCATTTCTTCATCGTCATTTTTACAGGCTTTTCTTTAACTTGCAACGTATATCACTTTCAAATTTTGCAATCGATTTTTCGATCACTTCCAGATGAGCAATAGCTCTGAAACTTGGCATAGTTGTGTATTCCCGATGACAATACAATAATCAGTCGTAAAAATTATAAAATGAATAACATTAAAATTAATATTAATTTTATTTGTTTGTATTGTTTCATCAGTGAAATGGACGTTAACTGCAAATAATCTAGGTGTATTCTTTCCAACAAGATTGTCTTTCTTGAGAGAAATATTGAAACTTCTCCTCCCTCCCCCTCCACACACACACACTATCGCACGTGCGTGCACAGACATACACGCAACTGACAACTACATTTTTAAAAATGTAACTTACAACTCTTATCAAAATTTTAAAAATATATATATTAACTTTCCGTGTAATATACTGAATAATGAAATCCGCCTCCTGTGCTCCGGACTCGTGTATCGCAAACTGATAATGTCATTAGCGGATCGATTACATTTGACTTAAATGTACAAACAACAAAAAAATAACACTAAAAAGAAGAAAATAAACAAAATAAAAAATAAATATTTTAAACACAGGCTTTTAATGCACTAAAAAGCCACAAATAATTTTTCACGGAGTTTATAGCCTGCAGTCAAAAAATGTAACCCCAAATTGACAAAAAGCCTGGGGCGCTGATTCTACATGAAATTAAATTCTGCTTTATACTTCATTAGACACTTATGGATACAATATATGATACGCGCTTAAGTGCCCCACGCTTTTTGTCAATTTATGTTACATTTTTTGACTGCAAGCTATAAACTCCGTGAAAAATTATTTGTGGCTTTTTAGGGCATTAAAAGCCTGTGTTTAAAATATATTTTATATATTTTTTTTATTATATCGATCTCTAGTTCTCTTCTCCGTGTGTTCTTCGGTCTGCTGCTACTTCTCCTGCTCCGGGGATTCCAGAACAAATACTGCCTGGTAATTCTATCAAGAGGTTTCCTCACTGTGTCTCGTATCTATCGCTGGCGACTTTTTCTCATTTCTTGTTCCACTGGCACTCGTCTGGTATCTGGCATCAATTCACGTTAGTGACATTGACGTACCATTTCAATATTTCTATTCTACACAAACACCGATTTATGAAAGTGTGTAACTTACTGCTTGTTGTTTGTTGTTCTCCGTGAGTCAGAGCTATAAAATAGAACTGACTTGTCATATGAGTTGAAGATTCTGATTTTTATGTTTGACTTTATTTTTTTTAATTTCCATTTTTCCACAGCGCAATTTTGTATCCTTATTTTGATATTAATGTCTTTCTCTCCAGCTTTGTCTTTATTGCTGCCAAAATATATTTACGATTCTACATCTTGTAGGGGTGTTTCTTCAAGTGCATTCGTGTTAAATCGTTTCCTGCATTCATTTTTATTATCTTTGTCTTTTCCCTGTGTATTGTCAAACCTACTTGATGTGACCGCTTATCGGAACTTTTTATTTTGTCTTTCATCTGACTAGAGTTATGTGACGGAAAAGCAAGGTCGTTGGCAAAAGTTAGATGACGACGCTGTTTTGTTAAAGTCCACTGAATTCCCTTATCATTTGCTGCCGTTGATGTTGTCATAACCCATTCTAAAGCCAGCAAGAAGAGAGATGGCAAAACGCACCTTTGTCACACTTCACTTCTTATCTCAAACGGTTCTGTAAGTTTTCCTTCATGGAGAATTATGAATGTCATGTCTTTGTAGGTTTAAAAAAAAATGTAAGTTAATGGTCTTCTGTGTGACTCCATAATGCCCCATTTGTTTTCAAGGCGATTTTTGTCAACAATGTCAAAGTTCTTTTCATAGTCCACATATCCAGTGTAAAGAGGTGAGGAGTTCAGTTCTAAATTTTGTTCAGTCATTATTAGCAGTAAGACCATCTGATCTGTACAGGATTTGTTTTGCCTGAAACCTGCTCTAATTTTTTGATTATTAAAAATTTGCTTGTTCATCGCTCATTCTTCGCTTCTTATGCAAATTGACCAGATATGCTTCCTTCAAGTTTGATGGTATTTCTTCTCATGTACTTACCTACATTTACATGTAATGTCACAGTTTTTTTTTTTTTCTATAATGAATTTCTGCGTGATTCCTGTCACTCAGTTTAAATTTATAATTTTTATTTATTAAAATTTGCTTCTCTTATTGACTTGACTTGACTTGACTTTGATCCACAGTCACAGCTCTTGGTCACCAACTTCTCTTATTAGATAGCACAAGTCTCAACAGAGGAGCAGGAGCCACAACAGACGAGCGTCAATTGGTGTGTAGTACATATCAGTCTACCACTTAAAAAAAAAAAAAAACTTTATCTCGCTTTTCATAAAGATTACCACTCTGATAATTTTTACTGATGTCCCATCATTACTTTGCATTGACTACTTAATCTTCTTTTTCTATCAGGAACAGCCTAGAATCATCCACGTGTCTTATCAAGACTGGAAATTCAGAACCACGGACCTGAAAGGGGGAAGTAACAAGAAGCTATAAACTCTGAATAATTTAATGACAAAATACATAATACATCAAGTGATTACTCAGACCATAGTAAGATAACTGTTTACAGATAATTGGGCGTTGAGCGACTCAAGTTAGCCCTTAGGTGGATAAAACAAGATTGTGTGTTAAAATTGTCCTGACCTATTGACTGTTGACCAATGGGGGCTCATGCTGTTTTAACTCAAGGACTGCTGCAGATTGTCCTGGCATCGCTTTCTCTGTTCGCAAGCCACTCGTGTGAGTACCGTTTTATATGCACGTGGTTTTATCACATCTAATATCAATAGTTTACTTTATTTTTATCATATTCCTCTCTATTGCTTTGTCATAATTAATCACTCTGATTTTTAATTCTCATATTTGATAGTATGGCATGATGCGGACATGACAGTGTTAAATATAGTGAGCAAGAAAACGTGTGCCCATGTCAGTCTGTGGTGATGATCTAATAATCTATAAGAGGGTGAAAGATATTAACTGTTACCTGCTTCTTTACGTGTTAGACATTGAGTTGATCTAAGATTCAACTAACCTTTAATAAATAGAAGTAATATAGAAAAAAAAACACATTTCGCGCATTAGCTATGAGGCTAATTGCAAAAAGCAATCACAAATAATGAAAAAAGAAAATTATTTATAATTTTTATAAAGTCTACAAACATCTTTCCCTTTGTGAACTCCTGAAACACTTATATACGAATTAATCCGACACTGAAATGAAATTTTGAATCAGGCTAACGCTTATGGGATTCCACTTTGCTCCAAAAATGTTTGTAGACGAAATGAAATCTTCAGCACGTCACGTTATATTCTCTGAATGCTAGTCTGTAACAATTCCTTCGACCTCGCTTACCCAGGGTATCCTAGAAAGAGGACTGCCTGGTAATGTTATCAGCAAGTTTCCTCAGTGTGTGTGCTATCCGTCTCCTGCGTCTTCTGTTCATCTCTTGTTCTGGCAATAATTGCAAGTTAATGGACGGGTATAATTAAGAATAATAGCGGCAGTTAACTATTAGCTTGTTTTTAATTTAGGAAAAGAAGAAATCACCTGTACTTGGCTTTTGTCATCGAGTTAGATAAACCATAATAAAACTGAGGAAAGCTACGCCTGTTTGCTTTGTACAGTTGTATAATTAACTGGAAAATTGTATATTACTGGGTACTTTGTATAAGAATATTTAGTTTGTACTGCAGAATACATACATTAATAATACTGAAGTACTTTGATTTTTTCGGTTTACTGTTGTCGTAAAACGTCGTGGGGCGCTGACATTTGTGTTCTTGAGCCAAGTATGTCGCATGAGCTGCTGTGAGCTCATGTTGGTCAATATATACACACACACACACACGCACACACACGCGCACACGCACACACACACACATATATATGTATATAAAATCTATTAAACCAACATTTGTGTATAGACCTAGACGCCCAGAAATCTAGGTTCACTGGCGAGTCACGGGGACACATTTCTTGCCGTCCAGTTCGATGTAAATGGAACTGTGTTTTGGTCATTAAGCTTTATATAGCTAACTCTCGTGTTTTTGTGCCCAATTGTGATTACCTATGGAAATCCATGATAATCGATCAGACATATGTTGCTTTACCGACTATAGAGATAAAACTGCAATACTGTTGACATTTGATGCCGCACAGTCTTCGGAGACAAGTCTGCTATAATGTTGATCAGCCATGTTATGTTTTACAGACTACAGCGATAAGACTGTTATACTATTCAGGGTTGTGGAATCGGTCATAAACGTTTCCGATCCTGTAATTTTAGAAGTTCGACTCTGACTAAAGTTTGTTACTAGTCACATGGCATAACATTCGGAGTACAGGCAGTTTTTTACCCACTCCCACTCCACTAAAAAACGACCGACTCCAGAGCCCTAATACTATTCTTCCGACAACAGAGACAACGCTGTCAGAATACCATGCACAGTCACAATTAATTGTCAAAATTGTGACAGTTATAACTTCAAATTCTTGCTACTTTTGTTCAAACATAGTGTGCACATTATCGCAATAAGAGTTTCTCCCAGGGTCCGCGATCTGTTTATCTCACAGCGCTTTTTTGCGCAAAAGGCGAAAGAACGTCCTCATTGCTGCAACAAACAATATGAAATTGCATGCGTAAAGTGTCCCAAAATAAAATTATATATATATATATATATATATATATATATATATATATAATTTTACATACACACATAAATGAGAACGGAGAAGGAAATATTAAAACTCTGGAGGTGAAATGAAATGTCATCATAGCTCTTCGCGTGGGCTATCCTCAAAATGTATGACGCTAGCTATACATGTGCCATCTTTGTCTAGTCCAGTCCATAGTCTCAACCCCCGCTTTTCCAATCCTGCAAATATGAATTATATATATATATATATATATATATATATATATATATATATATATATATATATATATATATATATATATATATATATATATATAGCGAGAGAGAGACACACAGACAGAGAGAGAATGAGTGACACCCCCAACTGTTTAGTATTCCTACTGAATGCTAATAAGCAGCCAGTCCCTGTGTTACCCTATTGAATGGATCAATACATCTACTGAATTAATATTGTTTAAGAGTTAAAAAACTCATCTATCTGCCTGGAAATTCTTACTTTGTCAGATCAACGGGTTTAATAAAGCAGTTCTGCAGTGGAAGAGATGACAGCTCAATGAAACCAGTAATTAATGCTAATTGATATTTCCATCCCCAATCGCGTGATACAGCCTCTGTGATGAAATGCGTGGATCAGAAATTGCACCCAAGGGTTTTGGGTTCTGAGGACCGGGGAGGCGCTATGAAAGGTTATACGGCGTGACTCAAACTTCTAAGCAGAGAAACTGATTTCTCTCGTCACTATCTCTCCTAGGCTAGGTACCGGCAGCTGCGCGCCTGACGAACCATGCAACTGGCCTATTAACCCCCGATGGTTGTTTCTAATGTAGTAATGCTACACACGAATAGTTGGACCTCTAGCTTATCGAGGCAAAGGGACTTGGTTCGAAACCAGGTCGCGACACTCTTCAGTCTAGCCAGTTGTAAAATGGATACACGACTCTGCTCTGAGTTATGGAAAGCAAAGACAGCGAGGATGGGAAAGTGGTCACCCCTACTTCATAAAGCTGAGACCTTGTACTGATGAAGACTTTAATACTTTGCTCCCCTATAGCAATATCTGGTATGGAATCACGTTTACTTTTTGTTTTTTATGCTACGAAACTGCTGCTCCATTTCCTCGGGCACTAAGGCAAAGATCTGTAACTTTGCCTTTTAATTGTTGGGTTTTTTCGTCCTGCGGGGCATGTTTGAAACAGATATCACGAGTGTGACAGAGAATTACGAAAAATAGATTTTATTATCTACATTTTTTCTTCCACCTGGCTTCACCTTGCTTCCCTATTAGTTACGCACGGTTTGTTAACGTAAAACCCTCCTACACTCAGATATCTGTCTTTTTCTTAAGTTAGCACGCCTATTTTATTTTATTTTCTCCATTGTCTTAGGAATGTTTACCAACAGACCTATTAGCTAACGTTGAGCCGGTTGCCTGTTTAATATAACGCCAGCGATTGGAAAATCGTCGAAATAGGATCAGACAGGTAAACGGAACGCGTAGAGAGGGGACGGGGTGGTGGATTTGTAGAGAACCAAGGGCGACTATTTAAAAAATAAGTCGTACTTTTGGCAAAGGGAGAGATAAGCTAATGAAGTTAAGACGTAGTTTCGGTAGACATTGGTCAGGGGCACTTAATCTGAGACTAAGGGGAGATAAATTACAATTTACCCCCCCCCCCCCCCAACCCTGAATCCGTTCGCTCGGAACGTAATTTAGTTACAGCGAGAATCGCCAGATCAAAAGACGGTTTCGCTCGCGGCGAGGGTCTGCGAGCGGTAAAAGTGTGAATTTTTTCTCTGATTCAGAATTTGAGCAAAGAAAAGCCCGAAATCTGGACGAAGGTGTTATATATAACAAGTACGAGCGATTTCTACCCATATTTAGATATATACTCCAGCTTTTAAAATCCACTATTCAGTACCAACAGGATTTTTCAGAACCCACTAGCTTCGATTTAGAGACCATTGTTAAAGTGGATTTCTTATTATTTTCGATTGGAGAAGTTCTAAATTTCTGTGTTTGTGGTAAATATTATACTAGAAGTTTGAGTGATTTAATTGCTAAGTCCGTATTTTATTTCACTAAGATTTTTCTGTGTAGAGTGATCTAAGGGTTAAGTCCGGCATTTATTTCACTAGTTTTTTGTGCTTATTGGCTAGCGAATTAAAATAATCTATAGCTAAATTGTTCCGGCTGTAGCGTTAATCTAACTAACTGATATTAACCAGTAAGAGATATTTAATCGACTAGTAAATGCAATATTCATTTTGAGTACTGACGAAATAAATATTTATTTCTAATTCATGATGATTAATTTTGTAAATGACTAGAATTTATTTCACTGAGTTTTTAAACGATAAGACAAGCTCTAAACTTATAGTTTCTAATTAAAGTTAAATAACCGAAGTGGATAATAATATTATATTTTACGCGGGTGAGGATAAGATTGAGAATACTATATTGTGGTTAAGTATTTTGTATTTTTTTCTTCTTATACACAGTACTGGGTCATACCCAAAATCTACCAGCGGCCTTAATCAGGGAAAAAGTATAATCTGAGAAATAACGGACCTAAGCCCAACAATACCAAAGAACATTCTCACTTAGTTATCGGGTCTTCAAGGTGAACCTGTCTGGCTTCGTGTTTACACCCAGAAAGAGACAGAGTACCAACCCAAAAAACATTAAGAATAAGTTTGTAACTGGGCCGATAAAGATCCAGATTTCTTTTCCCCAAGTTCATTTACATTCAGCCCGTTGTGGCGACCTAATCAAACATTAACATTACCCGACTACCAACCACTTGTGGTGTAACGAGGATTTTTATCCCGAGAGATTTACCCCTCTGACATTCTCTCCAAGTATCAATTTTACTAGCTACTGACTCAGTGAAAATTAAAGCTCTTAAGTATTTTCCTACCTGGACTAATTGAGGTGACATCAACAGAATCCTAAAGAAGGAATATCAAAGCAGACGTTTCCCAAATAAGAAAGATTAATCAGTCTTGGAGAAACTGGGGTCTGTTTTTGCCAACACCCAACCTTGGATCTGTGGTTGTTTTTCATGGAGATGTTCCAGATGTTGTGAAAAAACGTATGAGGTAAGAATGAAAATGTGGCCACTGCGTGTCTGAAGCGAGAGAAAGAAGAGATGAATAATTCTTCCATTGTATACTCCACTTGGGTTATTTCTTAGATATTTTTTTTTGCTAATACAGTTGACATTCAAAAATCCGGCAACCTCCGGACCTGAGGAGTGCCGGATTGTTGAAAATGCCGGATTTTTTATGGTCATATATGCTGTATATATATTTACGTTATAACCACTTCTTTTATTTGCTGAATCCATAATGGGGCTATACAGCAGCAAATAAATGATAAAATGAGAAGGAAAGAGCAGGAATGCCTGTTAACACGTGCAAGCAAGACCCAACTGCTGCATCAAAACATAAACAGCTCCAGAAAACAGTGGCGCGCCAACGCAGTAAATTAAAAAATGCGTCATCTCAGAATAGAATAACGTAGAAACTCTGTTCTTTACAGTAAAGTAAAATTCTATACCGTAGTGCTAATCTTTTTGACCTTTTGGGGGTTAATTAACTTCTCTTTGTGGGATCTGGTCTCAACAGGGGAGATAGTACTTACGCGTCTATTTCTGTAAATTCATAGCCCTTTGTGTTTATTTTTTATGATATTTTGATATTTTTTGAATATAGCTATTGTGAAGTTTCCCTTTATGATAAATTAAAGTAACATAACAACTTATTACTTGTGTCGGTCAGCTCGGCCCAATATCCAAATTCCATTAATATAGTTTTCACGTTTGTGCGTCTAAATTGTCGTCACTTACCTGTGTGTGTGTGTGTGGATGTGAGTGGTTGATAATATATATTAATATATATATATATAGGTATACTGTCTGAACAGCAAAAGTTTAGTCGTAACCGATAGGCTGGACTAGAGTAGTTTCTCAAATCCAGGGACAGACTCTACCTTTTTCACCAACTCACTAGTGAAAATCTATCTGTTTACCTTATCTCGCACTGAGTCATCACCTCTGTCAGTTCTATTCAGACGGGACCTAACATTGTTCTTAATCCCCTATCGGAAATCTACGACAGAATGGGCGCTCGTTTTTTCCGGGAATTGAACTCTAATCCTGAGCAAGTACGACAGAACCGTTTGCTTATTTATCGGGATTTTGATCTAGATTCTTGAATAAGTACCACTGAAAGGGTGCGAATTCTTTAGATTTGTCTTTTCTAGTACATCAGATTAACTTTGTTTCCAAATCAGGATCCAATCTGTATCTAGATAATTGACTTAAATCTGATAAAATCTTTATAATCTAGATAAAGCAAGAGTGTGATTGTCTCGTGAGATTAAATATATTTAAAAATAATATTCCCCTACACAAACGATCTGTTTATTGGATTGCTGACCACACAAATATTTTAAATTGTTTTTTCCACAGCATTTGTTATATACAATTTGATTTACAGAGTGATCTTTGTCGGAGTTATGTTATGTATTGATTTTGTAATACAAGGCCGCTGGTAGCGTGTGATTGTGTAACAATCACAGGGTTTTTTGAAGCAGAGGTGTTTTGAGCTAAGCTAAGGAGCGCGTTCGGACGGAAACGTCCAGTTAATAGCCTCCCTTACCCTAACTGACTTCAGGGGTGAACTTGATAGTGGACTTAAAAATTAAGGGATTTTTTTTCTACAAAAATGTTTGAAATAAAATTTTTTTTTTGGTTTCCACTGTTGTTTCATAGTTTTTTTGTGTCAGTTGATTAGACTGATCTACCATTTATTTGGCGTAGTTGTTTGCATTAGGAGCCTTAATTGCCAGATAATAGCAGCGATAGATTAGATAACTGATAACCAGGAGGAGGTATCCCAGTTAAATAACAGAATAATTTTTTGTTTTTGTATTTTTCTCGAAAGTGGTAGGGAACCAGTGTATCCTTTTTCTTACTTATTTCTCGGGTAAGTCACAGTCAGCAATTTGCAATGGCAGAGCGTGCAAAACTTAGGCAAATGCTAAGAGAGGAAGCAAGGGAAGCGGGATTACAGGGAGAAGAAGCAAAGGCGTTTGTCTACGAAGAACTTGACAGATACGATGCGGAGAGGAAAGAAGAAGAAGCTAGGGAGAAAGAGCAAAAAGGGCGTCATTTACAGCAGAAGAAGATTGAGGAGGAAATGGAAATTCGCAAGGCGAACAAACGAGAGAAGGAGAGACAGCACGAATTGGCGCTTAAAACTCTCGAGGTTCAAAGTCGTGGTGCCGCCTCTACCTCCACCAGTAATGGAGACTCTCTACCTCAATCACAGCTAACTGATCAATCCAGTGCTCAATCGCCTCTTCTAGCAGCTATGTCTTTTACCTTAGAATCCTTCCCATGCCCCAATGAGAAAATAGACTGTTATCTAGAAAAATGTGAGAAAATGGCAAATCTGTACGGTTTAGAGAAGTCGCGTTGTTGTTTGAAGCTTTCTCAGGCTTTAAAAGGTTCTGCGTATGATGCGTACGCAAAACTGGAAAGCAGCCAAGACAATTACGACGTGTTGAAGAAGGCTTTGCTTGAAAGGTTCGAACGCTAGAAAATGTCTGCAGTTGTTCCGTAACAGCAGAAAGGAGGGCACCGAAACTTTTTACCAGTTCTCTTCTCGTCTGAAGGTATACTTGACAAAGTGTCTGCAGCTTTCACAGCTTACCTCTACCTATGAAGGACTTGAGGAGTTCGTTGTAACCGAACAAATAAAGAAAACGTTGTCAAGTGACACCCGTAGATTTCTAGCTGAGCAAGGCGCAGAAAAACTTCAAGACATTTTATAAAAGTCTGAGCGATATCACAATGCGCTGGCCGAACTGCCGGCCAAAAAACGTAAGCCGACAGAAAAGCCTTCTCGGAAAAATAATCTAGAACAATCTTCCTATTCTTCTCACCACCATAACCACAGAGAAACTGGACCCCAGAATTCCCCTCCGGAAAAATCTAAATTCTATAAAAACAAGTACCCCACCAACAACAAATATGCTGATCAACCCAACCGTTCTACATGGCAGCGCGGCCAGAAAGGACAGGGTTACAAAGGGAAAACCCCTGCGCACGGGACATATGATCAGAGAGAGCACACCGAGCCTAAACGTATCGGATGCTTGCAAACAGTCTCGCAAGGAAGAATTTATGTCAGTGATTCTCAACCTGAGGGTGAGAGGCCCTCAACGCGAGGTACTGTTATTTTGAACGGGACTTCAACATATTGTTTGTTTGATACTGGGTTGTCCTTTAATTGCATTGTAGCAAGACACTTGGTCAAACCCGGTCAAGAAACAGAAGAAACCGTCAAACTTTGTGGAGTTTTAAAAGGAGGTGCACCCATGACGCTTCCCATCGCATTGGTGAAGATACACTCTGATTTTGTCAGAGGTGTGATCAAAGCGGCTGTTATAGATGACCCGATCTACCCAGTCATACTTGGCGGTAGATATGTGTTTATTGGGGTACCGGAAGAGCCAATTGTGGCAACAGTAACCACGAGAGGCAAACCAAGAAGGAACGGGAGCCTGCGCCAAATTTGTTACCTAAGGAACTTAAAAAGGCGCAACAAAAGGACCCTACTTTGGAGCCCTGCTTTAGGAAACTACCCATGGCTAAGGACCCCAGACACAACGGGGATATTTTTTCTAAGGATGGTGTACTGTATCGTAGAACGGGCAACCCTGAACAAGGGCATAACCAGCTCCTAATGCCGAAACAGTACGGAAGCCAAATCTTAGAAATGAGGCACTCTCTTCCCTTTAGCGGACATATGGGTGACGTGAAGATAAATGTTTAAATCATTTCATGGACAAAACTCCTATAAATTGTTCCTTTACATATAAGTCTGTAATATTGCATAATATTTTATGGAAAACAGAACGGAATTTCCATGATATGTGCGTAGTCCTATACTCACAAACCACTGACGATATTATAATGAACATTCTTTGGGCTGTACTCATTACACAGTTTTGAAATTACTTTAATGCATCTGAGTCGAGTAAAACGTTACATCTCACACGCAATATATTGCGAATTCAACTTTTATAATAACATCGGTTTCTTTCCTTCCTTCATCAAGTAACCTGGGCAGTAGTGTTGGCACTATTTTCCGTTGATCACTTTATTATTTGTTTTATATTTGTCTGCCTTGTGTCGGTATTTGTGTATCTTCGAAGGACTGTCCTGACCATTTTTGCGTATTGCCATTCTATATTATCTTTGGTCTATCTCAGTTTTCTTGTTCCTGAGATCCAATCTGACCCTGAAATATGGCCTTAATACTGAAGACCACTGGTTTTTATAACTTTTAATTTATAACACTGTGGTTACTTCTTCTTCCTCGTTCGTCCTGAATAGGACGTTGGTTGCGTTGTGTCTGTTTACGCCGGAGCTGCGATATCTGCGTCTTTCGGCCGACACATCCGACTTCAGCACGGCATTTTTTGGGACCGAGTTTGCCTTCCCTCTTCGATCTCTACTCTCTCAGCCAGACTGCAGTGATGCAGCCTGTTTCCAGGACCTCCACGTGGAGGTGGAGTAGGGTCTTGGTCAGCTCTGGTTCGCTGACCCTGACGCAAGCAGTCAAGCTATGGGTCGCTGACTGCATTCTCTATTGCTGCATCTTTGGGTCCCAGATTAGAAATGAACTTACTTACTTACTTAGTCGTTTCCCTTCTACCGTTAGGTGTAGACGTTTTTAGAAATGAAACTAAACTTAATTGGGTTTCATCCAATAAGAACCTCACAGGGCAACATTTGTACATTATTATAATTGGATCTTCCCCAAGAGAACCTCACAGGGAGCCATACATATAGGGGCCAAAATTCCGCTTAATACCTAAAGCATCTTAGGATGTCTGTACTGTATTCCCTATTCATCAAGGAGAAATATAGGCAGCTAGAATAACAAGTAATATTTAGGATTCCATTAGAGAACAGGCGAAAAAACTAGGAGCACCTTTAAAATTAAAAGGAATAAACTGCAGTGTTAGTACTTAGGGACTTAACGCTATAGGTCTTATTAACTTTACTCAAGTGTACCAAGTTTGAAAACTAACTCACCTGAGAACGACGACATCTTAAACAGTTGCCCGACATTTTACGGATTTCTGAACATCAAGTCAGTGTATTAAATCACTCAAATTTGCGGTATGTGGCAACATGTATATTTTATCATTTTATATTTGCTTTTGACATGTATAGATTACTTGTGGATGTACAGTTGCATGTGAGGCTGGAACCTTCATCACATAAAAGAAGTCACATAAACCACCACTGCAAGAGCTGGTGGCTGCTTTGCACGGGTTTCTTCACAAGGAACCAATAGCAGAGGTAGCCCCAGGTCCCATAGGGAGCAGGGAGTGGATGATGAAAACATCATGGGGTATATAAATTTGTATGCCCACCTTTTGAACTAAGTATTATATGTATGTTGTATATGTATAGAATATATTTTTCGCCTTCGCTCTCCTAAAGCCCTTCATCTGGTTTGATGGTTCAGATTTAATGCTCAGAGGTACCGGGCAAAATTCTGAGGAAGATGAAATGGTGGAGGGAAGTGGAGGTCGCCTATCAGGAAACACGATACTTAAAAGAGGCATTTTGTTTCCTCTCAATTTTGGTACAAGCTGTCAGCAGTCGACGCTAGACACCAACACCAGACAGGACTAGTAGACACTTGACTAGGCAACCTGAGTAGTTACCCCGGCCTTGCTGCAAGGGCCGTGCTGTTGCCAAAACATTCGTCTCCTGAAGAGAAGGAACAGTCAAAACACCCCCAGGGACAAGCAGTGACGCACCCAGTAATCAGCGACAACCTTGGTTATCCCATTTCGAGCTAAGTGCTCATGACAGTGTCAGCTCATTTCAAATTTGTACGAAACAGCAAATTTGTAAAGTTAACGATTTATTAAGTCACTTTCATTTTATCGAATTATGATGATAAAAAGTTAAACTGAATTTTTGATTTATTATAAGTCAAAATTAATATTTTTTCATTTAAAAACTTAATCAGCGAATAGCAACTCACTACTTGCCATTCTTACAACACTCTGAAATTATATGTGCCTTTTTTTTTACAAACTCCGAACCCGAATGGCGTTGGCTTGAGAAGAACAAGACCTACATGAACAAATAACGAGACTTGATGCTACATCTGAAAATGTGATCTGGAAATCAGAAGTAAAGAAAACCCAGTTAATGAAAACTAAAAGGAAGAATCACAACCATCACAATTGATGAAAAAAACCTAGAAACATTGAATGAGTTCATATATCTCGGAACTAACTTTAGTTATGAAACAACAAAAGCACAGCTAAAACAAAAGTAGCTCAGATAACTGAAATTCCAGTTAAACTAAAATCAACTGTAGAGAAAAATGTAATACAATTATTATAAGCCAGAGAAATTAAAGGACACATTGGTTATCTCTGCACTTCTGTACGCGTGTGAAACGTGAACTTAAAAGCCAAAGTAGGATAAACAAATACAGTCGGTGAAAATAAGATATTTCAGAAAAATCACAGGGGTATCATGCATAGATTCCGGTACATTGTACAACGTCAAACAGTGAAAACCTGCTGAAACTCGTACAAATACGCTATCCTAAGTGATATGTGAGTGGTTTGCGCTCTTGCTTCGCGAGGCAAAAGGACCGGGTTCGAAGCCTATTCGCAGAACGCTCAAATCTACCTAGAGTAATAAATAAGCACCTGAGATTGAGAAGGTAAAGGCAAGGAGTAAGGGGTTGCCTCACCTCATAAAGCTGAGACATAGTAAAGAGTAACATTACCCGGATTAATGGCAAGCGGATGACTAAATACGCGGTATGAAGACAGTATAATAAATATGAAAATATGAAAGACGTCTGCTGGGACATAGATACTAACATACGGCAGGAAAATGTGGGAAAAAATCATAGTGCCTTCAACAAAAAATGGTGTCCCAATCTCTACCTAACCACTGGAGGAAGGAAGGATCGTCATTTTAATTAAAATCATTTTATCTGTCACATGTATATAAATTTAAAAAAAATATGGTATGAAATCAGTTTTACAAGTAAACGGTACACATGAGACAAGGGACGTTTCGGGTTTTACCCTTCGTCAGCCACAGTTACGAACAGGTGACAAGAACAAGAACTACATATAGGTACTACAAAGGTCTATGATGCTGAGGAAAACGTCAAATGAGCGATACAAGCAGATGAAACTACGGTGATGGGCGAAACGATAACAGTAATAATGCAAGAAAATCGTAAAACCAGAAAGACATGTTGAAACAAGAAAGTAAATAATCAACGATACGAAGACAGAAATGAACAACAATATTAAAATGCGTAAAAAATCACTTAGCTGGATCGAGGAAAAGAACATTCAAATGGCTGAAAAAATAAGGCGTCATGCGGAAGTGACGTAGGAGCTAGTGACGGCTAAGAACAGATAATTGAGGAAACGAAACGAACCAAAGCAAAAACAAGAATAGATAGGAAAATAACGACAGAAGCCACCAGAGTTATGCAAAAATGATGCTGGACATTCATCCCAGCAGGAGCTAAAACGCCCATTTGAAAAATGAGACGATTCTCCAACGAAAAGCGAGTTCGGTCGTCGCCGATACATGAACGGAGGGCAGTGACATGAATGTCAAAGTTACCTGAATGTTCAGGGCTGTTAAAGTGAAGGGCCACCGGTAAATGTTTGCCGTGATGGATGTCATTCAAGTGCTCCCGAAACCTGTCTGCCAACCGTCTGCCAGTTTCATCAATATAGGTCATGCCACACCTCTTGCAGATGATAGCATAAATCAGGTTTCTGGATTCGCACGTGAAAGACTCCCCAATGGCAAATTTACCGTTCGGAAAGGAGACTGACTGCGTTTGGAGTACAAAACGACAGGTCTTACATATGCGGCGTTGGCACGGTTTAGTACCAAAGTGAGAAGGACTAGTTTGTCTCAAGCGACTATGCACAAGAATATCCCTAAAATTCTTATCCTTACGATATGCCAACAAAGGGGTATCACGAAACAACTCTCTGGTATCAGGATCGGAGTGGAGAATAGGCAGATGACGGAACAGAATTTTTTTCACCGCCACACAGTGAAGGTGGAAAGTTAAGACAAGTTCGAGTCTGTCAGATGTAGTAGTAGGTTTAGCAGTAAGTGCAACCGGACGAGTGACGGGACTAATGCGATTAAGGGCATCAGATAAGACTCTTTCAGGATAGTGACGTCGGCGAAAAAACTCGAGCATTTCTTGAGCTCGTTCACGGATATCATCTTCATCGTGACATATCCGACGTAAGCGTAGAAGTTGAGAGTAGGGAATGGAATTTTTACAGCTGGGAGGGTGAGAAGAGGTGTAAAGAAGGAAACCATGAGCATCAGTAGGTTTATAAAAGACAGAGGTAGTAAGGCCAGTAGAAGTAATATTGACAGTGAGGTCAAGGAAGTTAACTGAAGTGGTAGAAATCTGAGAAGTGAATTTAATTGCAGGATGGAAATTGCCAACATAGTCAATGAATCTACGGAGGTTGACTTCAGACATGTCAGTGACACCAATACCATCGTCGATATAGCGACGGTAAAACTCAGGTAATGGTCCATCGTAACTTTGAAGCACCAAATATTCAAAATGACCCATGAAGAGGCAGGCATAACTCGGGCCCATTGTGGTGCCCATAGCAACGCCACTAATTTGATTAAAGAACTGGCCATTGAATTCAAAAGAGTTGAGAGTGAGGACCAATTCCACAAGGCGAAGAAGAGAGCCGGTGCTAAAAGTAAGGTCAGTGCGTCTGTCGAGAAAAAAATTGTAGTGCTTTAAGGCCATCAGAGTGTGGAATGGAAGTATAGAGCGAACAAACATCCAGAAGAAAAAGACGGTAAGTGTGGTCAGGTGTGAATTGGATGGAATCAAAAGTAGTGATAGCATGGGTGGTGTCCTTAAGATAGGAAGGTAGATTGGCCACTAATGGTTGCAAAATACTATCCAGGAAATCAGAGATACGTTCAGTGGGACAAGAGCAGACTGAAACAATAGGTCGACCCGGATTGTCAATTTTATGAACCTTAGGAAGCATATAGAAGGAAGGTTTACCTAGACCACTGTCGTGGAATATTCTAATCCACATATATAAATTATTAGGTAAATATGAAGCCTAACAAATAAAATTAATAAAGAAAAGAGCAATGGTAAAATAACAGTGCTGTCACAAAGAAGGTACTCGAAATCCCCCTTGTTTTCTGCTTCGTCTGCAAATTGTAACGCTTTCACGTTGATAGTAAAAGCTTACTGTATTATACCCGCTTTCTTCAATGAAACGTGTGCTGTATTTCTTGGAAAAACATTGAGAGGCAGACTGCGTAATGACCTAAATTAATCCTAACATTAATTATACTGCGTTACCAAAACGAACGAACAGATGGACTCAAATAGAAAGAGAGAGGGGCGAATAAAATCAGGAACGCATGCAAAATTAAACACGCGTCTCGCTATTAATGCCACCCCCAACAAGCGTAACGCGATACACAATTACTACTATCACGCGTGTTAGGCTACATGCACTAACTTTTTCGGACGAACAGTGATAAAATCCATTACCCATCCCAGAGTTAGGTTTTAAAATCCTGAAAAACGCTTATAAGGAAAGATGACAATAGATGGGTTTACGTTTGAAAACATTACAGTACCCAGACAGCACATCTTCGAAACAGGAGGTAGAAGAAATTGCATATTTTGAACGCAGCCACGTAGCTCTTTTAAATTTGGATATTTGGGTTCCTTAGGGCTTGCTGACAAAGAATATGTAAAACGTTACGCAAATAGTCCAGGAATTAATAAATTATAACCAAAATAAAATAGTGGGGATGCCTGACAACATGGAATCATTTCTGCTCATAAAATTTTTTTATAACGTGTTTGAAAAAACCTTACGTTACAGAAATAGCCTACCATGTAAACTCCAAATTGATTGGAGCGCAACAAATGAAAGACTAACCACGATTGGTCGGGCTATAAATACTATCTATCGTTGTTAGGGGAGACGTGGAAAGGTAACATTTTTTCAAACACTTGTCGAAACGTGGCTCCATTGGCTAGACTCGCTGATATACTCACTTAGGAGCGTTAGTTCGAGACCACTAGTGCAAATAAGCTTGATAAAGCAACAGTGCGTTGAAGCCAGCTCATATTTGTGTTAAATAAAAGCCTGGAACATAAGCAGATGGGAATTTGTGCCAGTATTTTGTGCCAGAATTCATTGCTAATCAACGTATCTGTGTTTGTTTCCATGAATTGTGGGACCGTGGTCTTGATGGTATTGAGCAGCACCTGGTTAGAGCTTTGCTGAATCCAGAGTCGGACAGCATACTCCTTGGTCCATTTAGCTATCAGTGAGGTGTCTCCAGAGCCCAGGGGAGAATTCGAGCAGAAGAGTCTTTTCCTGCCGCCATCACGCAAGATAAGCTGATGTGACCCGCTGAGCTCAACATTATGTACCCCGTCTTAAAATAACAGTGTAACATAAACTTAAGAGGGGAAGTAAATTGTGTTAATATCAAGAACTGAGAACATCTCCGATACTAGTTTCCTTAAGACAAACTATTGAAGTCATGATGACAAATACCAACAGAGCTTGAACAAAACAAAACCAGTATTACCTCATTTTACCACTACACAACTGACACACATAGGATATTTTTAATAATATATGTCATTACAATATTCATATTGATAAATTCTGTACATATAACTTGTAAGTAAAATTGATTGTGATTCCTGGTTCCCTTTGTATTTGAATCAGGACACATATTCATTCATGACAGCAATGAATACATATTGTTATTTGAAAAGTTATCAGTGACTTCTTTAAGATATCCTTGTAGAGTGTTTTATGTATGTGAGTGTCACAGTGTTGTCAAGTGGTGGAATAAATTAAATTGTTTATCTGTCTGTTGTTGTTTTGACTTACACTTCATCATACACATACCCTAGACATACAACGTAGTCATCACACTATTCCAGAATAATTCTGACTGAGATATATATAACCACTATCAAGAATATGGAGAGACATGGCACTAGAAGGAAGGGGGTTATCTTGGATGAGATCACGAATAGTAGCATGAACAGTAAGATTATGGCGAACTGTGGCATCCCCAGAACTGGGTGAGTAAAAGGTGGAGTTGCCGAGCTGTGAGACGCCTTCTTGAATGTACAAGTCTTTTCGCCAAACTACCACTGCACCACCTTTATCGGCAGGTTTGATGATAATGTCATCCCGCTTTTTAAGGGATGACAAGAACCGCCACTCAGAAGTAGTCAAGTTAGATCGACGTAGACGGGGTAGAGAAAGTTGATTAATGTCATGCAAAGTGTTAGCAATGTATAAATCAAGAGCAGCAGAGGCACCTGGAGCCGGAGTCCAGTCTGACTTAGGTTTATTAAAATGACGAAAGATATCCCCGTCTGGCTCATAATCATTACCCTTCCTATGGTAATACTGAAGACGCATGCGACGATGGAAGCTGTAGACATCTTGGAGCATAGAATATTTATCAAATGTCGAGCGAACAGGAACAAACTTGAGACCTTTACTAAGAACAGATAATTCATCAGGAGATAGTTGTAGATCAGGAGGAATGCAAATAACTTTGGTAGAAGTGGGAACATGGGACGCTGAAGATTCAGAAGGAACATGAGGGCGGAGGCGACACAATTTTTCTTTTTTATGCGTGCTCAACCAAGTGTAGAGCTCCTTATTGGTATCATGAATAATAGTACGAATAAGAAGCAAGGCTGTCGGGTACGAAGAAGTCAGTAGACAAAGTTGGTGAGTGAGGTTAGATTTCAAAAGTTCCAAGTCAGTGAGCAGGCGTTTATGCATAGCAATAACACACCTCATGCGTTGAAAGGAACACTTTTTTTCCAACTAATTGCAAGCGGTGCAGTGCAGAAGGATGAAAGTGTCCAGTCGAAGGATGGTATAAGTAAATAAATTAAGGGGCTGCTGTAAAACTGGTAAGGAATATAAGTTTATAAACTAATAAAACGGTATTGAATCAGTTTTACAAATAACAGTTCACATGAGACAATGGACGTTTCGGGTTTTACCCTTCGTCAGCCACAAACAAGTGACAAAGACAAAAATTACACATAGGTACTACAAAACTATACGATGATGAGAAATATACAACAAAAGGGTGATACAAGCAGATGGAAAAAGTAAACAACAACAGTGATGAGAGAAAAAAAGAACAACAACAATACAAGAAAACCGTAAAATCTAAAAGAAGTACTGAAACAAGAAAGTAAATAATCAACGAAACGAAAAAAAGAAGAATAAACAAAACTGTGGAACTAGTAAAATAAAGCTTAGCTCGATCCAATGAATCTGTGGAAGAAAGCGGTAGTCTCTTGTCACAGAAATCACAAGGAAGTGACGTACGATAGCGACAAAACAAGAGATATAAAAAGATACGAAACGAACCAAAGCAAAAACATCTATCTTCTTATGTTTTTGCTTTGGTTCGTTTCGTATCTTTTTATATCTCTTGTTTTGTCGTTATCGTACGTCACTTCCTTGTGATTTCTGTGACAAGAGACTACCACTTTCTTCCACAGATTCATTGGATCGAGCTAAGCTTTATTTTACTAGTTCCACAGTTTTGTTTATTCTTCTTTTTTTCGTTTCGTTGATTATTTACTTTCTTGTTTCAGTATTTCTTTTAGATTTTACGGTTTTCTTGTATTGTTATTGTTCTTTTTTTCTCTCATCACTGTTGTTGTTTACTTTTTCCATCTGCTTGTATCACCCTTTTGTTGTATATTTCTCATCATCGTATAGTTTTGTAGTACCTATATGTAATTTTTGTCTTTGTCACTTGTTTGTGTCTGACGAAGGGTAAAACCCGAAACGCCCCTTGTCTCATGTGAACTGTTATTTGTAAAACTGATTCAATACCGTTTTATTAGTTTATAAACTTATAGTCGAAGGATGAAAGTGGGAAAGAAACCCTTTAGGGATAACTCTAACCCGAAGACAGTTATTAAGAAAATTAGAGTGACATGTAAATCCGGTCACATGGTACAGTTACTCGCGGAGAATTACAATGAAATAATAGTCCACTTTTGACTGATGGCAATGTCGTGTTTTACAAGGACAGATTACTATGACTTGAACAATTTTTTTGTTCACTTTTGCACTCGTCTCATTCATCGCTGCTGCATTTTAGTGCGCAAACAAATAATAATGAACAATTTCCCGTTTGGACAATACAATGCATACCATAACAAAGTGATACTGTGAAAAAAGTAAGACCTGTTTAAAAATGATGTAGATTTTAAGCCTACAATTTTTATGCGTTCGCGCCCCACCTGAAGTCTGGCTTCCCCCCACCAGTTGTGTCCGCGTACCATGACTGTAATGTACCCGTGCTCAGTTATATCAGCAGACTGATAGTGTACGTGCTTAAATTTTGAAGGAGCAGGCCTTCAGGCATTAACTACAACAAACATGTTTTTTGTCTTATTTTTAAGACGTATGAAAGATATTCCTGTCCGTCACAAATCCCGAGGGTGTAACTGAGAAACCATAATGAATTTCTCAAGTGCTATGATGGAAGCCTCTCTGAATTATGTCTCCGAGACAATTGCGGGGATTTTTCATCTTGTTTGCAGCTTGCTATGCTTGTTTTTCAAATATTAATGATAGGGAAACAAGCTATTTGTTAGAGAATATTAATAAAAAAAAAAGGTTTTCTCCGCCCTCCCATCCAGTACACTTCACCATTTTTTTAAAAATGTTGGTGTAGCTTATTACATTTCATTAACTTTGGTATTAATATGTAAGCCTTTTAATGTTTCTTTTTTTAATAGTCTCTTTCTTTTTTTCTGCTAATGTGATTATTTGTATGTGTGTGGGCGGAGACATTGACTTCTTAAGTTAAATTTATATTTGAAACGCTATAAAACAAGTCGTTCACACTAAAAACTGGTTTCACTCTCTCTCTCTCTCTCTCTCTCTCTCTCTCTCTCTCTCTCTCTCTCTCTCTCTCTCTCTCTCTCTCTCTCTCTCTCTCTTCTTTCCTCCTTCATGTTCTATCCAGTCAGTACAAATATCTCTCCTTGCTCAAACCAAAGTCTCACTTTTATCTTAGCCCTCCTTATACTGTTTATCTCTCTGACCTGTTATGTGGCAGATAGCTTCCTCCTGCTTAAAATAAAGTCTCCAGTAAGTTTACTCCTCTGTTTTCTCCGTAGTTACTATTTTGTGGACTGGCATAATTCTCGATCTCCCGCTCATTCTAAAGATGCCATACGTCTCAGTTCAGCTTATACTCAAAAAGTCCCCTTGTGGTTAACCCTACTGGGAACTCTATAACCAGGTACATGAGACACTTTCAGTGCAAACAAAGGTCCAAAAGTTCTTTTACAGACTTTCATAAATCAATTTTATTTAATATATCATCAAAGTTCCTGTGATGGCAGAAATTCAAAGTCTTAAAAGGCAATTATTCCCCTCGGGGCTTGCTAATTCTTCCAAATGAAATTCTCTAGTTCCTTTTATCCGAAATTGGCTTGAAGCAGGGATATAATAGTAACCAACGTGGCCATCCCTGCTCGACCCCTCCCTAGAGTACTTCTCAGCACGCGGCGTTTTGGATTCCGCAAATTGTGTAAGAGAGCTCGATGTTATATTTTAAATTGTACAATCTTTTCCGGGGACGAAGGTTTGAATCTTTCTATATCTCGCTCTTTTAAAACGATATGCTGAGAGAAGCTTTCCTAATGCAAAATAAAGCTAAATAAAGTGCATTGAAAAAAATCTCATAATAATTTCTTCCAGTAAAAAAAAAAAATTGATTATACCACTTTGACTGTATATAACATATAAAGTCCGTTGTCATTTTATATTATTTCATCAACCTCGTTCAAGGGAATGTTATCTCTACCTTTTTTTGTCTCCCTTTCCTCTACTCTCCAAATGTTTAAAAGAAAAAATATCCCAGCACTTAACTTTTTTCTTTCCGCAATGTATATTCAGTTCCAATATAATAAAGCATCCTGAATATTAGATACAACTACACCAGATGCGTAATGGTTTTTTAGAATGTTGTTGGTATTTAATTTGAAACGAACTGGAAGCGATTTTAATATTTTATGAGATGTAATCATGGTGGATATTATTTTCCTAATAACAAGCTACTCATCACAGATTACCAATTCCGTGTTACATAATTCTTGTAATATTCAATTTCAGTCTCTTTAATGATCGTTGATGTCTGCTGGTAACCATGGCTAATTTAATTTTTCATAACATATGAACAGTTCAGTACAGATTTCTGCTCTGGGCTAAACGCTTTGTTGGGCCTGAAGTTTTGGCAGTTACAAACTATACTGAAGCACATTAAAAACGCACCACTATTATATATACTGATGCCGAGAAGCTGGCAAAAAAAAAGTGTAGGAATGGATTTTCCCCGTGTTTGCCATGAGGTAGAGAGCGAATGGCTGCTGGAATGGAAAGTGCAAGATTCAACCCACGGGTGTGTGTACAGACTACATGAAAACGATGAAAGTTACACGTGCAACACGATTCCCAACAGCTATGACCCTGAAAATGTGTACGCGTTGTGGCAGTATACTCGGTATAAAAAGGCCGTTGAGACAAAACACCCAGTACATGTGCTTGAAATGCCACGACTATCTAAAAACGACCGCCAACGAGCCATTGGTATGTTGGAGACCAGAATGAGCTCGCTGGCCATTGCCAGAAGGATGAATTGCCACCACAGCATTATTGTACGTCTCAATGAACGTTACGGAACCACTGGCAGTGCCCGGGATAGACTTCGGAGTGGCCAACCACGAGTTACTACCCCTGCGCAAGATCGTCATATTGTGCTGAGTCACCTAAGGAATCGTACTCTCCCGGCAAGTCAAACAGCAAGAGCAATAGTGGGTAGACATGGGCAAGTCTCTCGAATGACAGTCATACGACGACTCAGAGATACAGGCCTTACTGCAAGACGACCTTATGTTGGGCCAAACTTGACTCACGGACATCGTTAGCAGCGCCTGCAATGGGCAGAGCAACGTATCAGATGGACTAGACTGCAGTGCAATGCTGTCCTATTCACAGACGAGAACAGATTCAACATATCCTTTGCAGATGGACGTATGCGGATTTAGCGACGGTGTGAAGAGCGCTTTGCAGATTGCTGTGTCAACCGATTTCGAGGTGGCAGTATTCACATTTGGGGAAGATTCAGTTTTCACCATCGCTTGCCTCTTCACGTCTTCCGTGGAAATGTTAATGCTGTGACATATCGAGATGAGGTTCTGGATGCACTGGTTGCTCCTGCGTTCACAATTTATCCAGACTTGCAGCTTCTCCAGCAGGATAACTTACGTGCATTTTTGTGTATTTTTGGTTTTCTCCCTTGCCTGCACAGAATGCAATGAATTTCATAACAATCAAATGTACAAATTAATGACCAGCATGGATTCATAGGAAAATGAATAAAGATTCCAAATATGTAAACTTGTACACACTTATATTTACATTTCACACTCTGTTCCTGGATTATACAGGTGGTGCGTTTTTAATGTGCTTCAGTATATATAGTACAGAGCGGTATCTATGTACGGTACATGACATTAGTAAAATAGTTAAGTGAAGGTATGCAATAAAATAGGAATACAAACATGTACCAAATAGACAGACAGATAGACGGCGAGTCGGACGGTTGAACGGACAGACAGATAGACGAACGGATAGACAGATATACACACATGTGAAAGTTTGATGATCAGAACAGACAAGTACCAGTGGAACCAGAGATGACGCAGGCAATGGACTGGACACAAATTGAGACAAATCTGTCAAAAGCATTACCAAGAAGTATTTAATTTGGAGTCTCAAGGCCAATAGAAAAAGAGGGAGACAGAAGAACAGAGGGAGACGGAAGAACAGAGGGAGGCGGAAGAACAGAGGGAGACGGAAGAACAGAGGGAGACGGAAGAACAGAGGGAAACGGAAAAACACATGGAGAAGAGAGCTGGAGACAGAAATAAAAAAGATGAGTAAAACATGGAAAGGCCTTGAGTTAATGGCATATGTTTGTTAGACGCCTGTGCTGCTTGGTATGGCGTAGGCTCCCAAATCTGCCGTAATGGTCCATGAATTGTGGCCAGAGGTTTAGAGTAAAGGATAGTTTAGAAAAGTATAGAACCTTTGCTCAAGAAGTACTCTTGGCAGTTAAATAGATGCAGGGCCGGCTCTACCGACGGTGCAACACGTGCATTTGCACGGGGCGGCAAGCTTTGGTGGGCGGCAAAAAACCTGTTTACTTATTTTTACAATCCCGCCAAAATATTCCGCCTGGGAGTCGCGCAGGTGTAATGGTTACCACTGAATCAACACGGCCTACAGCGATCGAATTTACTGTGTGATTTCTTATTTAATAAAAATGGAGTGTTTAAAATCGTGTCCATGATCGTCATTTTTGTAAAACTGAATAACCGGATACACCTATTTCGGTTTAGATCCCCTGTCCTGTGGTTTGACCATCAAAAAAACAGTTCCTCTGAGCTGTTTGGATTTTGTGTCACGCAAGGTGTAATGGTAGTCAGCAACCACGAAGCGGCGCTAGCGATCACACGTGCATGTTCATGGTTCAACGGAGACGGGAAAGCTTTTGCTAGTACAATGTTTGGCAGCCAAAAAAACCTGTTTTACTATCAATTTTAAAATTATCCCCGCCATGGATTTGCACCTGCCTGTTTTCTTAAAGCAGTAAGAGGAACTATTGGTTCATTTCCATAAAAAAAAAGGTGAGGAATCAAGTTCTTTCATTTGGAGTTTTATTTAAGGCGCTAAATGTATGATGGACAGATTAGAATCTTTTCAGTTTATGATGGCTATGATAGTTTTTCATTGATGGAGTACTGGGAGAGAGAAGAGGAAGTATGGAAAACCTTTGTTATCTTGGGTTTTTTGAGCGGCATGGGTCTTGCTTCGGTACACCCTCTGTGGATGGTGTCACGGAGTGTTCGAAGCTTTCGTCTAGATGATTTTAAAATTCCTTACTTTTCTATTCCTTCACATTTTGACAGTTTTCTCAACGAAATATTTGCACCTGCTGTCTGTTCTTTAGCTGTTTTTCAAGTCTTCACTAATAGTTCTGCCATACGATCCTAATGTTATCTTCTCCTACAAAGACACTAAAAGGTATTTATTCAGGGACGTCAGTACAATTTATTCGCTTGGTCGAAACCACAGTGGTTCCCAGAGGATTATATTTCCATGTTCAGTGGTCAACTGAAGACCGCCACGATAAATCTTCCGGCATGGCAGAACGAGAGACGGGAATTAATTAACTTGGCGTGGGAATCAGGAATTTATTTTTTTATCGACCGTTCTATGTTGGCGGCTCGAATGTTTCAGTTGTTTTCGAGTCTGCATTCAAGGAAGATGATTTTGCTCAGTGTTAGTGTGCTATGTGTTACAGTGATAAATAAGTTTTTTAAACGTTTTATGGAAATTAGTACAGTACTTCAGCCTCCATTCATTACTAAATAATACATTTTATTGTAGGGTTTATTAAAAAAGTTTTAATATTCAAATATATATAATGTCCGATAAAAGAAAAAAAAACTATCATGGCCGAATATCGGAAACGGAAACTGGAAAAAGAACGCGATATTAAAAAACATAGCAGGGCTTTACATAAATATCTAAAAACTGAAACAGCTGTTGTAGGACAGAAGAAAATAAGCAAATGTACCGAACCAAATGATTCTGAGCTCTTGGCAAGTACATCTAACTCGGACCCCAGTAACGTAGATATTACTAACAATGTCGAAAATGAGACTGATTTGACCGTTTCCAATTCCAGAGATTTAAGTGATGAACTTGAGAGGTACACTGATCCGGCAAGATGGAATCCTTCTTTAAGCGATACCAAAAGACGGGAAATCGTAAAAAAAGGCCTGCCAAAGAGACCAAAAAATGAGTTCGTTTTTCCGCGCAGCTCTAATGGTCGGACATTTTCCCTAAATTTTTACACTAGGGAGCTAAGCAATGGAGAACATATTAATCGATCATAGTTAGTGTATTCAAAAGAAAAAGATTCTGTATTTTGTTTCTGCTGTAAGTTGTTTTCCTGTAATAAAATGTCACTCACTACTGATGGCTATAATGATTGGGGTTATTTGTATGTGTATCTTAATGAACACGTAAAATCTAAAAACCACTTGGAGTCCCATGCAAAGTGGATTGAATTATCATCCAGGCTTAAATCAGTACAGACAGTTGATTCAATGCAACAAAAGTTATTAAATTCAGAAGTTCGACATTTGAGGAGCATAATAGATCGCCTAATTGCTATTGTCCAGTTCTTGAGCCAACAATGCTTGCCATTTCGTCCAACATCTGATAAATTATATGACCCTAACAATGGAAATTTTTTAAAGCTTGTTGAACTGATTGCCATATTTGATAGTGCTATGTGTGAACATTTAATGAGAGTAGCTCCTGGATCGACCCAACATTACCTTGGGAAAAACATTCAAAATGAATTGATTGCTCTTCTTACTGGAACCATAAAAAAAGAAATAATTTCTATGGTGGAGAAAGCTAAATATTATAGCATAGTTGCAGACTGTACTCACGATGTAAGTCACATTGAACAATTAACACTAATTGTAAGATTTATTAATACGAATCCAGATGATATCAACATTCAAGAGCATTTTCTTGGTTTCATTGCTGTAGAAGCCACTACAGGCTCAGCGTTAACCGAATGCATTCTAAGAAAATTGTCAGACATTGATATTCCAATCGCAAACTTGCGTGGTCAGGGGTATGGCAATGGATCAAATATGAAAGGAAAACATTCAGGAGTTCAACAACGAATTAGGGACGTGAACCCGAGAGCTTTTTATATCCCTTGCTGTTCTCATTCTCTTAACTTGGTGGTCAATGATGCCGCGATGTCATCTAGAGAAGGGGTTTTTTTTTTTTGAAACGGTTCAGAAATTGTATGTGTTTTTCCTATCGTCAACACTGCGTTGGGGAATCCTTAAGAAACATATTACAACTCTAACGCCCAAGCCACTAAGTACAACTCGCTGGGAATCTAGAATCGAGGTCATTCGACCTTTAAGATATTATATTGAGGAATTTTATGATGCATTGATAAAAACTGCCGATGACGAGTCAGTAGACAAAATGGCGAGACATTGAAGCTGAAACCCTTGCCCTAAAACTCAGAGATTTTAAATTTTTATGTTGTCTGGTTATATGGCACTATGTTTTAAACGAAATTAATGTTGCTGGTCAACTGTTGCAAAGCATAAAAATGGAATTGACTAATGCCATAACAACTTTGAGAAATGTTCTCCAAAGCCTTAAGAATCTCAGAAATGATGAATCATTTCAAAATTTTCTTGTTGATGCTACAACATTAGCTGAGAAAGTTGAAGCTGATCCTGATTTGATACCAACGTTTGAATGTAATAGAGTGCGTCGGCAGAAAAAGCAACACAACTATGAAGCAAGAGATGAACCTATTTTAGATCCCAAAACTAAATTCAAAATTGAATTTTTCTTTTTTATTATTGATGTTGCAACTAATTATATTGAAGAAAGGTTCGAGCAATTGGAACATTACAGTTCACATTTTTTCTTTTTATATAAATCCCTAAATTGAAATCTGAGACGACAAATGAGCTCTTAAGCAAATGTAAAAACCTAGAAGGCGTTTTAACACATCAAGAAAATAGAGACATTGATGCCATTGAGCTATGTGATGAACTGAAAGTAGTATCCAAATTAGTACCAGAAAATACACCGCCAATTGAAGTTCTTCGTTATATTATTGAAAATAACATTGCTCCTAATGTCGCTACAGCCTTAAGAATATTACTAACTTTGCCTGTAACGGTAGCAAGTGATGAGCGTAGTTTTTCAAAACTGAAGCTTATTAAAACTTATTTACGCTCAACAATGGCCGAAACTAGATTGGAAGGACTTGCCATGATTTCAATTGAACTTGAAATCGGTCAAAAATTAGACAACGGAGACCTTATTTCTGCTTTTGCAAATATGAAAGCAAGAAAAGTGTCTTTTTAAGCAGTACATACTTCAAACAATATAAATTCAAAAAATGTGAAAATAGTGCTAAAAACTATAACATGTACATACTATAATTAAGTGTTTGTGACTCAACAGTTCATCGTTCCACATGAGAAGAGCATCCCATATATGTAAGTAATGTAACTACATTTATTTCATATGATTGTCTCTAATAAAGTCAATGGTTTATTTATGACTATACAGTATTTTCATCAATTTATAAATACATTATTATTAATGGTACTATTTAAAATTAGGCTAATGGTCATGAAATTAATGTTGGAGCTTGATTAACATAATGGTTTTAAAAATGTCAAACGTTAATTTGAGGTTGGGCTGGGGCGGCAAGGTATGGTATTGCACAGGGCGGCAAAATTCCTAGGGCCGGCCCTGAATAGATGAAAGGATAGTATTCCTATGCAGGAAGCTCTAAAGGATAAAGTGAAATCAACTCCACAAACAAACAAACAAAAAATTTGAGATACACTCTGTTTCTGCAAGGTCCAGACCGCGCTTCTTCAGATTTGATATAAGTTAAAAAGACAACTGGATTATTTGTCGTACGGTAGGTTAATTGTTTTATTGGGCCCGTCTAAGTAAAGAGTGAATTTTGACAGATACACGAGAATGTATAGAGAATATATAAATTTCACAGGTTGTAGGTTGAGGGAAAGATATTTCTCTGGAGTGAGTAGTTTTCTCTCCTCCAGCCTATCCGTACAACTGCACTTTGTTTACTAGACAGTCTTTGCCTCCCTATCTAAAATAAAACAAGTTACGTTACACATACACAACTATGTGACAACAAGACATACAAACGTGAAAAAACTAAGGATAAATGGGTATGGGTCTGACCAACACACAAAGTTAAATTTCTTTGTTGCTTATTATCACTAAACTGGTCACAACATCAAATACCCAAAAGATATCAAGAAATCATTTACATACAGAGGAAGTAAAGAAGAATGGTGCGCCTTCACCATATTGAGAAGAAAAAACCAAAAGGAAATATTAACCCAAAGGTTAAAGGTTAGAACTAGGTTACAGAATAACTTTATTGGTACAATATCAGACCAAGTAAAGTAAACAAAATCAAACAAACACAATTAATAGATAATTTCCAGCAACAACACAATCATCACACGTTCAACATCACTCAGTGGCCACCTCTTACTCTCTTACATATTTGCCTTTTACTCGTGGGTCCATGATATCCCTTGGTAACAGGTTTATTCCACGAACATAATCCCTCTTGTCACTGTGACTAATGTATCACCCCAGCTGTCGAGGATACAAATTGGCCCCAGTTCATCCCCAAAAAAATATAATGTAGTGAACGCCGAATATGTTAATTCCACGATGAATCCTGGTAACGATATAAATCATAAAGGTTGTCTTCACTATTCTAAAGCTATCACTGTTCCTCCAATGAGGTGCACAAGGGAACATAAGTCTAGACGCAGGAACTACAACTGAATAACTTCGTTGCGACAACTCTTGCAGTGTTGGGCGGGCGGGGGCAAAACAGGCTTGTTTCCCGCTCGTCTGGAACTTCTATCTGGACACAGATTTTACTACAAATAGTTGAATATTGTGAGAATCCTTGATGATGACCATTTAAGAGACGGGAATACTTCAAGTGTCTGAAAAAAATCCACTTGCTACTAATGTTAAAAATGATGATGATGGATTCTTTATCGGCCGACTCTTTGCCAGAGCGCCGGTCCTGCACAGTGTATAAAATATGTACATTAATAACACATAAGGAAGGGAAACCCGAGGCCTGTAAACAGTAAATTAATATTAGACAAACATAAAGGTATGTTTTCAGGCACTCGTAAGAAATAAAGAAGTAGAACACTTAGACAACAGAAAAACAACAGACGTGAGTGGCTTACCCAGGGTTCGAACCACGTACCTTCCGTACGACAACACCGCCTAGCTATACAAGCGGTGTTGTCGTACGGAAGGTACGGGGTTCGAACCCTGGGTAAGCCACTCACGTCTGTTGTTTTTCTGTTGTCTAAGTGTTCTACTTCTTTATTTCTTACGAGTGCCTGAAAACATACCTTTATGTTTGTCTAATATTAATTTAGTATAAAATATGTACTCCACGTGAATACCACTGTCAGGTGTCGGGAAAAAATAATAATGTTTTCAGGTATACGCCACTGTTGGGGCTGTGTCAAAAATACTATCCTGGATTTTGTAAGTCCAGTAGTTATAATTTACAGTTCCAATATATCATCGGGCTAGTACACACTTAAAAATGAAAATGAAAAAGGAAAGACCGCTGGTCGTCCGCTTGGGGATCAGGTCTGCGAAAAATACAAGAAAACATTTGTGTGAAAAGAAAAAAAAAAATACACACATATATATATATATATATATATATATATATATATATATATATATATATATATATATATATATATATATATATATATATATATATATATATATATATATATATATATATATATGTGATGGGGCCGAAAAGGAGACGCCCGCCCCCTACCTGTTTCTAGGCAGATTATTTTCGATGTGCGCGAAGCATTCTGGGTTGTGAAAAGTCTGAAGTAGAAGATATGTAATGAGGCCATAATAAAGCCTGAGAATTAATTGTGGTGTATAGTTGTGAGTCATATTTGATATTCGTGTGTTATATTAAATAGCTGTAGGTTTTATTTGTGTTTTCGCTATTCCTAAAGCGATAATCGCGTGTGATATTTAAGTAGCCAAGATTAATACGCCTAGCGCGCAGTAAAGTGAGTGATTAGCCTAGTGCCTATAAAAAGAGATCGCGAACTACCAGCGGCCCTATTTAAGTATCAGCCCTGACGATATAGAACGAAACGAGGCGCCCTGTGTACCCACACAGAAGAACACAAAGACATGACACATTAGCATCGGGCACTGTTGGGTGTTTTGTTTAGTTTCGTTTTGTTATGTTCGCTAGTTTATTTGTTTAATGTTTGCTTTGTCACTGAATGGGTTGTAAAAATAAATATAGCCCCTGCCTCTAGAATCAAGAGTTTTATTGTTGTTCGGGTCGGTGCGAGTGTGACAAGAGAGTGATCACACATCACAATATAATCATCATCATCATCTCGCCCTCCCTACCACAATTGGCGTCGTCGGCAGGATAAGGCAGACAGTGACACTGAGCAAACAGCAAACGAACAAATAGTGTAAACACCCTGCAGTGCGGTCCGGCAGCCAGATAGCCGCGAGGAGCACACGTGCTACGAGCAAAGGGGAGCATGAGGATGCAGATCCAACACAAGTGGTCGGAGCATCAGTGGTACCAACTGAAGGATCAGTAGCAGGTCCACTGCCCCAGGCAGGACACGGACAGTACATGTTGGTGTCAACCCACAAGAAAGTGAGAACTTTTGGAGAACGCACAGGGCCAAACGCGGAGGACTATGCAAGGGAGGTTAGAGCTGCGTGGAGGTCCGGTTACATGAGTAAGGAGGATCAAACCGATGTGATACTCGACAGTGTGACCCCAGTTGTCCGCAGGGAGCTGCGGATACAAGTAAGAGACAATGACCCAGAGGCAATGCTTCAGGCCATACTCAGGGTGTATGGAGAATCGAGGAGCACCCAAGAACTAATGGCGCTATTTTATTCAGCGTACCAAGGGCCACGGGAATCGGTGCGTGAGTTTGCCCATAGACTGCATGAGATATTTGAGCAGGCAGCAGGGGCGCAGGAGAAAGCCAGTGGTGTCAAGCTTGACGAAACAGTGCTAAGGGACCAGTTTGTTGCCAGTCTAAGGGACGACTTGACGCGGAGAATGATGGAGGACAGGGTCCGGCACGACCCTGCAGTATCATTTGTGTCCATAAGAGATGATGCTCTGAGATGGACTGGGAGTGGTCAAAACAGCAAGAGCTGGGATAGCCACAGTCACAGCATCCGACGAAGAAATGGCACCCTGGTCACATGAAGGAAACGCCCTAGTGGAGCAACTCAGAGCAGAGGTCGCACAGCTGAAGCGCCAGATGGCTGAAATGCAAGACAGGCAGAGAAGTCCGGCGAGGGCCATCCGATGCTTTCGGTGCAAAAATTTAGGGCACGTCCAGAGGGAATGCCCACAACAGGCACTAAACTAGACCCCTCTGTGGCTGGGAGTCAGGCTGTGGAAGGGGAGCTTTGTGACTCGAATAGAAAGAGTACAGGTAGAGGGGGCAGACAATCACAGGTTGGCATGAGGAAGAATGTAAATGGAAGGGAAGGGCCTGTTTCTCCAAATAATAGGGAGACTGAGATGTTGGTGCGACAAGTGGGGGTCATTAACAGGAGGACCATCTCTAGACGCCACGGGCACAGCCGCAGGTACAGAAGTAGAAAGAAACGTCATTTGCGGAATGGCAGCCAGAGAATCAGGTGCTATAACTGCGCTGATTTTGGGAATCATATAGCTGCCAGGTGTCCATGTGGTCCTCTACCTAGAAGATGTTTCCAATGCAAGTCAGCACAACATTTAGTGGCGAGCTGTCCGTTTGGTAACTCTGCGGCTAGGGCATCACACAAAGTGGAGCGCAGGCAGAAGGACCTCCACTCAGAAGGAAGGTTAGAGATTCAACCATCACAGGAAATGTCGACCAGCAGTGGACCAAATCCCCAGGAGCTTGAAGAAAGAAACGTGAAGGGAGAGCACCAAGAAAACCGGATCAAGATGGTAGGAGGTCGGCCTGAAGGAGTAGTGCTGATGGAAGGGAAAGAGGTAAATTGTGTGTTTGACACAGGTTCACAGGTGTCTACCATCACAGAGCAATGTTTCAGGGAGATGTTTGGAGGGCTCCCCTTGGATGAGGGTAGATGGGTGCGCCTGACAGCAGCAAATGGTGCCACCATTCCATATATTGGTCACTTAGTGGTGGACATACAAGTTGGGTGCACAGTAGTGAAAAACTGTGGGGTTTATGTTGTCAAGGAAGTACAAGGACCTAGAAACCAGAAGAAAACACCAGGGATCATAGGTACTAATGTCCTTGTGGAAATCCCAAACATACTCAAGAGGTAGAATTGTCAGCAAGTCCACCATACACGAATCCAGAGCAAGAGATGTGCCCAATTGACCTGACCGGGTTTGAGGGCAGTGAGACTGAGGAGCAGGAAGTAAGAGCATTGTTGAGACGCTATGCCGTTTTTTTTGCCACAGATGAGACAGATGTAGGGTACACGGACAGGGTAAAGCACACCATCCCATTAACAGATGACACCCCAGTTAAGCAGCCTTACAGGAGAATACCTCCTGCTTTTCATAAAGAGGTACAGGATCACCTACAAGGATTGCTTGACAAACAAATAACACTGACTAACAAAAAAAAACTTTTTTTTTCTTTCTCTAACATTTCTATGTTTGTCTGGTCAATTTTAATGCGCTGTTTTTAAATCTGCAAACCGTTTTTCTCTATCAGGTCGGGATCTCTAGAAATACGCAATTGAAGTTTTTTAACAAGGCATACAGTATTATAACATCATTCATACAAGAAGTGTAACAGTTATGTAGGCTTGAATTTCTTTGCAGTCGACTTTCGTCGGTGAATGGCATGTGGTACATCGCGATGAAGCATCCAACAATAATCGGCAAGCATGGTCACACTCCACCGTCCTTGATAGCGTGACTCCATTACGGCGATATCTTGATGGAATTGTTCTCCATGTTCATCGCTGACTTCGCCAAGTTTGTCAGGGAAAAAGTCAAGATGCGAATCAAGCAAATGGATTTTGAGGGACATGTTACAGCCCATAATTCTGTATGCGTCTATGCACTGCTTAACAATATGCACATAGTCGACAGATTTATGATTTCCCAGAAAGTTATCGACGATTGATTTGAATGCCATCCATGCGCGAAGTTCACTACCATGTAACAAGTTCTCGAATTGTTTGTCTGCAATAACTTTCCTAATCTGAGGTCCTACAAAGATACCTTCCTTTATCTTTGCATCGCTAACTTGCGGAAACTTTTCTCGAAGATAAGTGAAAGCTTTGCTCGTTTTATCTAACGCTTTTACGAAATTCTTCATGAGCCCCAACTTTATATGTAACGGTGGTAAAATGATGCCGTCTTTGTTAACTAATGGCTCATGTATTACATTTTTATGCCCGAGCTGCATACGATCCCTGATAGGCCACACCTTTCTTGCATAATGTTTCTGTCTGTTGCGGCTGTCCCATTCACATAGGAAGCAACAAAATTTAGTATACCCAGTCTGCATGCCCGTGAGAATTGCAATGACCTTTAGGTCTCCACAAATCCGCCATTGGTAGTCATTGTACTTTATTTTTGCCAAAAGTATACCCATATTGTAATAAGTTTCTTTCATATGAACAGAGTAGGCGACTGGAATTGATGAAAATAAATTTCCGTTATGCAATAACACGGCTTTTAGACTAGTCTTGGAAGAGTCGATGAAAAGTCGCCATTCGTTAACTATGTGCTCATGACCGAGGTGCACCATTAGACCGTTTACATCTTTGCAATAGCAAATGCCATCATCCATCTCAAAGTATTGAACAAGTTCTCTGTGTCTATGACGAAATTTAGATATCGGAGTATTGGGCGCTAAAAGATTCCATTCTTTGAGTCGCGAACCGAGTAATTCCGCTTGTCCTTTGGTAAGAGCGAGATCACGTATTAGATCTGAAAGTTCTGAATGGTTAATTAAGTGAACACCATCATTCACCGGTATATAATCCGAGTCAGAATTAGTTTCTAAAGCAGGTAAACTATCACTTTCTGATGGTTCATTCACGTCCAACGGATATTGTTATGGTGGAACTGGGATCGGACACGTGATTGGATCATGAGGAACTGGTTTCGATACCGATTCAATATTTGGATAAACCACAGACTTTCTAGTTTTAAAAGTGAAACCATGGATATTTGTCAAGCAGAAGTAACAATCAGTAGCGTGATTTGTCGGTTCACGCCATATTACTGGCACTCCAAAAGGCATCGACTTATGCTTCGGCGATTTTCGTAACCAACCTGCCAATGTATTTGCACAAGTCGAACAAACTGCATTTGGCTTCCAAGATTTATTTGCATCATCAACTTTCGAATCGAAATAACGTTCATATGCTTTCTTTAGTAATGGTGTAAAGTTTTTTTCTGGTGAACACGATCGGTAAAATATCCGCATACGTAACAGAACAGATCAGCCGAATTTCTACAACTTCTAGAAGCCATATTTCGCTCAGAATTATTTCAAAATACAGTAACTATTTGAAAAATAGCGTAACATATGTCATGCATCTTTTAGCAGTATAAAAAGTAGAATTATTTTGCATTTTATTAATTTTTAATAAGTTATATAGTAAAAATGAAACGGAGCAAATAACGGTTTCCCAAAAATATATTTATTCACAAATATCTTAAGAACCTGACGTGATAGAGATAAACGGATTTCAGATTTGAAATCAGCGCAAGAAACTGACCTAAGAACACTTATTCTTATATAAGAAAGAAAAATGTTGCCCAATTCACTTCCTTCGCGGGGCTCACGCTCAACTGCTCCACTAAAAGTCTGATTGATAAAGAATCACACGTTCCAGCGGTCTTTTGTACAAAAATTATTGTGTATCATACCACCAACATAAATCACCATCAAGATCTAACTGTAAGTAAACTATTTGATGCTCTGGAAATATTCTTCTTTTGTGTGGTCAGAACCAAGGAAAAAAAGAATAGTTGCATAGGGCAGCGGTTTTCAACTATTTTGAGTCCATTGTTCCTCTGACCAACTACATTCTTTCTGCGGCTCCCCTGTGGGATAACTGGTAAAAACTCTAGCGATGATTCGACATTTAGCCTAACGTATTTTGAGAAGGAGAGCTTTGGAGAGGCTTTTAAACAAACTAATTTTTTATGTAATTAAAAAAAAAATGCAATTGGACAATCTGTGAAAAAATTACACGAAGAAGAAAAAAATATACACAAAGTGCACTTTGAAAACAGTTACTATAAAAAAGAAAACAGCACAGATAAAGTAGTTTATTTCTAACATTTTTTTATATTTTTGTCTGAAAATCATTCACTGATATACTGCACTCATGATTCAATCTCCATAACAAAAAACTTGTACAGTAAAACTAAAAAAAAATATGATGAATAAAGTACCAGTTACCTCAGTGTGAAACTTGAGCTTGCTTGTTGTTACACAGCTTGTCAAATCTTGGCACCAATTGAGATACAGCTACCCTTATTTCCTTCACCACATCAAGTCTTGATCTAAACATGGTTTTTATGACAGACACTGCTGAAAACCCAGCCTCGCAGAGATAGGATGTTGCAAAAGGAATTAATATCTTCAGTGCTTTCTTGCTCAAGCATGGGAACGCCTGTTTTACTGAATACCAAAATTTTAGCAATGCCATGGATGGAAACTTCGCTTGTAGTGAAGAGTCTGATGAAAGTTCTATCAGTTCTTCCTCTTCTGCAGTACTGAAGTCCGAAGGAGCATCACTACTGAGGGATTTTGAACCCACTGAAACCTGTCACAGTTTTCAGGAAAATATTTTTCAAAATGAACACTGAGTTGAGATAAGTGTCCTTGAATTATAGAAACAATATCTGCGCTAAAATATATTTCATTGTCTGTAATGAATTGCTGCAAACCTGGGAAGTAGTCAATTTCTCGCCCTTCATTGATTTTTCTCTTCCAAAGAAGAAGCTTCTTTTTGAAGGTCGAAACTTTGTCAATCAAAGTTGAATCAAATGAGTTCCACTTCCTTGCAGAGACTAATTCAACGAGTTCAACTTTTCAAAAAGATCACAGAAGTATACAACTTTTAACATGAAGTCAGTGTCCAGAAAGCACTTAGCACTGACATTGTTTTCTTCTTCAAGATAAGAATAGAGTTCCCGCCCAAGTTCAAAAATGCGCGATAATACATTTCCTATGGAAAGCTTTCGAGTGCTGCTATAAAATAAGAGACGTATGCTCAGCCTCCATATCGTGACACATTTTACTGAAGAATCTAGCTCTATGAGGTCAAATTTTAATAAAGTTCACCACATTTATGACAGTTTGCAGGACTTCATTCAAATCAACACTCAAATGCTGTGAAGCAAGTGCTTCCCTATGGATAATACAATGGGTCCAAACAGGACCAGGAGCTTTACCACGGATGACTGCGTGTAGGCCACTGTAAGAGTCCGACATTGAACGAGCACCATCGGTACACACACCAACACAATGAGCCCAGTCTATTTTATTTTCCGCCATGAAGTTGCCCACACTTTCAAATAAATCTTTGCCTGTCGTACCTGCATTTATGTCCTTACAAAAAAGAAGATCTTCCACCATTTCGTTTTTTTCATCACCAAACCGCACATAACAGATTAAATGAGCATCTCTATTGCTATCAGTGGGCTCATCAAGCTGTAAAGCAAAGTCCTTCCCCCTCATTTTTTTTCTATAATCTGTTCATTAACATCCTCTCCTAAATCTTGGATTCGACGGCTAATTCGTACTGTCCGACAAAGGAAAGGACAAAAGTTGTTTTCCCACGGATTCTCCAACCATAATGGACACCAATAGCACACGGTAAAACGAGTTCTTCTGCAATCGTATGGGGTTTCTTAGATTTTGCTACCCGGTATGCTACCTTGTAGCACGCTAGAAGAGCTTTACTCGAGATAGTCGCCTGCTTAGAAAATGCTGATTTTTGTTCTTTCATTTGACTCAGCTTTCTAGAGAAATATCCTCTGGTTTGCCCACGTCATTCTTATTAACACTTTCTAAATGGCGCTTCGATTTGCTAGGCAGCATACATTCGACAGACAGTACTTTGAAACACAAAATACACTGTATACGCTCTTCATTATTCACAAGAGTGCACGTGAAACCAAAATTTAAGAAACCTTCGTCGTATTTTCTATACTTACGTTACCTTTCCTCATTACCACTTTCCTTGTGATCCTCAACAAGTTCTCGCTTTTTACTAACACTTGCCAATTTAAAAAATCTTTCCGTAGTTTATATTAAACTCACAACACAATCAAAAACGTTTGAAAACAGAAAATCACCGTGTTACCTACGATGGTCGCGCGAGGAGAATGCGCGGAAAGTTGATAGGCGGGTCGGGGGGAGGGACTTCAAAGGCAAGCCAACATCAAAAGTGAAATTTCTCCGGGGTTACGCAGGTTAACAAACACCAAAAATGAAATTTCTTACAGTTCTGTGTTTTCTTTACAGCTAAATTTGAAAAAAAATCCATGCCCACCCACGGCGCCCCTGACCGTCAGTCATGGCGCCCCAGGGCGCCGCGGCGCACAGGTTGAAAACCGCTGGCATAGGGGATAATTTTTTATTACACCAACAGGACGTACAACACACTCTAACTAGACTTAGACTAAGATTCTATTCCGGACGTTAGCCATAATTCTGTCGTACGGTAGCTTAATTGTTTTATTGGGCCCGTCTAAGTAAAGAGTGAATTTTGACAGACACACGAGAATGTATAGAAAATAGATTTCACAGGTGGTAGGTTGACGGAAAGATATTTCTCTGGAGTGAGTAGTTTTCTCTCCTCCAGCCTAACCGTACAACTGTACTTTGTTTACTAGACAGTCTTTGCCTCCCTATCTAAAATAAGACAAGTTACGCTACACACACACATCTATGTGACAACAAGACACGTAAACGTGAAAAACTAAGGATAAATGGGTATCGGTCTGACCAACACACAAAGTTAAATTTTGTTGTTGCTTATTATCACTAAACTGGTCACAACATCAAATACCCAAAAGATATCAAGAAATCATTTACATACAGAGGAAGTAAAGAAGAATGGTGCGCTTCATCATATGCAGAAAAAAACCCCAAATGGAAATATTAACCCAAACGTTGAAGGTTAGCACTAGGTTACAGAATAACATTATTTGTACAATATCAGACCAAGTAAAGGAAACAAAATCAAACAAACAAAATTAATAGATAATTTCCAGCAACAACAAAATCATCACACGCTCTCTCACTCAGTGGCCACCTCTCACTCTCTTACACATTTGCCTTTTACTCGTGGGTCCGTGGTATCCCTTGGTAACCTATCTATTCCACGAACATAATCCCTATTGTCACTGTGACTAATGTATCACCCCAGCTGTCAAGGATACAAATTGGCCCCAGTTCATCCCAAAAACAAATCTAATGTAGTGAACGCCGAATATGTTAATTCCACGATGAATCCTGGTAACGATATAAATCGTAAAGGTTGTCTTCACTGTTCTAAAGCTATCACTGTTCCTCCGATGGGGTGCACAAGGGAACATAAGTCTAGACGCGTGAACTACAACTGAATAACTTCGTTGCGACAACTCTTGCAGTGTTGGGTGGGCGGGGCAAAACAGGCTTGTTTCCCGCTCGGTCTGGAACTTCTATCTGGACACAGATTTTACTACAAATAGTTGAATATTGTGAGAATCCTTGATGTTGACCATTTAAGAGACGGGAATACTTCTAGTGTCTAAAAAAATCCGCTTGCTACTAATGTTAAAAATGATGATGATGGATTCTTTATCAGCCGACTCTTTGCCAGAGCGCCGGTCCTGCACAGTGTATAAAATATGTACTCCACGTGAATACCACTGTCAGAGAAAAATAATAATGTTCTCAGGTATACGCCACTGTAGGGGCTGTGTTAAAAATGCTATCCTGGATTTTGTAAGTCCAGTAATTATAATTTACAGTTCCAATACATCTGTCGGGCAAGTACACACTTAAAAATGGAAATGAAAAAGAAAAGACCGCTGCTCGTCCGCTTGGGGATCAGGTTTGCGAAAAATACAAGAAAACATTTTGTGGGAAAATGCTACCACTCTAAACATGTATTCTTTTCTCCCACTGTCAGTCGTCTACTGCCTTTAAGTCCGGTCTGGTTAACGATCGTGTATATCTTTCTCTCCTGGAGGGTGAAGTGCCGCGTCCGTCTACACTGTAACATAATTACGGTCTCGTCTCAGTTATGTAGCGTCGGGTGGTGTAATCTGACATTTTAATTGGATATCTGGTTATGGAAATCGCTACGCGTTATTTAATTTAATTTCGCCTTACTAGCAAGAAAAAACTAAGTGAAGTAAAAGTGTTTAACTTTTAATGCTATCACTGTAAAATACTTCTAATATTTAGAACTATTTACCAGAAAATCCAGAATGAAATCTCCACGAATCACTTATAAACAATATCCCAAAAAATGGTTTAAGACGGTACGCTATACTCTATTCGAATTCTGACTGACGACTGATGGTTGGGTTTTAGAAACAGCAGCATATATATATGTATGTATATACATATATATATATATATAATATATATATATATATATATATATATATATATATATATATATATATATATATATATATATATATATATATATATATATATATATCATTACATTGCTCTTGATCTCTAGTGGCGTTATTTCGCACTCCTGTGTGGGACAAAAATTCAGAATACCCCAATCTTTGAAAAGAGTAATGGTGTATCAACATCAAAGGTATAGTTAAGCTGTTTAGGTTCCTAGATGAGATGGTAATGTACTATCTTTGGTTCCTTTGATGCCCCTCTCCAGACTAACGTTAGACTATGACTCTGCTAGGGATAATTTACTAACCAACATGAATTATAAACCAACCTTAAATAATTCAATAAAGACTGTTACAATTTATAATTTATTTATGTTCAGGATCTTTCTTTGTTCTGCTGGATAATTTTCAAATGAAATAAAATTGATTTTAAATATAAACTCCGCTTAGGCCGGTCCCAAGCCCGGATGAAACAGGAGGAGGGCGGCCTGCATGGAGGAAGAACACAAGAATTATAAATCGGAAAGAAGAGGAGTTGGGGGAATAGATGAGGAAAGCAAAACTAGAAATTTTGTCTATAACGGAAACGAAAAAAAAAGAGACAAGGAGTCATGGATCTCGATGGCGACACGCTGCTCTACAGTGGTGTACCCACATATGAAAGAGCTAAAGGACGCGTGGGTTGCATTGTGGCCAAAACCCAAAAAGACAGTACCAAGGGATGGAACTTTGTCTCGGAGCGCATTATGGTCGTAAAACTAGAAGAAGGAGAAACCATAGTAAACCTAGTCATAGTGTATGGGCCAAATGAGGATGAGAGAGCAGAGGTCAAGGAGGAATTCTTCGAGCTGCGTCAAAGGACAGTGGACTAGATGAAATTATCATGCTCGGTGTGACGTGTAATGGAAAAGAGCCTACTGTAATCTGACAGCTTATTGTACCCTTATATCTGCTCTCTGATTTGCTAGCTAAACACGCATTATACCAACTGTCTATTTTGACAGCATACCATTTTGTCCCCGCCCTCTTTCCTGTAAACACGGGCTAACGCAGTGTTTACAATATTCGTTGACCTGTCAGTCATAACAGGAAACAAATCACGCTTTGTTTTACTCCTTTCCATTCACGCGAGCTCATCTGTAAATCATATAATACTTGACAGACAGACAGCACGTGAGAAAGGCGGAACTGACCCTTTGAAGTTTGTCCAGGGAAAGTCTAGAAATCCCTAGTTTCTTTTGGTCTTGGAACACGGGCATTCTACAGAGAAAACCGCTAGGAGAACGAAAGTCTTTTATATCTGTCACCACTCCAGACAAGAACCGCTGGAAAGACCAAGACGTAAGCCTCTGAACTTTCATCTCTGCTTCTGAATTTTCGTCCCACACAGTAGTGCGAAATAACGCCATTAGAGATGAACGAAATCCAATGATATTACTTACTTAGTCGTTCCCCTTCTACCGTGAGGTATAGAGGTCCAATGATATATATATATATATATATATATATATATATATATATATATATATATATATATATATATATATATATATATATATATATATATATATATATATATATATATATATATATATATATATATATTGCTGTTTTCTTAAACCCAACCATCAGTGTCAGTCAGAATTTGAGAAGAAAGTCTAGCGCGTAGACATATCAATTTCTTTTGTATTATTAGTTAAAAAGTGATTCGTGGAGATGTGTATTCTGTATTTTCTGGTAAATAGTGCTAAGTGTAAAGAAGTATTTTACAGCGATAGCATTTAAAGTTAAACACTTAAATACTTAAACATACAGTAAAATACTTTGCTTAGATTTTTTTTTCCTTGCTAGTAAGTCGAATTAAATAAAATAACGCGTAGCGATTTTCATAACCAGATATTCAATTAAAATGTTAGACCACGTACCCGACCGCTACCTAGCTGAGACGAGACGGTAAATTTTGTTTACAGTGTAGCCCGACGCATCACTAAACTCTCCAGGAGAGAGAGAGAGAGAGAGAGAGAGAGAGAGAGAGAGAGAGAGAGAGAGAGAGAGAGAGATAAACACGACGTTTAAACAGACTGGACTTTGAGGCTAGACGGCTGATAGTGGGAGGAAAAAAAATACTGTTTATGTTTCATTTTATAATTATTGTTATCATAGTGTCTATTATTATTGTTTAAAATGTCATACGACAAATTAACAATCTAATAGCACTGAAGTATAGGTGATAAGTTGTACGTGGCATCTTTTTTCAGGAATAAATAATAAATAACACACTTTGATAGACTTGCCAGCCGCGAGAAGTTGCGGGAGAGTTTTCATCGACTCTGTCTGACCCAAAATCCGCGTCCAGCGATGTCTGTGTGTGTAGGCGTAGAACGAACACCGTGTATATTTTAAATTCGTCAGGATTTGACAGAGCGGACGAGAGACTGTCGTGTCCCCGTCTATACATATTTAATACTTTTCCTGGCACTGATAGTAACATTATTCCTCTATAATTTGTGCACTCTTGTAAATTTCCTTTCTTAGGCAACTTAACCAGATATCCTTCCTTCCATTCTGCTGGTATCTCTTCCTTTTCCCAGACTTTACCAACTAATTTATATAACATCTCTGAGCCGTGTCGATATCTGCTTTGGTGGCCTCTGCTGGAATGCCATCAGGTCCAGACGCTTTTCCATCTCTTAAAAGCTTCTAAGAGATGGAAATAAATCATTGCATAACCATTTCTTCACAAAAGGCGACGGATCAGATATAAGTTAATAGTGCTCGGCCCTAAGCAGCATTGTTCTTGACTTCTGAAAATATCTTGTGAAAACTCCCTTGAGATAGAAGCATCATTACCCTTCTATCTACAACTCTGCCAAGAGTAATCTTGTGCGAAGGTAGACACCTTTGAAGACCATAGTAGACACTCTTGAGTTATGGCCATTGTTTGACCACTACTGCAAAGCAGGGGCAACAATTCCGTGACACATACACTGAATCAGTTCTTTGTAACCTTGAACTCCCCTTCTTTCATCCAATGACAGAGATTTGTTGCATGTGATTTTCATTTTATGGGATACAGTTTTTGCTTGGGTTGTACTGATCTTCGTATCTGAAATGCGTTTTATGTGAAGTTATTAGTGCCGCTAGACATTACTATCTATGGACCTGCTTCGAAACTGTCCCATTCACTTTAGTAATGAATTCTGACAGAATCTGCTTTATCCGTCTATCTGTCCATCTATCATACTTTATCCATCTATCTGTTCTTCTACCACTGATCTGTCTGTCTGTTTATATCTACGCCCTTCTTCCTACCTGTTTACCTACCCACGTACCTACGTCTAGTTGGATTTATCTGTTTGTCCATTCAGTCCCTGTATCGGTATATGTGTTTGTCTACATACTACCTACCTACCTACTAGTCCATGAGACTTGCAAGGTGGCTCTCCACAAAGGTGTGGTGGAGAAGAAACCAGTCTCGGTGTTGAGGGACACTGGATGTACCACAGTTGGGGTGATTCGTTCGTATATCGACGAGTCCTGCCTTACGGGCAAAACTGTAAAGTGTACCACGTTTGAGGGAAAAGTTGAGTCTTACCCCCAGGAGTGTATTAATGTGGACAACCCATTCATAACAGGTAGAGTGAACACATTTGTCCTCGAGAACCCAATCTCCGATTTGATCTTTTGCAATGTACGGGGAGTGCATAACGCCATGGGATTGGCTGGAGCAGAGGCTCAGCAGCATCAAAGTCCCGAAGCGGACGAGCAGGTGGTCGAGGTATCACCACCTGAGAAGAAAGTACATATGAGACGGGGTTCGCGGCAGGCGCCCATTAATACTCACAGTCCGATGCCAAGTGACATGAATAGGAATAGTAGAGGCATATCTGAGGGCCTGATAGCTGGTGACCGCAAATTATGGGTCCGCAATATCCCCCGAATGCTAGCTGGCAAACACTCAGACGAGTGTTTAATGAGGTCGCGTCGGTTAGGTTCGTTGAGGTGTTGTCATTGCGAGACAATACCAAGGTTGCACGAGTTACTTTCGTGGATAGGTGGGGTACGCGTGATGCAGTCAGGTGGAAGCACATGTCGTTGCTTCATAACCACCTGCTGATACTCCAGCAGTAGCAAGAGATAGATATTGGGTTCGCGTTTAGTAGGGTGTTTCGGTTAACGCGAACTAAACTGTAGAGTCTGACCCACGCCACCAGTACTATTCTGATAAAATATAAGTTGTTCTGTACAGCTTTGGAATGTAGTGAGGATAACTGACGAGGTGTTTACTTGTGATAGTGGGCAGCAAGTAATTGCAACCACATTAGAGATGTTGTGTGTACTTTGAAGATCATGTTTATGCTATGCTATGTGATGCGTTGAATTATGTATTATGGCGCCATAAAGGCAATGTACTTGTTAGGAAGGGTTTTTAAACTCCGCCAATGCCGGTCCCAAGCCCGGATGAAAAAGGAGGAGGGCGGCCTGCATGGAGGCCGTAAGAAAGCAGCCCCTCCACCATGCAAAGGCACAACAGGCCAATCACCTGTTTGCTTTAAACCACGATTACGAGTAACACAAGAAAGAAAACCGGACTGATTCTAAAGGCGACGAACTGGAACGGACTACGGACTACGACTTATGGAACATGGAACACAAGAAGTATAAATGGGAAGGAAGAGGAGCTGGTGGAAGAGATGAGGAAAGCAAAACTAGAAATCCTGGCTATAACGGAAACAAAGAAAAAAGGACAAGGAGTCATGGATCTCAATGGCAACACGCTGCTCTACAGTGGTGTACCCATATCCGAAAGAGCTAAAGGGGGTGTGGGTTGCATTGTGGCCCAAAATCAAAAAGATAGTATCAAGGGGTGGAACTTTGTCTCAGAGCGCATTATGGTTGTGAAACTAAAAGAAGGAGAAACCATAGTCAACCTGGTCATAGTGTATGGGCCAAATGAGGATGAGAGAGCAGAGGCCAAGGAGGAATTCTTCGAGCTGCTTCAAAGGACAGTGGATGACTGCCTAGATGAAGTTATCATGCTCGGAGATTTTAATGCCAGAGTTGGAAATGACCATGCTAGATGGGGTGGAGTTATCGGAAGATATGGAAAAGACACTCTCAATGACAATGGAAAGCGACTCCTTAGATTCTGCAGTGAGCAGAATCTGATCATTACAAACACAAAGTTCCCCCATAAGCGCATACATGCATACACTAGATGTGAACCAACAAAGAATGAGAAGTCAGTGATTGACTATGCCATTGTTCGGAGAAGCTCATTCAAATATGTCCGAGATGCAAGAGTCTGGAGGGGGCCAGAGATTGGAAGTGATCACTACCTGCTAACAATCAAACGAACAACTGAAAGAGTTGCTCAGCCTAGGAACTGCTCAACATCACGCAAGAAACCAAGTAAACGAGCAGGAGAAATGAGCATTAGGACCTACAAGCTGAGAGAGCCAGAAATTAAGACCAGATATCAGGGGCTTATTGCTGCAGCGGTGAACAACACAGAAGAACAACCTGATGACTTGGAAACCCTCTGGATTAAATTCAAGGATATCATAAAGACAGCTGCTGCAGAAGCATGTGGTGAAGTCCGACTTGGGAACCAGAGAAAGAGGACACCTTGGTGGACAGAGGAAGTCAAAGAGAAAATAAGAGAGAAGAAAATGGCATGGAAACAATACTTAGGAGCTAAAAACACAACAGGACAAATGGAAAAATATAGAGAATATGTGACACTCAGAACAGAAGTAAAGAACAAAGTGCTAGCAGCAAAACAGAAGTCCTGGGAAGAATTTGGAGAAAAGCTAGAAAAAGATGCACAAGAAAACCAGAAATTGTTCTATAAGACCCTAAAGAACATGAGGAAGGAAAAACAATGCCCTCTCAAATTTATAAAGGACAAGCAATGCAAATTGCTTACTGCCCCGAAGGAAGTAATGGAAAGATGGAAAGAATATTTCTCAGAACTCCTTGATGGTGAGCAAGGTCAAACATCAGAAATGATAACCACTAGCACAGAAGAGGAAACCAATGGTGATGAAGATGACATAAAGATGGAAGAACTGAAGGCTGCACTGCAGAAAATCAAGATGGGCAAAGCAGCAGCGCATGATGGTATAACACCAGAAATGGTTAAGTACATGGGAGCATCAGGCGACCTGTTACTCTTAAGGGTCCTACAGGCAGCATGGTGCAACAAGACCATACCAAAGGATTGGGATATCGCCATAATAACACCAATTTTCAAAAAGGGTGACAATCGACAGTGTGGAAACCATAGAGGCATATCCCTTCTCAGTGTCCCTGGAAAAATCTACTCTAGAATCCTAGAGCAGAGACTCCGACGCCTAGCTGAGCCACAATTGGATGAGGTCCAGTGCGGATTCCGAGCAAACCGAAGTACTCAAGACCTAATCTTCACACTCAGACAGCTGAGTGAAAAGGCCCTTGAGTATAAGAGTGAGATCCATCTTTGTTTCATAGATCTGGAAAAGGCGTTTGACAGGGTCCCTTGGAGCAAACTTTGGGACTGTTTGGCAAGGAAGAATATTCCAGCACCTCTGATTCATGCTATACAGAGCTTCTACAAGTCTTGCAGAAATTATGTGAGGACAGCAAACCATAAGTCAGAAGAGTTCAGGACCACCACTGATGTAAGACAAGGTGATATCCTATCACCTTACCTCTTCATACTCCTTATGGACGATATCATCAAGGCATGTAAGGAGAGAACAAGAAAGTATTCAGTGGGGTACTGGAAGATGAGACAGGTCTATATTTCGGAGCTGGCATTTGCTGATGATGTTGCCCTGATTGCTAAATCAGAGGCACATCTCCAATCCAACCTGCAAGTATGGAAGGAAGAGCTGGAGAAAGGCATCAAAGAAGAGTTGGCCACTCGAAAAGCAGCAGCTGGGAGACTTTTTCAGGCCATAAATCGAGGATTCCTCAGCAAGAGAGAGGTTGGTAAGAAAACGAAGATGGCTGTATACCGCTCCACCTATGTCCCAGTCTTGACATATGGATGCGAGTCATGGGCAATGACTACAACCCATAAAAGCCAGATCCAAACCTCAGAAATGAGATATCTGAGGAAGGTGGTTGAAGTAACAAGAAGAGACATGGTACGCAACCAGACGATACGTCAAGGCCTAAAATGCCACCCCCTACAGACCCAAGTAGAACAGTCCCAACTAAGATGGTTTGGCCATGTCTGCAGAATGGGAGAAGATCGGCTACCACGACAAGCATGGGAAACAAAGAGCCAAGGATCCAGACCCCGAGGACGACCCAGAGTCCGCTGGGAGGACAACATTAGACAATCTTTGAAGGACCGAGGACTAGAATGGAACCAGGCTAGGAGGAAGACAGCCGATAGAATAGTCTGGCGCTCTCTCTTCCAAACCTCTACACCTCACGGTAGAAGGGGAACGACTAAGTAAGTAAGTAAGGAAGGGTTTTAAATCTAACCTATTTCTTGGGTTAGGGTATTACTTGGTTATACTTGTGAGACCTCATCACGGCATTTTATCATGCCGGTACCACTTTTTAATGCAGCCTTTCAAATTACACTTTTTATCTCCAACGATAAAGAATTCGTCAAGGCCAGGTTGGACTTCAAGACGACATCAATTTAATACGTTACAAGTTCCATTAGATATCAAACAATAAGAAACATGGCATGACCTAGCCTGTGTTTGAAAAACGTCTCTAGTCAGTTGACTACGGACAAGATGTCTTCGACATATTGCTGCAATCTTTATTAAAATAGTTCCACACTCATTCCTTTGATATGCAGCATTCGCTTGTCCTAAAATATCAATTCAGCATAGACTCCATGAAGCAGATGAACGATCTAGCTGTATATAAATCTTTATAACTCTGTAGTAAGAGCACACATATAGGAGCTGGACAAAATGCGTCCGTTCACACACAGTGACACACATCGAATGGCCACGAAGTATTGCTCACTTCTGCTAAGTGAAGCCGGGAGAGCCGTCTGCAAAACTTCTGCAAAAGACAATGACGTACTTCCGGGCGTAGCCCAGGAAACGTATATCAACAGGAACACCTATAGTCTCGTCATGTAACTTAGTCACATAATGTCATATCAATGTAACATTATAATGACAAGCAATAATAATATTATAATTCAATAATAGATGAAGTGAGACAGACACTTAACCACTAAGGTGTGTGACTGCTACACATTGTAACATGCATAAAGTTTTGTGTTATTGTGACTGATATGTCAATATTGTATCATACACATAATTTGAGTAGTGAAGAACTCATAAATTACATAATGGCGTAAAAACGCATCAATGTCTCTAAGACTAGTGTTCTTGTGACATAACTTTTGTTAAGAAGTCCATTTATATTGTCATTCACTTTATCACATTCCAATCCTGTCTGGAAAAATGGTAGTATTTAAGATAATGTCAGTTCATTCCTGTGCAAAAGATCCCATACTGTTATCCGTTGAATGTAGAAATCCATCCTTGAATTTGTCCATGATTATTGTCCATTCAATAATGTAGCACGAAAAGTTTATAAGTTAGCAAACTTTGTAGCAATTATCCGAATTAAGTTACATTCGAAAAAGTACGGTTACTTCCCTTGAATATTTATGTAACCTTCATTTACAAGTTATGTCCCTTGAAAGCATATCATAAAGTCTTTTTGACACAAATCGTGTGTGTTATCGAAAACGTTCAGAAATGAGTCATTTGAAATCAATGCACATATGATGTGTTTGACCGTCTGAACAGTGTAGTTGAACAGTGCATATGGACATGACTGTATGATGTCTCTATGAAGTGTCATACGTCGAATGAGACATTACACGATATAGAGTGATGCAGGATTCAGCATCATCATGTTGCTGTGCGAGTTGCATTGAGGAAAATCACTGTTATAACTGTACAATCCACTCAGTGACCTTCGATTACGTGGTTATTGAAGCGATAAGTTCTTGAACCGGACATCTCAATGTACATATATGAACTACATTGAATTACGAGCATCATCTGGACTTGTTGAGGTGATAGATGACGTTGTGTCTTTGATACATCTCGAAAGAACGTCAGCGACGACATTGAGACTTCCCTTTATAGCCTTGATGCTGTAGTCATAAGGCTGGAGCGCTAACGAGGCTCTCGCTGCTTTTTGATTAGTAAATCTGGCATCGACTCTGAGAACAAAATGATATCGAATGTTAGGTAATCGTAATATTGGAGATTTCGAGAAGGCAAGTTGTATCACGTTTAAGGCCTCATCACAAACATGTGACCATATCACTTTATTTGGTGCGTTTTTTTACACTAACGCAGACAGAACTGAAGTTAGATCTGAAACATAAGGTAGAAACCTTCCATAAAAATTAATTAGATCCAAAAGACTGCAAAACTGTAAGAAAGAATAATTAGTACAGGACACTTCTGAACTTGTTCTGACGAAGATACTTGAAATAGATAGGATCATAGAAGAAAAATGTGCACAAGAATGCATTAAAATCTGTGCGGTGATGAATGATGTATCAACTGTACATCAAGACAATGGTCTTGAAAATAAACACCGTTGCCACAATCAACAACTCTGCGAGCATCTCTATCTGAATAAAAATAAATAAGTGCTTCTCTAACATTGAAATCGTTGATAGGTAAAAGACGTACAAACTTTACGTCCGCAGTGAATTGAAAAAATTCACCTAGTGCCTGCCATGTAGTATCTGGTGGCAGATGCCGCACTAGCACGGTGCGTGAATAAGCACCTCGAGTCACATGAGACCCATGGATATGTTTATTTCTTAAGCATATCCTATCTTTATTATACGATGGATCATACTGCTGGACTGAGTATGACATACATTTCTATTCAAACCTGAAGGTTTGTAGCATGTCGCAGACGACAGCCCAATAGGCATCTTGAAGCATGTTTCTTCAGATGCACTGGTAATAGTAGAATTATGTAAGTGTTTAACATCTGTATCATCAGCATTAAGAGTACCATTATGACCACTAGCAGCAAACTTAGTGTCACCTTCCACAACATTATCCATACTCTTAAGATTAGAGACACTGTAACCATACTGTTTACACAGAGGATGCCGAACAGTACCCCCATCAGCATTGACTGTCTCTTGACGACAAAGCTGTGTATAGCGATCCTTATCAAAATAAATTGAACCAATCTGAACAAAATCAGTCATGCTAGGATCCCATTGAACATACTGGTCCGTCCTTTTACGACTCAGGTTCTGCACGTGTGTAATATTTTTAGCAATTATGTTAGGCTTCTTAGGCCCAGATGCAACCTGGTTCTGTTGATTAAGGGATACATTTTTCCCTGTGGGCATAAGAAGATTTGTTAAATCGTTTTTCATACTGTTTTCACTGCTGCTGGCATGTCGCCAAGACGTACTCTCAGAAGATGCAGTAATAATGTGATCAGAATCACTGGTATCAGAGTGATGTCGAGGGAAGTTGTACCTGCCTCGACATGATCTCTTCACTTTTTCAGGATGTGCTGACCTGATTTTATCACCCTTAGTGGCCTTGACATTTTGTACACTAGTTTTCACATAACCAGTGTTTGACAATAAATTGTTGTTTATCACAACATCAAGTAAACCATCGACTCTCCTTCTAGCTTTAGCAAGCTCTAAATGTTTGAGTGTAATTTCTTCACTCTTCTTCTTATTAATCGTATCAAGCTTTACATTCATACTCTTCTCCTCAATGAGCAAATTCTCAAAATTAGTCACCTTATCTTGGGTCAATTTATCATATTGACCCTGACTTCATGTTAGATTTTGATCTTCAAGATCAAGTTCTGATCTGTTTTTATCAATTTTTCCTCCCACGTAGCTCTCTTTTTTTCTTTGCCAATTTCTACAACCTTTGTATAATAGCCTCTTTCATATGAGGTCGTAATCGGGCACCTTGAACCTCAAGACCCTTAATTTGAGCAACCTGTGCTTGAATTCGGGCTTCCAAAGCCTCTTTTGCTTTATAAAACTTTGATTTACGTAACAGCAGTAATTTTATCAGAAAAATCATCACTGTTTTGGGAAATTTTACTCTGACATGCTGCAATGTTATCTTGCAGTTCCAGAACCTCAGAGTCCAAAACTTTATTCTTCCTCAAGGCAGTCTCTAATGACTCCTTACAATTTGTAAAATCCACCTTTAATGATCTAAAATTAGATCTATCCACATCTGCTTGGATTGTTAATGCTCTCACCTCTTCATTTAAATCTTCAATTAATCTCTTCCTGTCCTCAATGACCTGTAATAACTCATTTGCTCTCCAATACCATTCTCCTTCCACAAAGAACTCATCACCTCTTTCATTCTCTACCTCCTCAAAATGTTCCATAATAAAACTCTGAAGGGCTGGTCCTTGTAACCCAGACTTCCTTCCCTGCCTGAGAAAATACTCAAAGGCAGACATAATTCTCAATTATTGTGACTACAACTGTTCCAATAATACCTCAACTCCAACATCAATAAGATTTGAGCAATATCCTCAATAATTATTTCACCACTCAACATTCCTTCAACTGCATGTAATGGTAAATAGTAATATGGATGTTATAAATATGGAGCATTAAAAGAAAAGTACAAACAAGAGGACAGAATACAGTGAATAGAGCCAATAGAAGCACATTCAAATAGAAAACTGAGTCAAATCTATATGAATTAGAACAAATAAATAAAATGTAGCTCTATACCACACTTATGACAATACAGTACGAATTTAAAACATTTATGACATCTATTAAATGAAGGATAGTAAGGTGAGATTAACAATTTTACAAACAATAATGGATAAAACTGAAGAAAAAATACACTAACCTTCACTACAACCACAAATTTTACACTTAACACGACTGCACAACTAGACAAAAATGGATCTATATACTTCAATTGGGGCAGTATTACACACAACACTGTTAGCCGGCTCCTCAATCTGAACTAGACAGGTGCCTAAACTAAAGAACGCCCATGACCTTACCCATGAATACGATAGATATGTTATGAATTTAATCATAACAGTACTATTTGCTGGAATTTTGTGACGAAAGTCTGTTGGTGTTAATTAGTGGTCACTTGTAACGTATGCCTATGTAAGATTGACTATTAGTGTATAGCGCACTGTGTTATGGTTGACCAGGGGTAGACAGTCGTTGTCATTTTTCACGACTGCCAGAACCTTGGGTAACCGATGTCATACTCATGTTGTGTCTTGTGGATGGTTGGAGAATGCAGTAACGACAATGGTAGGAAAGAATTATGGCATTCTCGGCTCAGATGAGGAGATGCTGTTAATGGCATAGGGTCGTCCAAACTCCTACGGAGGTCGGGCGAAGCTTCCTCCGATGGAATAAAACTACGTTTTCTTTGTTAGGGGGTGGATGTCACAGCGCTATTTAGCATTGCATCTGTAGTATTGTGTTCGGCCACAAAGTTAGCCGGGCAACGCCGGGTCTAGCCGAACGGGTATGTCATGGGACTACCGGAAGCCGGGAAATCAGGCGCAAATGCGAGCAGTTAGAATCTGGCCGCCGTCCTGGATGGATGCTGATATTTCCCTTTGCCAGCAAGTTAGCTGTGAAATTCATGTTACGGACTATTTGTGCTGAATGCTTGCCATTTTGGTTGTGGTAGATTATGACGTGTAATTCTACGAGTAGATATGTGTAGTGACTAGTGGGTATTTTCTACAGGCCGTAAATTTATAAGTTGACACTGATTTGAGGTTGTCTTTATCACAGTTTTTGCCGCTCAAGTGAGCGATAGTCATTACAAGGTATTCTCAGTGTAAGTCGTACTGTCGTGTATGATGATGATAGATTGAGCTGTTATGCAAGTTTTTAGTGGCATTTCATTATTATAATTTTGATGCGTTATTGGCCGTGTGTGGCCGTATTGTGTGTGCTTATGATTAAAGGGAAGTACCTGTAGAAGGTGTTGATTACTTATGTCAGCCATTGTTGGGTGGTCATACTTCTGGAAGACGAGCTTATAATTGTTATGATAAATCCACACTGCAGTGGTGTAACCATAGTAAATTGGTTCTTGACACTATCTAATGCCTACCTACCTACCTACCTACCTACCTACCTACCTACCTACCTATCTATCTATCTATCTATCTATCTATCTATCTATCTATCTATCTATCTATCTATCTATCTATCTATCTATCTATCTATCTATCTATCTATCTATCTATCTATCTATCTATCTACATGATTGAAGAACTGTACCCCAGATAAGCATGGATCCAAGTATATACTGATGGATCTGCAACCAGAGCAGTGAAGAACGGAGGCGCAGGATTTTATGTGGTCTATCCAGACAAAGAAAACGAATCCACCTGTTCACCTACTGGAATATTCTGTTCAAACTACGCTGCTGAAGTACAGGCCTTAAGCATTGCTGCAGGAATAATAAATAACACAATAAGCCAATGTCAGCAGGTTGTATTCCTTACCGATGTAATGTCAGTTCTGCAAGCCCTCAACAGTGATAAACTGCCAGAATTAAACAAAGTCCTATGCGAAGTAAATATCAAAAGAAGGGTAGTGCTACAGTGGATACCATCACACTGTGGCATACCAGGAAATGAGAGAGCAGATACGTTAGCAAAAGAGGAAGCAACACAGGAACAAAAAGAACAAACAATCACATTCCAGGAAAAGAAGACCCTTATCAAGGCCATCAGGAAAATTGACCAACAAAGAGACAACTATCACTATCTTGATCGAGCAAAACAGGTGATCTTGTTCCGTATTAGAACAGGACATAACAGACTGAACAGTCACTTATACAGACTGAGATTGGTCCCATCACCTCTATGTACGTGTGGACAGGCAGCACAGACAGCCGAACACATCCTGCGAGACTGCCACATGCTTAGTCAATTGCGAACTGAACATTGGCCCACAGAGACGCACATCTACACAAAGCTGTTTGGGAGTCTTGAAGAACTTTCAACCACAGCAACATACATCCAGAGAACCGGACTTCTTGTGTAGACATTTCTAAACAACAGCGAACGAGAAGAAGAAGAAGAATATTTATCTATCTATCTATCTATCTATCTATCTATCTATCTATCTATCTATCTATCTATCTATCTATCTATCTATCTATCTATCTATCTATCTATCTATCTATCTATCTATCTATCTATCTATCTATCTATCTATCTATCTATCTATCTATCTATCTGTGTGCGTGTCTATATGTGATTATATCTGTCTATATGTGTGCATATATGTCTGTCCCTTCATCTACCTGCCTGTCCAATAACCATTTATCTGTCTGTCTATCTGGTATTTGTTTGTATTCTTATCTGCCAATCAGCGTAACACTGAAGCGTACGTGTCTGTCTGCCTTCTCTCTCTTCTCCCACACACATATTTGTTCTACCCTCCACAACTTCTCTCTCTTCTCCCACACACATATTTGTTCTACCCTCCACAAGGGCATGCGTAGCTGATAAATATTACATATAAATATTAAAATTAGCTACAGTTTTGACTCGACCTCCATTAATGTATCAGACCGTAAGAATTTACGTCAGGGGGGATAAAAACAGGATACAGCACAGAGCACGAGAGGGAAAAGAGACGTGACCAGAGAGTTGACTGAAAGATTGGCTGAAAATGCTTCGTGACGCTTGTGTCTTCTCATGGATGATCACACTTGATTTCTAGTAATGCAGTCTAGATTAGTCTCCAAATACAGTCTGACCAAGGATGACCTGTTTCACATAAGGAAGGGAAACCCGAGGCCTGTAAACAGTAAATAAATATTAGACAAACATAAAGGTATGATTCGCTTGCATAGCTAGGCGGGGTTGTCGCACTGAAGGTCCTGGGTTCGAGTCCTGGGTAAGCCACTCACGTCTGTTGTTTTTCTGTTGTCTAGTGTTCTACTTCTTTATTTCTAACGAGTGCCTGAAAACATACCTTCATGTTTGTCTAATATTTATTTACTATGACCTGTTTCAAGTGTTTATTTTCTTGCTTTTCTAACAACCAGCAGCGTGTCGTGAGTTTATTCAAGGGGACGCGAGGATATTCAGTTACATGACTGAGAACGTAGTTTTTACATTTGCATATCCAGCAGATGACATTTTATGTTCAGCAGTGACAAAGACTACAATTGCTCTTGTCCTCGTTGCATGGACACATTTAAGAAATTATTTTAAGAAAGATAAGTATCTTTCAGCTCGTAGTACGAGGTAGAATGTAGCAAACTTTTATGTTTCAAGGAAACAATCAGCCAGTTCTTGATGTCATATATGAACTCTTCATGAAATTCATCAATTTCATCCAGGCCTGTAAACAGTAAAAAAATATTAGACAAAGATAAAGGTATGTTTTCAGGCACTCGGAGGAAAACCTACCAAAAACCTACACTCTGTTCTATACTTACTGTTCTTAAGTGTACTATCATTTACTAGACACAGTATTAAGGTCTTTTTCATGTGTGGACTGACATATACTGTATAATAAGGGAACAACAGAAGTGATTGCGTCATTATAGGCTGGGCTGCCCATTGTAAACTTCCGGTGTTGTGTCTTGCGGTTCGCACTAATGACTAGTCATCGAAGCATCATTTTTTGTGATGCCTAGATGGCCGGGAGGATAGTGTGATTCGCTTGCATATCTAGGTGGTGTTGTCGCACGGAAGGTCCGGGGTTCGAGTCCTGGGTAAGACACTGATATATCCCACTTTTTTTATCCGACTGTTATATCCACTTCTTTTTTTTTTTGGTGAGGAGACCACACTAATAAATGTTGCCGATGATCAATGGGTTAGCTCTGTATTGTCCCTGTGTATAAAGTCTGTAGTGAGTGGTATGAAGGGTACAGTCACTCACCCTGTACTGTCAAGTATAGATCAACGAATCAGACTAGTGTTCATTTCCAATTGACAGCACATAATTTATTCACACAGCAACATCAATCCGGTACGATACACTACACAGGTACAACAGGATACACAAAATCAATAATAATTTTTTTTTTTTTTTGCGTTCGCCCGCTAATACTCGAGGCGAAATCTCAGGTTATTATTTTATGTCTAACGTGACATTGATTTTACGTGAGTATCCCTTTATTTCTTGTACAGAGATAGGTGTCCCTCGCCATTCAGGCAAATACTCGCCGATTTCGGAGGTACCCATTGCAGCTGGGTCGGCTCAGGAGCCGCCAGTCCCTGGTCGACGACACTCCTTCAAATGTCCTCGCCAGGTCTCGAGTTAATCCAGTCCAAATCCCGGTCGACGAAAAATCCTCAAATGCCGTCGCCCGGGTTTGATCCTGTATCACCCGGTCGCCAGAGCGGTGTTGTAACCACTACGCTAGCGCGGCTCCCTAATAATCAATTGAGCAGAATGTCACAGCTGTTCAGTATGATGTAAACCCTGTTTACATCGCAGTTCTAATGTTACATCAGTAAATCCACCAGAACGACTGCTGATACTGCAGTTACAAAACGCCACACAGGCTTAAATCTATAGGAATACTTCAACGACTGTATACACTGCAATTACCAAAACGCCACACAGGCTTAAATCTATATATACTTGCAGTTCTAATGTTCCACCAGAACGACTGCTGATACTGCAGTTCCAAAAACGCCACACAGGCTTAAATCTATATATACTCAAAAGACTGTCCGCTCTGCAGTCTACAAGTAATCTGGCCTGCACAAATCCTGGCCGTATAATCTCTTTAAATAAAGTAAATTCACCAGAAAACTCTCCCTCCATAAGGAACAATGGCCTTACCATCTCCTAGCGCCGTTCCTGCACAATAGAAATCTATCAGGGAGGTAAATATGATTCAAAACATCGGCCTGTAGACACCAAGGCCCCCAGAACATGTCCTTAACATAAAGTACACCTTATCTTCTCTTATCTGCAGATAATCACACCTAAAATAGGCAAATAATGGTACACCTCGAAAAATGGCCAAACATCGTTCCCGTACACTACCCTTGGGAACACACACAAGACACAGGGCTAACTCCAGTCAACGCCCAAACCTAGACTCCTCTCAGACTGCCCCGGGAACACACAGCTCCCGCCAAACAGTCACCGGACTCGGCTGTTCACGGACTAGCCGTGAGCTATTCACAGACGGCCGAAACCAGTACAGAATAACTACATGACTAGCGCTCACGACGCTTTCTGTACATACTGTTTTCCAACATATAAATGTTTAAACAACTCACAATTAAACAAGCCAACAAGTGCCACAACCCTGAACTCACACTGTATAATCAGCATAGTACGGATCACTTCCCTTTGGACCTTAACAGACACTCACGTCTGTTGTTTTTCTGTTGTCTAGTGTTCTACTTCTTTATTTCTTACGAGTGTATGAAAACATACCTTTATGTTTGCCTAATATTTATTTACTGTAACATATAGGCCCTACTTTATAAAATTATGACATAATTTGTGAGCTCCAATCCGGCAGTACTGATCTACATTTGCTGTGCGTACTGAATTCGGTGTATTATTCTGTTGTTAGCACTCTCTTTTTCCCTACTGTCATTGTTCACGTTTCACGCTTTGATGCATGACAGGGCCAGACAAGCGTATCGCCCATCCCTGAGAGATTAATTGAGTCCCTAACACGTGATAATACCACTTTGACTCCAAGTAAATGCGAGCACGAAGTGTTTGCTTAAGAATGCATAATTACTTCCGACTCGATAGGAAAAATGTTAGACGTTGTAACGTAAACATTACCAAGAATTGTCAAATGTAGTAACTCCATATACGAAGGATGACTGTTTGAAATTTTCAAACGCATAAGTCATATAGAATCCTGCATGAGGAAAAGTTTTCATAATATAAACTTTGAATGTATTGGCTGGCTTCTGAGGCGCCAATAAACAACCGCGCTGATTAGGATTTTGTCAGAAAACGCCAGGTGGAAGAGTAGGCCGGACACTTATGATATAATGTAGGAAATGTCTGACATACGGCACCGCATTCCTAAAATCGTCAAAGTAAACAGCTTGGACCTTGTCACAGAAAAAAATAGAGCGGATTCTGAATTTTTAGGAACGGAAAAACGTATTAGAGCATCTTCTATCCACTGTAAAAGAAAATACGCCAATATTAATACGGAACTGGACTCCTAGTGAAACTACTCACAAGTCACAGAGGAATTCCGGAATAAGAAATAATATCGCATACGTGTATTCGAGGCATCTGTGTTAATTTGCCAAGGCTATTTACCTGAGCAAGACGTCTAAGATTTGCCTAGTAACTAGGGTGAGTTGTACATATTTTTATATTTTGAATTTTCCTGGTTTATACTACTTAGGAATGTTAAAGATTCATAAGAGGCTGGCAACCTCAGCACGCGAAAATGATACTACAGCAAGCGCTGATGATTTTTTCGTGCTAGTTCTCACGGAGGAACCAAAAGCAGAGGTAATCCCAGACTCCAAGTGGAGAAAGGAAGTGGATGATGATGACATCATATGTATATTATCATTTGTAATGACAGTATGTATGTTTAAAGTTGTTCCTTCAGACACAAGCCACTTGCCGTGGTCAGTTGCAATTTTTTCATTACATTAACTAGAAGAATGGTGATTTTTTTATCACATATCCTGAGTTACATGATATACACTCAGAATGGGAGCCGCGCTGGTGTAATGGCTTCGGCGTTGTACTGGCGACCAGGTGTTCATGGTTCAAACCCGGGCGTCGGCGTTTGAAGAAATGTTTACGGCCGGAAATTTGACTGAATAGCCTGAACGGCTCCTGTGATAAACCCTCTGTGGATGGGAAGGAGCGAAGCTCCTGACCGGGTTGGAAGGAAAGTCCTCAGGTTCCCCAGCCTCGCAATGATATGTCATTGGGCCGAAGGGCTGAAAGCCCAAGTGCCGCTGGTTAAGAAAAAAAAAAAAAAAATACACTCAGAATAAACAAAACACAAAAACACACAAATAGTAACACGTCTTACAAGGAGAAAGGACAAGAAAAAACCCACGTGTTGGCCACCAGGTCTTCGTCAGGGACAGACAAACAAGAGACAGGAGGGAAAGAAAGTAAGAATCAAGTAGGAACATGAAACTATAGCAATAAGAGAAAAATACGAGAAAAATAGTCCCTCGTGGTGTCAAATGCTGGAGCCAAAATGTCTGCCGAAATCGGGAAAGCGGAAGTGGATAGTACACAAAAAGTAAAAAATAAAAAATAGAGACATATATACAAATATTTACATTCAGGGAGAGTACAAATTCTGATTAAAAAATCGGTTACGGACAGATGGGAAAGGCGCCTGATCGAAGTCAGGAAAACAAATACTTAGCAGCGGAATATGTTCTGTTATTCCCTCTAAAGTTGGTGGTACGGATTGGAGAGACCATTTGAGGTTCTACCCACGTTACCAACTGTACTAGTCTGTGGTTTGAAGCTTGAAATCGACACGTGAAACCTACATCTTACGGGTGGTGAGGACCCCTGCCTTGACCGGAAGTGGTTACCTCCAGAACCCTTTTGAGACGTGCCCTTGCCACAGAGATGAAGTGACAGAACCAGCAGCACCAACATTTTCAGCAATGTGGAAGCTAAGTAATAAGTTTAGCAGGCCACCTCCAAAGACTATATTTACATCCCCCAAACCGAGATCTATGATGAATCATAATTTCTCAATTTCTCATAATTACCATTTTTATATTTATTTACATTTGTTTCAAAGTAATTGATCATTAAATTTGTTTACATTGATTTTTACAAATTGATAGTTGAATTAATTAAACATTACAGAGAGAAAGGTATATGTATGATCCAGAACCCCTAGTATATATTCATTAATATAAATAAAAATATAAATAAACTGTTCAACACATAATTTCAAAGCATGTAATGTCAGTTTTTTTGGCCATTAAAAGCTTTCTTTTATTTTATTTTGTTTCTGGAAATAAAAAAAAGAAAACATTAAATAAAACTTACTGGTCAAATGGCAGTTATTGCAGCTTGTTTTTGATGTTTGTTTCGTGTATATCCAATAGATATACACATTTAAAAATAGGATGCAACTTTTGAATCACCCGGTGGTATTTGCGACGCAATCTAAAGTACTGGATGTTGTGTTTATTTAATATGTATATTAAGCCCACTATCTATCTTCTTTTGGATTATCTTTTACACACTCCCGGTCTCTTAAGTTTTGAAGTCCCACTTCCAGTCTGCTAGTTCACCGGGATTCATCCAGATGAGGTGTCCAAACCAACTTTATTTTAGTTTCTCAATAAATGCGTTTTATGATGTTGTTCCAGTGGTGGTCCTGATAACTTCCTTGATCATTATTCTCTTTTTAAATTTTGTTTTAGATATTGTATTTAATTGTGCCATTCTTTGAATTGTTGTTCCTTGATTAGTTTCAAGGAACATTAATAGCACCGTGTTGGCAAACGTATTATAAGTAATAGTGTGTTGTGTACAGTCTTTTGAGCCATTTTAAGTCTCAGGGTGGGTGTAAGTTGGACCATTCCTTTACTGACTTACTGTAGTCCCAAGTTAGTCTCCCCGTCCAATATTCCGTCTGTGATTAACATACTTCCATTTGTTTTAGTTTGATTTCACCAACTTCGATCTAAAGATACACCCTTAGAGTATTATTGTTATGCCTATAAACTTACCTCTTTGGTACTGACCACAAGGTATTGCCGAGAAAACTTCGGGTGAATTCTCGTCAATACCTGACAGGTTTTCACGTGTCTACGTATGTTATTTGTTGTTCAGTGCATGCAATCTCCACTTATTTAAGCAGAGTATCTGCTCTTCATGTGTGTATGTTTACAATGGGCAGCTTAGCCTTATTAATGACGCAATCACTTCTGTAGCATCTTTTTTTAGGGATGCCTAGCTGGCCGGGAGGATAGTGTGATTCGCTTGTATAGCTAGGCGGTGTTGTCATACGGAAGGTCCGGGGTTCAAATCCTGGGTAAGCCACTCACGTCTGTTGTTTTTCTGTTGTCTAGCGTTCTACTTCTTTATTTCTTACGAGTGCCTGAAAACATACCTTTATGTTTGTCTAATATTTATTTACTGTTTACAGGCCTCGGGTTTCACTTCCTTATATGTTATAAATGTTTATACAATACCAGAAACCTACCCTCTGTTCTATACTACTGTTCTTAAGTCTTCTATCATTTACTAGACACAGTATCAAGGTCTTTGTCTTGTGTGGACTGACATATGCTGTATAATAGGGGAACAACAGAGTGATTGCGTCATTAATAAGGCTAAGCTGCCCATTGTAAACTTCCGGTGTTGTCTTGCGTTTCGCACTAATGACTGGTCATCAAATCATCTTTTTTTGGGGATGCCTAGCTGGTCGGGAGGATAGTGTGATTCGCTTGTATAGCTAGGCGGTGTTGTCATTCGGAAGGTCTGGGATTCAAATCCTGGGTAAGCGTCTCACGTCTGTTTTTTTCTGTTGTCTAGTGTTCTACTTCTTTATTTCTTACGAGTGCCTGAAAACATACCTTTATGTTTGTCTAATATTTATTTATGTGTGTATGTGTGCGTTGTCCAATAACAAAAACGTCTAGTGATATTGAATGGGGTAACTTTTGAAGGAAGAAAATGAAGGGCTGTTAGCAGTGGCGTCAAGTCCATATGCGCATTGGAAGCACTTTTTTCTTTTTGTCGTATATTTAACACTTTACAAAGAAGGGCCTATACGTTACATATTTTCGTTAGTTGTGGTAATGAATAATCCAGCTTGCCATTTAGACCATTTTGCTAGGTCATAATGAAAATTAGAACCTCGACGCACTTGGCCACTGTATCCCATGTTCAGTTGTTAGAATAGAATTGACAATGTTCACATTTTTAGCGTGAAAGATTTAGCACAAGCACTGAATCTTCTGTTGGTGTAACTGAAGATACTGGTATATTAGCATTAATCTGTGTTGATTTTCATAGATCATCAGTATCTGGTATTAAGAAAATGTATATTTTTCCGTACTTGTGCATTGTCTGTCAAATATACACTAGTATTCGGTAAAGAGTAGTTCACGTGATGCAGTAATATATTAGTGTTCATTTAGATCACTAGATTCACTAAGATATAAATGTTTCTTTAGAATACAAGATTCACTAAGATATAAGTGTTCCTTTAGATAACAAGATTCACTAAGATATAAGTGTTCCTTTAGATAACAAGATTCACTAAGATATAAGTGTTCCTATAAATAACAAGATTCACGAAGATATTTTTTTTATATTAATGAAGAAAAATATCCCGTTCAACCTCTGATGGGTTATAATTAGGATATATATTGTTTTCAATTCCAAATAATATGAACAACTGCCGATATGAGAAAGTGGCATCACATTTGTCAAATAATTGTAAATAGGGACAATCACAATTGTGCTTAAACGTTAAATAAATAATAAATAAAACAAACAAACAAACAAAATCAAGAAGAAACTCCACTAAGATATAAGTGTTCCTTTAGATAACAAGATTCAATAAGTGTTCCTTTAGATAACACGATTCACTAAGATACAAGTGTTCATTTACATCAAAAGATTCACTAAGATATAAGTGTTCATTTAGATAACAAGATTCACTAAGATATAAGTGTTCCTTTAGATCAAAAGATTCACTAAGATATAACTGTTCATTTAGGTCACACGTGTCTGTTGCGCCTCTTTTTGCGCACCGCAATGTGTTCATGATTTTGAACCATCGCGGTGCTCAACAAGAACGTCGCTAGATTGAAAAGACGTCAAATAAAATAATTACGAAAACGCGCGTGCAGAGTAACGACAGTTGACTTTTGGAAGTGTATCCAGCCGGAATGGCTGCGTTTCCTGTATGTTCCTGCTGATATGCTTATGTCCGCCCAGTGTGTCTGCATACTAGGGAGGTGTTTACTTATATGTATGTCAGAGATTTATTACTGACCAGGGAAGTATCGTGTCGATAATGTACGGTTGAGTACCACATTATTATATCGCGGACTTGTACTAGACAGACGGTACCGATAGGTGACGAAAGCACCATTATTGCCATAGTTTCAGGCATGAACTTTGAGGGCCCGTTGTGGGTGGCCTGGTTGAACAAGAGTATCTATGAATTATGATTATTATGTGGAGCCATATGTTGTGGGACATGTAAATAAATTGTCAAGAATCGTCAACAGGAGTGATCTACAATTATTTCACAAGTTTCTGTGTTCGTTACCATTTAACAGTTGAACCATTATTACCTTAGATTCGCTTGGCCAATATTATCTAATACCAAGATAAGATGGAACATCACGGTGTCACTAAGATATAAGTGTTCATTTAGGTCACACGTGTCACTAAGATATAAGTGTTCATTTACATAACAAGTTTCAGTAAGATATAAGTGTTCATTTAGGTCACACGTGTCACTAAGATATAACTGTTCATTTAGGTCACGCGTGTAACTAAGATATAAGTGTTCATTTAGGTCACACGTGTCACTAGGATATAACTGTTCATTAAGGTCACGCGTGTAACTAAGATATGTGTTCCTTTAGGTCACACGTGTCTGTAAAATACAAGTGTTCATTTAGGTCACACGTGTCACTAAGATATAAGTGTTCCTTTGGGTCGCACGTGTCAGTAAGATATAAGTGTACATTTAGGTCACACGTGCCACTAAGATATAAGTGTTCATTTAAGTCACACGTGTCAGTAAGATATAAGTGTTCATTTAGATCACACGTGCCACTAAGATATAAGTGTTCATTCAGTGTGACAGAGAATTATGAAAAATAGATTTTATTATCTACATTTTGCTTCCACTTGGCTTCACCTTGCTTCCTAATTAGTTATGCACGTTTTTTTTAAAACGCAGAACTCTCCTACACTTAGATATCGGCCTCTTTCTTAATTTAGCCACGCCTAATTCTTTCTTTTCTCTACACTAGGAATATTTACTATGATGCACGTAGCGAGAGAGAAGGAGGAGATGAGCTAATGAAGAAAAACCAAAGGGGGCGATAAGTTGAAACGTATTTTCGGTAGACATTGATCAGGATGAATTAATCTGAGTAGAAGGGGGAGAGAATCTGAAGGAAGGGGAGATAAATTACAATTACCCCCCCTCCCCCCCCATTCCTTATCCATTCGTTCGTGGAACGTAATTAAGCTACAGAACGACGAAGATCTAAGACCGTCCGCTCGTTGCCAGAGTCTAGCAGGCGGCGAAAAGGTGGCAAATTTTCCTTTCATTCAAAATTTGAACACAGAAATCCCCAAACGTGTTATGTGTAACACTGGTCAGCGATTTTTCTACCATTTATATATATATATATATATATATATATATATATATATATATATATATTATATATATAATATATATATATATATATAGTATAATAATATATATTTTTATATAATATAATATATATATATATATCTGCCTTTAAAATCCATTATTCAGTACCCACAGATTTTTCAAGAACCTACTAGCTTCGATTTCTAGACCATTGTTACAGTGGATTTCTTAGTATTTTCGATTTGGAGTAGTTCAATTTCTGTGTTTGCGGTAAATATTATAATAGAAGTTTGAGGGATTTAATTGTTAAATCCGTCATTTTATTTCACTAAGATTTTTCTGTGTAGAGTGATTTAATTGTTAAGTCCGTCATTATATTTCACTAGGATTTTGTGCTAATTGACTAGCGAATTAAAATAATCTATAGCTAAATTGTTCCGGCTGTAGCGTTAATCTAACTAACTGATTTAACCAGTAAGAGATATTTTAATCGACTAGTAAATGCACTATTCATTTTGAGTACTGACGAAATATATATTTATTTCTAATTCGTTATGAGGAAATTTATAAATGACTAGCGCTTATTTCACGGGGGTTTTTGTTAACGGTAAATAAGCTATACCCGGTTAGTTCTATTCAAAGTTAAATAACCGAGTGTATAATAAATTATAATTCTGCGCGGGTTAAGTAGGATAGAATAGTGGTGTAGTGGTTATTGTGATTATATGGTTGTTTCTTTTTTTCCCATATCTAGTACTGGGTCCCTTACCCAAAAACCTACAAGCGGTCTAAGCCTACGCCTGAACTTGAATCGGAGAATAACGGATCTAAGTACAAAAATAACATTCATATATATATATAGGGTCTTCAATGTGAACCTGTCTGGCCTCTTGTTTACACACAGAAAGAGACAGAGTACCAACCCAAAGAATATTAAGAATAACTTTTTAACTGGGCCTATAGCTATCCAGATTTCTTTTTCCCAATTTCATTTACATTCAGCCCGTTGTGGCGACAAAATCAAACATTAACATTTCCTGACCATCGACCATTTGTGGTGTGACAAGGAATTTTATACTGAGAGAATTTACCGACCTGACATTCCTTTATGTAAAATGGAAATCTCAAACTACTGACACTGTGAGCACTGTTAATTTTCTTACCTGGAGTAATTAATGTGACATAAACAGAAATCCTAATAACAAGTAACGAAATAAACGTTCCCCGAAGAAGAGGATTTAATCAATCTTTGTGGAGCTGGGGTATTTTGCCAAAATAACACTGGATTTGCTGTGTGACCCATGAAACTATGTTCCAGATGCTGCTAGATCTACAATACGGTAAGAACGAATGAACGTGGCCACGGTCGACTGAGAAGAGAGGAATGAATGAATGAATGAATAATTCTCTCTATTGTATAATCCATGTACTCACACTGTTTATTTCTTATTTGGTTTTGCTAATGCTGTCCATTTCAGAATAGATTAACGTATAAACTCTGTTCTTTACAGTATAGGCAAATTCTAGACCATAGCGCAAATCTTTTTTGACCTTTTCATTTTATTCATAACCCTCCACTCCCAAAGGAGCATAGGCCTTCAACAAACACATGCCAAGTCCTCCTGTCACTTGCCATCATCTCAAGTTCTTTCCACGTTCTCCTCATCATTTTCACCTCTGTTTCCAGCTCTCTTCTCCATGTGCTTCTTGGTCTACCTCTGCCTCTCTTGCCCTGGGGGTTCCAGAACAAGGACTGCCTTGTAATGCTATCAACAGGTTTCCTCAGTGTGTGTCCTATTCATCGCCATCGTCTTCTTCACATCTCTTGTTCCACTGGCACTTGTCTAGTTCTTGTCATCAGTTCCACGTTGGTAACCTTGTCATACCATTTTAATCCCTCTATTCTACGCAAGCACCCATTTATGAAAGTCTGTAGCTTTTTGGTTGTTGTCTTTGTTGTTCTCCATGTCTCAGAGCCATACAATAGGACTGACTTGACATTTGAGTTGAAGATTCTTATTTTCGTGTTGGATCCAATTTCTCTTGATCTCCATATATTTCCCAATGCAATGAAAGCTCCTCTTGCTTTTTGTATTCTTATTTTGATATCGCTGTCTGTCCCTCCAACTTTGTCTATATTACTGCCAAGATATGTGTACGATTCTACATCTTGTATTGGTGTTTCTTCAAGTTCAACCCTGTTATCATTACCTGCATTTATTCTCATTATGTTTGTCTTTTCCCTGTGTATTTTCAGACCCAATTGCTGTGACTTCTCATCGAGTGTTTTCAATTTGTCCTGCATCTGATTACGGTTATGGGACAGAAGAGCCAAGTCATCAGCAAAATCGGGAGCCGCTCTAGCGTAGTGGTTACAACACCGCTCTGGCGACCGGGTGATGCAGGATCAAACCCGGGCGACGGCATTTGAGGATTTTTCGTCGACCGGGATTTGGACTTGATTAACTCGAGACCTGGCGAGGACATTTGAAGGAGTGTCGTCGACCAGGGACTGGCGGCTCCTGAGCCGACCCAGCTGCAATTGGTACCTCCGAAATCGGCGAGTATTTGCCTGAATGACGAGGGACACCTGTCTCTGTACAAGAAATAAAGATATACTCACGTAAAATCAATGTCAGGTTAGACATAAAATAATAACCTGAGATTTCGCCTCGAGTATTAGCGGGCGAACGCACAAAAAAAAAAAAAAAAAAAAAAAATCAGCAAAATCCAGATCATCCAACTGCTTAGTCAGAGTCCACTGGATTCCATTTCTGTTGTGTGTTGTCGATGATCTCATAACCCAGTCTATTGCTAGTAAGAAAAGAAATGGAGAGAAGAGGCATCCCTGTCAGTAAGATATAAGTGTTCATTTTGGTCACACGTATCAGTAAGATATATGTGTTCATTTAGGTCACACGTGTCAGTAAGATATAAGTGTTCATTTAGGTTACACGTGTCAGTAAGATATAAGTGTTCATTTAGGTCATATTGTCAGTAAGATATGTGTTCATTTAAGTCACACGTGTATGTAAGATATAAGTGTTCATTTAGCTCACACGTGTCCGTAAGATTTAAATGTTCATTTAGGTGACAGGTTTCAGTAAGATATAAGTGTTCATTTAGATTACAAGTTTCAGTAAGATATACGTGTTCTTTAACATTACTCATTTCAGTAAGATATAAGTGTTCATTTAGATCACACGTGTCATTAAGATATAAGTGTTCATTTAGGTCACACGTGTCACTAAGATATAAGTGTTCATTCATGTCACAAGTGTCAGTAAGATATAAGTGTTCCTTTAGGCCACACGTGTCAGTAAGATATAAGTGTTCATTTTCGTCACACGTGTCAGTAAGATATATGTGTTCATTTCGGTCACGGGTCAGTAAGATATAAGTGTTAATTTAGGTCACAGTGTCAGTAAGATATAAGTGTTCATTTAGGTCACACGTGTCAGTAAAATATAAGTGTTCATTCAGCTCACATGTGTCAGTAAGATTTAAGTGTTCATTTAGATGACAAGTTTCAGCAAGATATAACTGTTCGTTTAGATTACAAATTTTAGTAAGATGTAAGTGTTCATTTAAATTACTAGTTTCAGTAAGATATAAGTGTTCATTTAGACTACAAGTTTCAGTAAGATATAAGTGTTTGTCGTAGATTTTTGATAGGAAAATTAAGACTTGGGTTGGTCCCTTCTGATTAGGTTAGAATGAGTGATAGTCACCGTGAGATATAGTAATAGCAATAGCTTTCCACGAGTGAGATGGTATAATGTGATAGAGGCTGTCTCTGAGATCGATAAATCTTCTCTCTCTCTGCCTATCATCTACGACAGATTTAGAGGAGTCAGACAGTCTAAACACACACACATATATATATATATATATATATATATATATATATATATATATATATATATATATATATATATATATATCTATCCACTCACGTGCACGCACCTTCAAGTGACGACAGTTAAACACACAGACGTGGGAAAGCTATAACAGTGATTATATAAATATTTTGGAATGAGCTGACCAACGCGATGATTAAATTTCAAAAAAGAAGGAAATTTTAATTATCATCTAAAATTTCATCACAACACATAGAAATTACATCAAAGCATATACAAATAGTCATACAATCGATACAAATGCTGCAAAAATGATAGACCCACAGTATGATCTTATCCCTCAAGGTATGCCCACAGTCCTGTTAGAAGAAAGTGATAGCCCCAAGGAATCAAGGATACATATGATTAGGTCTAATATTTCCCCCTTTTTAAGGTATGGACAGACTTGATATCTCTGCTCTATTTTAAGGGAAATATGATTAGCAATACTTGCATACAGAAAGTTAAGACAGCAAAATGGGTGCCAAATTACAACAATAAAGAAAACACTCCGTCCTGCATTCACTCTATTCAGTCAGCAGTGATCACGTGCATTTGTTCATACTCACAGCTTTGATAGCCACTTCTGGAAACACAATTTTTAGGACATTCACATACAGAATCGTCAAAGGCAGTCTTTGACCAAGAAATCCCCAGTTTCAAAAAGACGGGATGAATTCTCTGCTTCAGGGAACGATTCCTTGGGTGTTCTTATTTTTTCGGATGCTGTTTAGGTCACATTAAAATTGTCCAGGCGCGAACATTAACAACGAGCACAGTGTCAATAGCTTAGGTTTCTAGAATTTAGGAATGTCAGATCGGTGTCTACTTTCAGGAAAGGACTACATTTGGTCACCACACCACTAGTCAAAACTCCGTCGGAATGTTACTGACGTTAATATGTTACTTGCCACACAGGCTTAAAATGTACTTGAGTTGTTTCTCAGGAAGAATTAAATATGGCGCGATAGGCCTGTTTCTTCATTTACCTTTTTAAAATAACTTGTAAAGATTCTGCACCAAGGCTTTTTTTTTAAGGAAAATATTTTAGTTCTTCACAGATATCACTCATCTGTACTTAACGCTGGCAAAGTTTTGGGTTAACCCCAGTATTCACTGAATAAAGGAAAAACACATAAAATAATTATACATACTAGGTACTCGTTATAACTTACATTTTTAAACTGCAAGCGTACAGCTTGACTTATCATTTAAACTTTCCCGTGAAATAAGTTATATAAAAATCAATCATCATGAATTAGGAATACCTACGTATTCCGTCAACACTCATGAGGCATCTAGCATTTATAAGTTAGTTTAGAAAAATTATTCTCGTCTGATTATTTAGCAGTAAAATTAAATTCCTTAATAGCCGACTGAGTTTAAGCTAGAAATTATAATTTTTGTTTTCTACTGTAACTCGTCACTATAAATAATACAGACTATATAAATTAAGCACTCTGCACAAAATCTAACTAGTGAAATATGAAATAAGCGATTATCACTTTAAACACTTCACAAAATATTAGATACTTAATATAATATATTTACCTCAACACAGAACTACAGGTAATCGCACACTTTAGAATTATACGCTGATATATTTATTTGAAGTCTAGGAGCTCGGTAAATTCTCGAACAAACTAAGAGCTTCGCTATACAGCTTATTCTATTCACGAACAACCTGTCTACTGCGAATTAGGAGAATGAATGAAAATCTAGTTTCAAACTCCGGTTAATATCTTAAACCAGGACAAAGGGGTCCCAACATATTTCGCAAAACGAAATAATCTCCCCTTCTCATTAACACCTACGTACCTTAGACGCATGCCATAACTGCCAGCAGTGCGTCTTTGACACCTACGTCAAGAAAATGGCCCTTCTGAGCGAATGCGTGAGTGTCATAGAAAAACCGAGACTATATGTCTCATTCCAGCACGCTGCATGAGTGTCATATCACACTTCACTCCGAGCGACTAGCCTGAAGAAACGCTGTGTCCGGTGAAAATCTAGACGGTACGTCCCCTTAGGTGGCAGTTACCACACTTCACCGAGCAACTTAGCCGTAAAACTATTTGTCAGATGGAAATCTCCAGACAAATGTCTGCTCTGAACGAGCCTGTCTGGCGCGATTCACACCTTCCCAGAGCAACTCAGCCAAGGAAACTCGCGTGACAGGTGCAAATAGACAATTTGTCTGCTCATCATGTCTGATGGCCTGAAATCCCACCTTAAATTATCTCGTGCAAGGGACTGACGCGTTAGGTAATCTACTGCGTTTCTAGATGAGAAAACGAAACGGTAAAGTGAGAATGGGAAATAAAATATTTCTCGCAAACGAACGAATGCGACAAATACAGGAAAAAGGTAAAGAGTGATAATAAATAGAGGACACTGGTGGAAGAAAGGAAGAATATATAGAAAATTTAATGATCATAAAACTCTCTGTGACAGTGTTCATTTAAATTACAAGTTTCAGTAAGATATAAGTGTTCATTTAGATTACAAGTTTCTGTAAGATACAAGTGTTCATTTAAATTACAAGTTTAAGTATGATATAAGTGTTCATTTAGATTACAAGTTTCAGTCAGACATAAGTGTTCATTTAGATTACAAGTTTCAGTAAGATATAAGTGTTCATTTAGATTACAAGTTTCAGTAAGATATAAGTGTTCATTTAGAGTACAAGTTTCAGTAAGATATAAGTGTTCATTTAGATCACAAGTTTCTGTAAGATATACGTGTTCATTTAGATTACAAATTTCAGTAAGATATAAGTGTTCATTTAGATTACAAGTTTCAGTAAGTGTGACAGAATAAACTCGAACGTCACATTTACCTCCGCCATCTTATAATTCATTCTGGCCTCTTTACTTGAGTTTTCCCACCTCTGACAGTATTTGGTATTTTCTATTCATTGTTTATACTATCTTCCCTCAATTATTTTTATGTCGGGACTTCAGCGATCATCTTTTGCTGATTTAATCAATCCCTTTCGGTTGAACCCATATTGACACCTGGGATCGATAGAGAAAAGTGTGGTTTACAAATGTGTAACACATTTTTCTGCGGCTGATTAATAAGTAAACAACCATGGGATGACCGCTGTCGATTATCTTATCAATATGTAATAGTCCTGTCTGACCAGGTTGTCACATGCATGTTCGGTTGCATATCTTGTAGTGTTGTTCATGCAGTTTCTGAACAGAGGTGATAATTTACGTAATTTTCCTACTCCTTATATTATGGCATACACTTTTGAAAGGCCTGTCGTGTCTTTCGTACAATGCGCAGTTCGGAAATTGTCATTAAACTCCGTATTCTTCTAGCACTTTCCACTGTATGTGTCAGTTTTCTCAGTCGAAAGCTTTCTCTTAGTCTATAAAGTGGGCACGAACTTCTTGTTGATATTCTGGTGTTTTTCAACTACGCTGTTTTAGTGCAGGAATATTGATAAGACTGGGTAAATTAAAATAAACGTCGTAATCCAAGCCAACTTTATACCAACTGCAGGTCGTTGTGTGTAGTTAAAGACGACACGTGGAAAGCGACGCAAGTTCAGACGTCGCGAAAGTCGGACCACCGATCGTTTAAAGAACAAAGGCACTGGAACTTGTTTTTAAATGTCTGGAACATTTGCTATAATGTCAACGAGATCTACTCTGAAGTTATTTATTTCAATAAAACAGAGCTACAGTTCCGACCAGAATTTGTTGAGCGGTTTTGACAAAGTTTTATATTTATGGATCAGTGTCTGTTCTATTTTAATTTTATATATATTTTTTTGTATTTGTAAGATTTACTTTCATGGTGAAATTGAACGCAAACCACTTTTCTCCGACGTGGTGGGCCACTCGAACTGCGGCAAGTTGTACCAAAGCCCGTTTTGTCTCTTGTCTCTTGACTTTCTCAAGATGATCGTAATACTTTTGGGACCGAAGACGTAGCAAAAGAGATGAATGCAGTCAGTGACTCATAGCTTGACTGCTTGCGTCAGGGTCAGCGAACCAGAGCTGACCAAGACCCTACTCCACCTCCAAGTGTTGGTTCTGGAAACAGGCTGCATCATTGCAGTCTGGCCGAGAGGGTAGGGATCGAAGAGGGAAGGCAAACCAGGTCCCAAAAAATGCCGTGCGGAGGTCGGATGTGTCGGGTCGAAAGGCGCAAATATCGCAGCTTCGCTGTAAACGACGACACAACGCAACCAACGTCCTTTTCAGGACGAACGAGGAAGAAGAAGAAGAAGTAACACTTTTCATTTACATATGTAATCAGCTGCAGCATTTCAATAGATTTCTTCTTTTTGTTTCCTTTTATTTCTAAAACCTGGAAGTCGAATTTTATTGTCTTTTTTGTTTTGTTTTGTTAAAAACCACATTTTAAATACTCACATATTTTGTAACACATTAAAACATGATTGAAATATGCTCATGGTCACTTTATCAAAATATTATTACTGTAACAATTTTATTTCTTTTTACGAATTCTCAAATGTTCAAAATTACGCAAGAAAGGCTAACAGATCTGAAAGAACTATGGAGAAGTTGGGTCAAGCAATCACTGCTGTGAAAAATAAACTGTCTGTACGGACGGCATCCAGGATGTATAAAGTGCAACTTTAACCCTTCAGAGAGCACAGAGGACCGCCTAATAGTTTTCAAAGGTGGCCTCATCGATATAGTGTTGAGCAAGAGGTCAGTCTTGTAACACATATAAAGTCCAATCACTGATGTATCGCATAATAACGTGTTCCACGAGAGAAGCCGATTCACAGCATTATCTGTACCAACTCTTTCGAGGGCTTTCCATCTAAGAATGGTTGGATGACTGAGGCTATTTTTTCACTGTGACTGGAGCAGTTCATAAAGTAAGCCAAGCCTATAAAATAAGAAAGTCTTTAATTTGGACAATCAAGTTTTTTGGGGGGCATTTTTTAAAGTCTCGTTTTGGTGTGGCTCGCACCGTTCAACATAATCACAGGATCCGTCAGTTATATTATGGTGCACGTCCAAATATCATGTCGGTCATTGTTCCATCGTGGCTACTGATAAGACAACAATATCGACATGATCTCGCTGCCGCTTTAGCCGTAACTTGCAGCCCTACCATCCACCTCTACTGGAGAATCTCCTGTTTACGTTTACTGGGAGCAGGTTTCTCGTTTCGTTGACAGGTACATCTGCTCATGTCAAGAGGAGGAGAACGCATCATCATTATCAGCTGTTCCTCTAAAAAGGCAAAAATGAATTAGATAAAGATAATGAATAGTTCGCCGAGATATTTGGAGAAAAAAAAGTAAGCCGGAGGAAAAAGGAAAGGAAACAGAAAAGAAAAATTAAAATAAAGGCCTCGTGACAGAAAAAGTCTAGACGCTTTTCGTATAATGTTGCTATCAGTTTAAAGATTCCCCAGATAAAAGATTGGATCATATGCTCTATTTGTATAATGTTGCTATCAGTTTAAAGATTCCCCAGATAAAAGATTGGATTATATGCTCTATGTGTTTGACAGTATGCCATAAAAGTTACTCAAATCACGTGTAGACACTCAATTATGCTCGTGATCTCTGTCTATGGACGCACTCTTTTATGGCCTTGTTCTTACAGTGCATGATTTTGTAAAAAATGTTAAACCTGTAACTTCAGCTTTCCTCTCATTTTGAAAAATGCCGATTATCAAATAAACATACACACTTCATAACGCGGCATTTAACCCAGCCTCTTAAAGTACTTCATTAAAATTATCTGTGTTAATGCGCTGTCACTTTCTCGTAGAAAAGAAGGAAATATACAGAGGCGAATTTACTATGAGGTTAATGAAGCTTGAGCTTCAGGGCCCCCACGTCCAGTTTTCTCCATAATACGTTTCTTTCCCATCCCCAACACATTTTTTACAAAAGGGGCCCCTCCAAGAGTTCAAGCTTCAGATTCCCTCAAATGTATATCCGCAACTGAGTATATAGTCTTACATGCCCATGAGTGGAAGATATGTACGTCCAGAACTGCCTTATTAACATTAGAGAGCTTTAAAAAGACCCAAAGGTCATTTATATTTGGGCATGCGCCCTAATATAATCGACTAGGTTGAACGGGACGCGTTTCGCCAGAACGAGGCAAAATTTTATTTAAAAAATTAACCAGCCCACAAAGTCTTTAATATTTTGATGTGCGTTTTAGTATATCTTATGGATCTTGTTTCTACGTTGAACGAGGTGCACCTCTCAAAAACAAAGCCCAATTTTTATTTTTTTTTAAAGTTTTGCTAAGAAGTTACCATCGCTCAAATATGTGCCCACTGCACTGCACGGCGTGACCCGTGTGTCACGCCATAGGTACGTCACGATGAACCAATCGCCTATTTACTAACTGTCTAAGATGAAACGTCATCGAAACAAACAATGAAAAAATCCTGCCAACTTTTCATGAAAGTATATAAAACGCGCGCATTGCACGTTGAAAATGAAATAGAACACCTATAAGCAGAACGCGCAAACCTGTCAGTCATGAACATGTGTCGTCATACATTTCTGCACAATACAATATACATCGCTGAAGGTAATAAATGGTTATAATTAATAGTTTAAAGAGCTTCTTCTTCTTCGTACACTCTCAGACGTCCACTTGACTGTTTTCTCAGAAAGCAGTAGTCAGTTTGAGGCTATTTGAATCTCCGTAGAGCTTTTCCACGGATGGTACTGGTTTAAAGAGGTTGAAAGGAATGTTTGGGGGCCGTATGTCCCACTGAGCTGGCAATCTCGTCATCTAAAACAAATTGCCATAGCAACCACCGCATGTGAATGCTTGGTGCAGGCTTCCTGCAAAGGAACCGGCTGAGGTGGTGGCTCCGCGCTCCATAAGGAACGGAAAAAATGATGATGATGACGATGATACCTTGTGCCCAAATAAATATTGATATGTCGACCGATTTAGTTGCCCAAGTCCATACGCCTTTAAAAAACGATACAAAGACGGAGTAATACAACGTTTTTTTTTTTACTTTCTGTTGCTTTTTTAAAATGAGTACAATAGGAGATTTTTAAAGATATCCGCACATTTACACAAATGTTGTCGTAAAAGAGCTGTAAATAAATTCGTTAAATTTCATTCCGTTGGCTCTTTTTCACCCCTCCATATAAACTGTTTGACAGGTGGCTCCCTAGCTTCATAGCAACTGTATCCAGGTTGGATCTACAAAGATCCGTTGAAGGTCAAATTGAATGTAAAGAGGTTGAAAGGAATGTTTGGGGGCCGTTTGTCCCCACATCATTTGTTTTTTTAATGCAGTACAATCACACCCACAATGAAACTACTGCAGAAAATCGTCGATTTCATACAAAACAAAAATCAGATATCCACAAAGCAATCATGCTAAACACAATACCAAATACAGCAAATAGCACACACACATAAAGATCTTGATTATCTTATCAGAATTCAGAAATCAGATTTGGAGTTTTAGGAATTTTGCCATTCCCTGGATAACAACTCCCTTGTTGACGACTTATATCCCCTCAATATTTAATTCTCACAGATGTGCAATCACGGACGTCAGTCAAAACATTCTACCACCAAAGTTGCAGTCTTAAAATTATATATAAATTACGCGCTTCTGGCCTTTGCACTAAATTTCGCGGTTCATGTAATATGCGTCTTTTTTCCCACAAAAGTTGCAGTTTGTTTTAAATAATAAATAAAATAAAAAAACACAAAGAAAAGTGTCAAAAATCGACAATATTATGACAGAATGGGGCGTCACCTCTTGATCTCTGTTTCACTAAGGTAGTATCAGTTACACTTTTGTACTGATTTTTATTGTGTGCTTTCAACTGTCGCACTTTCTTTCTTTCTCTGCTAGGTGAAGCAGATATTATGTATTTTCATTCTTACCCTCCTCTCAGGGATACGTTATTACGTCTGTTTTTTTCCCGTCCCTTCGCTAAGTTTTGAAAGGAGCGGCAGAAATAATATTAACGACAGGCAGGTTGGTAAAATTCCTTTGTACCAAATTTTGGTCTCGACAGATTAGCCCCACGAGAATGCCAGCGTCTTTGCTAATCGCTGATAAAGGCCAGAGTACGGGACAGATAACGAAATTGCCCGTCTGCGAATAGATTACTTTCTGATAAAGTAATAATTTGTTACATCTGAAACACAGTTTACAGAAGTGTCTGTGAGTTCGTCTGCCAGGCAATCGGATGTTTTCATACCATATATTGTGACGTACGTCTAGTTCGACAAGTGAATTTTCCCTGATATGATGGATGATTTAAAGGGACTTTTAGCTTTTCATAACATTAGAACCCCTGAACATTTGTTGTAACTTTTCGTTTCGCCAGAGCGAATCGATTCCACCGGGACTCATTTAGTATGCGGCACGAGATCAAAGACACTGGTGGAGATCTCAGGATGGACGGGCGGCATGCTATCAAAGACAGTAGTGGTCCCTGAAACGATTTCGCATCTCGGTGTTAAGCACGGAACCGATCGCAGCCAGAGCGAACGGGGAAAGCTGACGCAAGCAGCGAGCGAAGATACGAGAGGCCAGGGGCGGCTTCTCTCTTTGGTCTGGCGGTCAGATCCCCAAAATCCTTCCGAGATCAAAAAGGCTGTCAAGTTTCTCATGTCCCACTCATCTTGCATTCCAGTTGTAGATATACAGATCACGTAGAAATACACTTCATCACTCGCTGGCCAGAACTTGATAGAAGCACTAGCGATATTTGAAATCTTGCTAGATTATCCCATGGATTTTCATTTATATTTGCAGTGAATTCTATTTCTGTGCAAAACGGTAATATATATATTGTGTAAAGTGATCAGTGGTCTAGTTCATTCATTCTATTTCACTGGATTTTGTGTTAATTTAAACCTATTAAATTAAACCGTCTCAATAGTTCCAGTTGTAAATGTAATGATATACCTGCTATACTATTTCCAAAAAGATAATAGATGTTTAATGCTTAAATTAACTTTTAAAGTCGCGAAGGAATTTATAATTAATAAATTTAGTTAAGTCCTATATTTATAGATGTGTGATTTAACCACTAGAACTCGCGCAGTGTTTATTAAATACATAATTAAATACGCGAGCGTATATATATAATAGGCTTAACGGGAAATTTATCGCGCGCTTAGAAGATTATTTGATTTTTAAAGTATGATTATGTTGTTATGGGTTTTCTATTTTTTTCTCTAGATTGATCACCTTTTGCAATCCCAGCAATAACGAAATCTTTCAGAGTTTCCATACTCGGTTCTTAAACTTCCAGACAGTTTGATGAGACATTTTTTTTAAAGTAAATCTTGTGGTGGTCCGGTGCGGCCTAGCTAACATAATTACATGAAAGAAAGCCTACCCAAGATCATTTGATTATTATCATCAAATTAAATTACAATCTGTAAGATAAACTGGAAGATGAACAGTGCCAGTAGCGATAGTTTATATACTGCTCTATTGTGAGAGATTACCGATTTACCTGACTGTGACTGAGCCTAGTTTTTCCTCACTGGATTAAAAAAAACTTTACCGGTCAGTTGCTGTCATCACGCAGTGAAGGAATATTGCCATCACCTCATTTTCACCCCTGTGTTGAATTGTGTCAGTGCCATCCCATAGACTCCTTTTATATAATAAAACACAAGAACTCTTTAAACTTCAAGTCCGGCGATAAGCGGGAATATTTGCTCTCAGTAAAAACTCGCAATATCTGGGGCGGGACATAGAAGTGCTAGACAGTTTCACATGTCAAGAGTTTAATCAGTGTGTTTATCATTCTAGGGATTGTCTGATGCTGCAACTCGGTAAGTGTGTGAGTATATATGAGTGTGGATCCGCACAGTGTGCATGAATGACAGGAGATTTATTTTTTTGCAAAAAACCATTTGTTAACTTGCCTACCGGGTAATACGTTTTCTGTATACCCGGCATTGTTCCTTTAGTGGGATAATTTTGTTAACTCTGTTTCATCCCCCCCCCCTTTTTTTTCTTTGTTTAGTAAAAGGAAGACACCAGTTGGGATAACAGTAATTTTTTGTCTACCACCATAACTAATATTGTAACACCTCTTTCAGAGTAATTAAATTCACTGTTGGGTTAACTTTCCTATGCTCCTGATAACTATCTATCTTGAGACTGGGTTTATCTTTGTCTAATACAAGCGGGAAGGGCTTAGTCGATACCAATCTTCTTCACCCCCTCCCTACCTTGTTATTTGCATTTTCCTGTACTTATGATAATTTTATGTAACACTTGATATTGTTTTTTTGTGATTTGATCTTTTAGGTTAATAAACATCATAAACTTATATCGGACTGTGTTGGAATACCCAAAAGCCCAAAAATTCCCTATTTGTTTAATATAACTGTATCCACGTCGTCTGAGTGTTTGAAGCAACAAATCGGTGTGAGCGCAGACGTGTGTCTGGAAAACTGGCAAATAATTGTTTGACCAGGAGAGTGGAAGAGAAGATTGAGAGAAACGATTTGTCGTAAATAAGTCTGTCTTTACTCTCCTCCAGCACTCTGTGGAGCATCATATTTAATCTATACATTTCTATCACTGAGTTTTCATCATCATTCTACACTCTAAACCGGACTACTATTTCTAGACTCTTTCTCTCAAAATAAATTTACGACATATATGTAAGAGATGACCTCTACATCACGCGCAAAATTTTCCCATGTCGGAAATATTTTGAATTTCCCCACAGGACCTTTATGTTTGAAAACGAATGGCTTTTTACTTAGTAGTATAACAAACAGATGCGGGGGTAGGACAGGCATATAACCTGACACGTGTCAGTGTTTTTTTCACTGTGAAAATTTACTGTGAGATCCATGCGTACCACGACGACACCAGACCTAGCCAGAGTTAGAATTCAGAATTCCCTTTATCAGGTCGGACCTTTTCTTTGAGAATCTTGACGGACTTACAAAAACAGCCCAGGAAATCTCTATCATTTTAACAAGGGATCCAGGACTGAGGAAACTGAAAACACACGGAGTCATGGAGGGAATTATCTTATTAAAGAAACGACACCCCAGACGCGTGTAAGAGGTCGATTCCAGTCTTTTTTATTTCTCTGAGCAAAAATTCTGTGAGCCACGATTGGCTTATTGGTGGTACCAGCAGAAAGTACTGTCTCTGGAAGAAGAAGGGACAAGTGGCCTACGCTTTAAGACGAGGGACCAACTTTGTAGACTCTCCCTGACATTTCTGGGAAACGAGCTAACCCGACAACCTTGACCAGCGACGAGTGTGAGCAGTGTAAAAAGAACCAACTCATCAGAAGCAGCAGAACCGTCATTGGCAGCTAAGTTCAATATATAAGCTGCCAAATTGAAACTTTCTTCATGTGAATTCTATCATCAATCAATGATGAATCCTTTCTGTTAAACTATTCAATTATTTTCAAACTGTTAAAACTTAAGCCATTATTAAATTTTGTTATTTGTAATTTTACAAATTTAACTTCGATTTAATCCTTTAAAATGTACAGCATGTTTGTCTCAGTCAATTTACTACACACACTCTAAACAGAGCTATACCAAAATAATAAGAATTCCACTGAGTAAATCAGAGGTGGGGGCTTGAACGAGCTAAAATTAATCATTGCTTAATTCTTCACAAATGTTATCGGCAGATTCTAGAATTAACATGCTGAGTCAAAGCAGCATTGTTTTCGCTTATTTGAATATCTTGTGAACAGTCCCTTGTGATAGAAATGTCATTACTCTTCTATCTTCATCTCTGCCAAGAGTAATCTTGTGCGAAGATAGACACATTTGAAGGCCCATATCAGATGCTCTTGAGTTTTGGCCACTGTTGGATCACTACTGCAAAGCAGGGGAGGCAATACCGTCACAGAGATTAAAAAATTCAGAGAAAGGAATCGGTTGACGGACAGCGGGACAGGCGCCTGATTAATTTCAGGAAAGCAAATGTTTTGCTCTTTTATTTATTCTAAAGTTTGTGGTACAAATCGAAAAGACTATTTGAGGTACTACTCTACGATACTAGTTGTACTACTATTCTGTCGCTCAAAGCTTGTGATCAACACTGGAAAACTGCGTTCTACGGGTTGTGAAGATACCTGCTTTGACCACGAGAATTTACCTCTTGAACTGATCTGGAGATGTGCCCTTGCCACAGACACGAATTGACGGAAACAGCAGCATCACCACGTCAGCGTTTTGGCAGCTAAGTGACATTTCTAGTAGAGATGGGCAAATCGACACACTCCGCTGTTTCGAGACATTCGGCACAGTGATTTAAACTGTATCGACACACTGTTTCGACACAACGGCACTTTTGTCCGTGTCGGGAGAAGTCTGCTTGGACTGGCGTGTGTGAAAATCTATGGCGTTTCGTGTGACCACAATTCAATATTTTTACACAAGTCTTCATTATGATGAAATAAAACGGAGATATGATGATAGCTGAAGTATATGTGAAAATAATAAAAAACAACAATAATAATAACAGTAATAATAACACATGATATCAAACTAGAGTAAGCTAGTTTTGGTAGACAATGATTCAAATCCACACCGAGTACACCGATATCACCAGAGCTAATAAAGTGTCCATTACATTTATACGATCACACGGACACTTTCAACTTTAACATAGTGCCTAAAACATTGACAACTGCCGCACTGACACAATTTCCAGTGTCTATAACTTCTCAGCAAAAATAATATCACTTGTAAAATCAAGTCATCATAACACATCCCTGAAAAATGTGACATGTTTGATATTCCATACTATCTTTGAATGTTCAGGAAAAGTCTTTTATCTTCTCACCGCAAAGGTAGAGTTGTAAGTAAAAATAACAAAAAAAAACTACCTAAACCTATACATGTAAAACATAAAACATAAGCGTTACATTACCATATAAAAGAAATCAATGATCTGAGGCAACCACTTCAATATTAATTTTCACGTTAAATTGATGTTTAAAAACATCATTTTTGAAACTTTTCCACTAGAAAGGCGAGTCCGACGTTCACTTATTAGCTGACCTTGTTTAGAAAAGATGCGTTCACATGGAACAGAAGTTGCCACGATGCACAATCTTTTTTTCATTATTTCAAAAATATGTGGACAGATCACTTCAGTCTTCTTCCACCAAAGAAGCGGACCGTCTAACCTTGGCAGCAGTGGCATTTGAACGTACTTCTCAACTTCTACAATGCTGTCGGCCCTAGGATTTTCCTCTCTTTGTTTTAGCAGGTCTCCAACAGATTTGTCGAACTCGTCCCACACGGAACAAGATGTAGTAGTGGCAACGCTTGGCTCTATTATTTGAGGAAGGTTTGCTACTGAGGTTCCTTCTTGGCTCCGTAAGGCACAACACTCGTTAATTAGAATTTCTTTAGTTTCTTTTAATCTCTGCTCATTTCTGAAAAACCCATGCTCTTTGAATCGTGGGTCGACCAATGTTGCCTCCCAGACAATGGCTAGATCACTATATTTTTTATAAATTGTGTTTTTTAGTTCTTCAGTTAGCATTTCTATTAGAGCAATGACTGTTGCATTCTCATAGTTATGGCTTTTGAGACTGAGGCAGTGGTTCAGCAATCCTTGGCTTAGCAGTGCAACTTTTGACAGTGTTACGTATTTTTCGCCACTAATTTCCATGGTGGTATCATAAAAGCACTGCAAGACTTTCTTTGACTGTTCGATTACATACCAGTCTTCTAAAGTCAACTTTGATCCTAAGTTTGCATTCACTATTGCTAACGTGGACTGGATTGGCTCTTTTATATGGTTTACCCTGTCAAACATCTCGTAGGTTGAGTTCCAGCAGGTCGGGCAGTCTTGTTTCAGCGTCAGGTTGGGAAAATCCATCTGTTTCTGGATGCTATGAAGCTTTTCGAGAGCTTGTGGGCTTCTTTTAAAAAACTCGACGACAGCTTTAACTTTTTCTCGTGTCTGTGAAATTGTCTCCATGCTTGCTTGAACAACAAGGTTGAGACTGTGGGCAAAGCATGGTATGTGCAACCATTGGCACAATTTTACAGCTCTCACCATGTTAGCTGCATTGTCCGTTGTGCATGCTACAATTTTGTCTTGCAGCCCCCACTGCGACACAATAGTTTTCAGAGCATCTGCAATGTTTTCTGATGTTTGTTTACCGGTAAATTTTACACAAGACAGCAGGTCGGACTTCATATGACAGTTTTTGTCTATAAAGTGCGCCGTTACTGCAAAATAATTTTCGTTTTTCAAAGATGTCCACCCATCAGTGGTCAGGCTCACGTATTACGCACCACTCACATCATTTTAACGTCTAACAGCGTGATGTCATACAACTTTGATAAGAGGCTGTTAGACAATGTCTTTCGACTTGGTGGCTCATAGCTTGGGTTTAGAATCGAGATAAATTTCCTAAACTCAACACTTTCAACAATACTGAATGGAAGGTGATCCTTCACGATTATTCTTAAAATCTGGTCGTCTAATTTCTCTCGTTTGGCATTCGTAATTGGTCTTGAATAAAACCTTGTTACCTTGCATTGATTTGATTTTTTAACTTTTGGAGCTGTGGATAGTGGGGAAGTTTCTATTTCTCCACACCTTGCCTTCAATGTCGAAACTGACGAATTCTCTACCGAAATGATCATCTCTTCATCTAGTACTTCTTGCTCGGCCAGACGCGGTGTTTTGATACGACTGCTACATGGATCTATGAGGGAATGTTTAAATTTCATGTGCCTAGTCATACTTGAAGTTGACGAACCCTTGAATGATAAAATACCAGAACAACGTTACATTTTACTTTGTTGTCTTTGATCTTTACAAAATAATCCCAAACAGGGCTTCTCCTCGCCATAAATGAAGATTAAATGAGGTTGAACACAAGTTTTAAACACTATTTTATGTATAAACAAAACACGTTTTCATAGGAGAGCGCCTGAAGTCAGGAATCAAGAGTACCGTAACATGCTATAATGAGCGCTTGGATGAAATAAAACTATGGAACTGTTTCGAAACAGCAGACTACAAGTAAATTAACTGAAACAATGAGACATGAGTCATGACACCCTAGTATGCAGATTTACTTATTCTCGTTAGTACAAATCTATGGTATATCGTGTGACCACTGTTAAGAATTTTACACAGTCGTTTTCATTATGATGATATGCAAGGGGAACATGCTGACAGCTGCAGTAAAAGTGAAAAAAAAATAATAACAGTAATAATGACACATTATATAAAACTAGAATAGGTACAGTCAGCGACAATGATTCAACTCAAACCGAGCAGACACCTAGTAGTAGTAAGCCTCTTTCAGTCCTGATGAATTATTAAAAAAAACAATTATGACTTGTTTGATTTTCCATACTATCTATGAACGCCTAATGTACCGGACGCTTGACTCAAATTTTACAAGGCCCACGAAAGGTGAGACAGTGAGACAGTGTGCCTCTTTGCAAAACAGCAAGGCAGACAGGAACTGAAACTGTTTCGAAACAAGAAGCAGGCTGTGTTTCGAATCTGTCGGACTCAGCGCTGTTTCAAAGCATTGTTTCGACACACACACACACACAGTAGCCATCTCTAATTTCTAGCAAGCCAAATACAGAAGAACTTTGTTTTTTTTTCTTTTCAACCTTAAGCTTTCTAAAGCCGACATCATTTCTATGAAGACACCAACATTTTATTAATCACCAGCTCTTATTTATTTACGTTTATGTATTTGATCATTAAATTTGTTAGATGATGTTTACAAATTCATAGCTGATTTAGCTATTACAGAGTTCACAAGCATGATTCAGTATCTTTCATATATATATATATATATATATATATATATATATGTAAATATGTCTATATACATATATACATATATCTATATATATATATATATATATATATACATATATATAGAGAGAGAGAGAGAGAGAGAGAGAGAGAGCCAATAAGAAGAATTTTACTGTTAATTCAGTTGGGGGCTTGCACGAGCTAAATTAAATTATATAATTTCTCTTCACATAAGGCGGCGGGAAGATAAAAGCTAACATTGCTAAGACATATTCAGCATTGTTCTTGACTTCTGAAAAATCTTGTGAAGACTACCTCAAGGTAGAAGCATCATCATCCTTCTACCTGCATCTCTGCCAAGAGTAATTTTGTGAAAAGGTAGATACCTTTGAAGACCCACGTTAGATATTCTAGGTTTTGGCCATTATTAGACCATCACTACACAGAGCAAAGAGAGGCAACCAATGACAACGTATTACATGTTCATTTGCAAGATTTGAAAATGGGCATGACTTTAAAAATATCAGTCGCCCACATTAGCAATATATTTTATTTAAATAAAGAATAACAATATCACTTCAAAAATATCAGTTGCGCACATAAGCAATTTTATTAAAGAAAGAATTGCAATTCAAGCACGAAACGTTATGTTGTTATGTAAATAACAATGAGAAAAAAATAAATTATTGGGTTTAAATATTTTGACCCATCATGCCCTTTCCCCACTTGGTCCTATTGTTCCCGTATTCGTAATGTTAGTCCACGTGAAAGTAATTTCAGTTTTATTTAAGTGAATAACGTAATGGTGAACAGGAGATACACTAATTTTGACAATATGTTTATCGGCTTGGCCTCTTTTCATTGTATTACTGAAGAAAGAACTTGACACATTTCCCAATTTCAGCAAAGACCAAGTATTTGCGAAAGAAGTAATTTGCCTCTCAAAATACACATCATTTTTGGTGAAAAAAAAGGGGGGGGGGGGAAGAGTTCGCTAATGTTTTATGACCTTTCCACAAATTTTTCTCAACAAAGCGGAAATAAATTGCATGTCGCGATTTCACTTACTTTATTTTTTTCCTGTGCCGCGATGAAGCTCGTGCGAGTAAACGAAAATCTGAGTGACCTTCACCGAAGCTCCAAAGATCATATTTGATCTGGACAAAGCTGATGATGTTTGTCCTTGGCTCTCTCGTGATTAAGGAATAAGGAAGACCAGAAATGGACAGTGTATGGGCGTAATAGGAGTCTCGATGAGCGACCTGTCAAGGCGTCTTTTGACGTGAGCATCAGCCCATGTAAACCACGTTATGTTAGCCACTGTTACGTTATAGTTTAGTTATTATAACGTAATTTCATTCTCTTGTCTTTGATCCACGATCACCGAGCGTTAGCTATTGATGATTAATTCATGATGTTGTATACGTACACTAAAACAAGGAAAACAACTTAAACAACAAGAACAAGCTGCAGACTTTCATAAATGTGTTGTTGCGTAGAATAGACAGATTCAAATGAAATGGCAAGATCACCAATGTGAAATTGATGACAAGAACCACGCAGGTACCAGTGGACACATAGATGAGAAGAAGGCGCTCGCGATGTATAGGACATACACTCAGGAAGACTGCTGATAATATGATACAAATCAATCTTTGTTGTAGGGTCCCCAGGGCAAGAGGTAGATTGAAACCGAAAAACATAAGACGAAAATAACGAGAAATAAACGGAATAAATAAGAAATAGAAAGGCGCAGATAACACAAGACAGGGGGACATAGCAGAACGTCATTGATGTTTGGGAGCTGAAGAGTAGTCTATTAATGACAATGCTATTAATGACAACCCACGTGTCCTGAAGGTCAAGGCCATCTATTATATCAGAAATGCTTGTGTTATTACTGTAATTCTGATTTTGTAAATATCTACTCATATGTTAAACAATTAATTTTCATATTATATACGGTAGATGTTTTTTTTGGCCCTATCCAGTTTATGGCCAGTAGCATAATTATGTTATTAAAATATTGGATGACAGCGGTGCGTGTTTTTCATTATGTCACCTAATTTATTACATTATGCAAAGCTGTTTCACGATCTACCATAACCCGAGGGAAAAACCGTGTAAATGCCGAAAAGATAGACTTACACTGAATGCGTGTGTGAGTGTGTTTTTCTTTTGGGTCAGTGTCATCCACTGCTCATTGATCACAAACAATCCATTAACAGAAAGCATTTACTTGTTTTGCTCTATATGGCTCATTGTGACAAATCTTAACTCATAATAACTGGTAGGCTGCAGTAATCAACAGATGCTCATACTTTTTGGCTCAATGTAATTAGGAATGGAAGAGAAATCTTACAGGTTTTCCAGAGATTTAATATATCTGAACTCGATAAGTCGGCAACCGCTCGTTCTCTCTGATAGTGGTTAACAAGCCAAAGGACTAACTCTTATCCCAAGTACTCTCTGGGACTGTTATTATAAGTCTTTTTTTTTAATTCTGAAATTCAGTTATTTTTGTATTCCAGTACTTACAGTCTGTTTATAGCTTACTTATCCTTGCTATCACTTTCTGTTTTACAGTTTTTGTTTGTTTGTTTGTTTGATAGTTAGCATCAGTGGAGTACTGAATGCACTTGTTTACCTTAGTTGTAATAAGTGTACCAGGACAATTTATTATGATGCGAATTTCAACGGTTATAAGTTCGAGTCATGGCATTTTTATTCCGACAATGCAGGCATGTGGATATATATTTATACAGTTTATGAATTCTCATTTCATAGATATTAGATCAAGATGCACATCTCTGAACTGTACCGATAATTTTCTAAAAACTATGAGCCTGTCTTATGTTTTCATTTATTATAAACTTACTTAATATGGACTTGTTCAAGCGGATTCAACACATTTAAATTTATTTTCCATCAGATCCTCACTCTTTCCTTTTTTCTATTCATTTTTTTCTTTTTTTCTGATCATAACTTCTCATCATTACTTTTCAGGTGGATCTCCGTATTCTGACGACAACAACAAAAACGTGTGTCCCAGAGGCTGGTACCACTATGAACAGTTCTGTGTAACACAAGGTCAGGGGTCATCTGATAGGGCCGTCGCTTTGTACTGTGACGGATTCGGAGGGATTGGTATCAAAGGTCTTTGCATAATCAGTAAGCAATTGGTTCTTATAATATACTTCTGAATTACATTGCTGTACCAATATGAAACGTATTTCGCTCTCTCACCGCTGCGGGGTTCGATTCCTTGCTTGGGAGTCAGTCTCCTCAAGTCATCCGGAATGTCCACGTCATAACAGGCGTACGTGATGGCAGAGTCAGGTGAAGCATGATATGGATTATCTCACGTGACAGCTATAAAAGGGGGTCTTGTGAAGCTGCCAAGAATCCCAGCAAGCCATTTTGTAGAATGTTATTATTCAAGACCAATCAAAAAGAACAAAATAGATTCATACAAGACGGCAAGAGCGGGCCCTGGATTGGAAACCAGTAACTAACCCCGACAAAAACACTCCGCGGCACGAACAGTAGATAGGCGAAAGACAGAAGGAAGTACACATTTATATGCCTAAGAGTGGAAGAGATGTCTTGAGTGTATATACATCCCCCTTGTAAAGATGGGCATAGTTGTCAAGGAACACATCGCAAACCCACGCATCGGCAACCATCAGAAAAAAAGTATTGAAACTTCCTTTGTTAAACATTTCAAAGCCTGGTTTAGCAGTTTGCAAACCGAGATAGCTCAAGTTGATTAGCTGTTACCAAGTCGATAGTTTGGTTTGTGCTCATTTCTGCTCTGTTCAGCTGGGATACATCTGAACATGTCCAGGGTTAGTTTCTCTTATGCGTTTTTTTTCGCAAATAATTAGCACTATACATCTTTCGGTTTCCATAAGCATATTGCTCTGAAGTGGACAATGTTACTTTATGACATCAATGCTGACAATATTATTCACTGACGTGATGAAAATAGGTCGTAAGGAGAGCAAAGAACAATAATACTGTAACCTACTAAGCGGTTCGTAAAAGCAATATAGACAGTGTTCTAAGGACAGAAAGTGATTTCACAATCATCATCATGTAGCATGTCCTTTGCAGAACGTCGCTCTCATCACAGCCTGCCTGAAAGACTCTCGATCTCTAGCCAGCCTTCCTGCCTCCTCCATTGTCATGTTCAAGGTGTCTTCAATGTCCTGTGTCCACCGTCGTCTTGGTCGGCCCCTGCCTCGCCTTCCAGGTACCATACCCTCCACCACTGCTCTCTCTAAGCCATTATGACGTTTAATGTGGCCAAAGTATTTCAGTTTCCGGGACATGATGTTGTTTATGAGCCAGTTTTCCTGGATGTTCAGGTCGTGTATGATGTCTATATTTTTCTTCTTCTTGGTCCAAGATATTCTGAGAATTTTTCTGTAACACTTTGCTTCGAAAGATTCAATTTTTTTCTTTAATGTTTCATGATTCACATCCATACGTTGCAACCGGAAAGATGCACGTTCTCAGCAGTTTTACTTTTATTAATTTGCTGGTGTTATGCCATAGGTTCTTCATTTTATTTAACCTCTGCATTGCTATGGCCAGTCTCGTTCTGACCTCTTTTGAGCAGTCTCCATTGTTGTTAATTATGGAGCCAAGATATTCAAAATTTGTGACATTTTCAATTTCCTCATCATTGATGGTAATTTTGCTTGGCATCTTGTTTTGTCAGTGGACATTATCTTTGTTTTTTTTTTTTAATGTTCAGAAAAAGGTTCTGATCCTCACTGTGTCTTTTGACAGACAGGATTAACTGTTCTAGTCCCTTAGCACTGTTTGAAAGAATAACTGTGTCATCTGCGTACCTGAGTTCTGGGATCGCATTTCCACCAATTGTGAACGGATCGCAATGTTCACATTCTTGGTCACTCCGAACATTTCTCATTATATTTTCTGCATAGATGTTAAACAAGTATGGAGAGAGGATGCAACCCTGTCTTACTCCCCTTTCCACTTCAAACCATCCTGATGTTTCCCCCGCTACTCTGACAGCTGCTTGTTGTTCATGGTATAATGTTTCAAATAGATGGATCAAATGCGCCGGAAACCCCATGTCTCTCATGATGTTCCACAATTTCTGATGTTGTACGCAGTCGAAGGCCTTGGTGTAATCTACAAAACAGGCATGAAGATCTACATTGTATTCTATGCATTTCTCGATGATGTTTCTCACATTAAAAATGTGGTCCCTCGTACCTCTGCCTTGTCTAAAACCCGCCTGTACTTCATGTATTTCTTGTTCTAACTTTCTTTCTATCCTCTTCATGATAATCCCAAGAGGATTTTGCTGGCATGACTTATTAAAGAAATAGTACGATAGTTGGTACACAGTTTTAAATTGCCTTTCTTTGGGAGAGGGATATACACAGATCTTTTCCATGCTTTGGGCCAGACTGCACTGTTCCAGATCTTCACACATAGTGTATGATAAACGAGGACACTGGCCTCTCCTCCTGCTTGGATTAGTTCAGTTGGTATATCATCGCATCCTGGTGATGTCCCTTTCTTCAGGCTTTTGATCGCCGCACGTACTTCATCTAATATAGGTTCTGGCTCTCTCTCTTCACTTTCAATCGTCATGTCTGGGGTCTTTGTACTATCTTCATACATTTCTCTACAGTACTCCTTCCATCTCTCCAATATATCCTTACTTTCTGTTAATATATTACCATTTCTATCATTGATTACATGTAATTATGGTCTAAAATCACGTGTTAGCGTTCTGATTTCCTTGAACATTTCCACATCTTTTCCCTGAAATTGCAGATCTTCTATTCTATAGCAGGTGTTCGTTATTACTGTTTCTTGTCTTTCCTAATCTCTCTCCTGATGTTTCTTGTGCAGTTTTTGTATTTGTCACTGTTCCGTTCTACCCCTGTTTGCTTCAATTTTCTTTTTTCTTCTATGAGCCTCAATGTTTCCTCCGTGATGTATATCTGCTTTGTATGCACTTTTCTAGGGATCATGTTTTCTGCTGATGAGATGAGAATGTGTCTCGCGTGTGTGGCTAGCTCATCCGGTGTGATTTCAAAATAAGGATACAAAATAAAAAATGAGCTTTCTTGGAAATTGGGAAATGTATCAAATCCAACACAAACATCAGAATCTTTAACTCAAGTATCAAATCAGTCTTACTGATATCAAATCAGTTCTACTGTATGGCCCTGAACCGTGAAGAAAGACAAAAGCGGCAGCCTGGACGCTACGAACTTTCATAAATGGATGCCGAATAGAAGGATATTATTTGAAAGTGATGGAAAGAGGCAAAGAAATACTTGTGTACCAAAAGGTGAAGAAATAGCGTTGGTGTTGAATAGGACACACGGTCAGGAAACCAGTTGTTTTTACAGGATGCGGTAGCCATCCATTGCCCAACACTCCTTAGTCGCTTTTTACAACATGCCTGGTATGGTACATGGTACTTTTCTTTGCTCCCGTTTCGGGCTCCGGTAACACATGGGTGAGTTGTGTTTGTTTTGGAATTCTTGGGGTAAAAGAGGTATTCCGAAAAACCCGTGGGGAAGAGAATTGCAGATATTCTTGACAGTGATAAAAAAAGACGTGAAAAAATCTAGAATGAATGGCACAGGACAGGAATTCATGGCGTGACCTTGTTGAAGCCCATGTTTCACAGAGATCTGAAGTGTTCTGATATTCAGAAATGGAACAGTATAATGGATCATCAAACTTTAAAAGATATGGAAATAAGAGAGGTTGTCAGTTTGCCATAACTGAGAAAAACAAACAGCAGATCTAAGATAGGAAAGTATACGACCAAAAAAAAAGAAACAATGATGGAAAAATAGCTTTAAAACAGCTGCAGGGATGTCATTTCATATAAACAGAGGCGTAACACTCATAAGCCCAGTGTTGTGCCCGTGTGTCTCTTATGAAACAACGAATGAATAGAATTACTGCTTGCCTCTGGCATGTCGTACAAGGTTCCTTATATTGGGGTGTCGCATGAGGTATGTCAAACAAATTGCAACAAAAACCACAGCTGACAAGCATGTGAATGCTTTGTGCTAGCTTTCTGCAACGGGGGAGGGGGGGGAAGGCACCTGCAGTGAGGGCTCCATACTCAATAGGGGGCGAAAATGAAAATGATGATGATACAACTCATCACGAGACGAAACAAACTAGTAATCTGTTGATTAGGAGCTGTGGAACTGCAGAGAGAATTAGCATGGCGTCGATATGACAACCCGTATCGTGGGCAGGTACGATCTCGTGATAGATCAACAGCAATAAGTAGAGCATTGTCCTCCAGAAATACTAGCTTCAAAAAGAAGCAGCATGACAAACTAACGATACACAACCCGGATGAAGGAGTAAGCTATGACCTCGGGAAAAGCAGAAACAAACCGCAGTGTTTATGAGAGAGATTGATGTGACCATTTGAGAGCGAAACTAGAATATTTGACAAATGTGAGGTGCGTTGTTAGTTTTCATTCTTTTTTAAATTTAAACAGATACCTGGTGGGGACAGTTTGGTGATAATAAGAAGTTTGCCTCCAGCACCGCAATTAAGAAAAAATACCTTAAAACTAACGGCTCCCTACAGGTTCATTCAATCATGGAATCGGACATGGCCATAATAATTACATCTGTTTATTCTGGATTGACGGTGTGAAAAAGAGGTTGCGCCGACTTAAGAATGTGCAAATTTATCGACATAGCAAAGAGGATTTGGAGATTGTTTAGCCCGTCTTAAAATAGATGTTCACTCAGCTGTCATTAAATGATTGAAGAGTTCCCACTCTTCAGCACGCCAAATTTAACACAAAGATGATACCTGCTGGATGGACCTTATCTATGGTCTAATTACTGGATTTCTGCACTTCTGAATTTTTACACGAGTAAGTAATTAATTAATTGATTCATCAAGAATGAAAGTGCAGTTCTTGTATAAGATAACTGTAAATATTTCTACATAGGTAAAGGAAAAAACAAACAATTAAAAACGTAGCAATTATAGGGTGGTGATAAAGTACTTTAAAAAAAGGTGGTCCCATAGCAGGCACTGTCGTAGGGGAATGAAGTGTTAGAGACTTCACCATACTATGTCCAGCATCGAGAGGTGGTGTGACCAGTTCCCTTCCTCGCTGCCTTTCCCTTCCCTAACTCAAAGTCAGGTGCCCATTTACAGCTGGGTAGACTGCAGCGTGTCGGTACCGTGAGTCAACATAACCACATTCTTCACATGGTGATCATAGTCATCATCATCATCATCTTCTTCCTTTGCGCTTTTTATGGAGTATGGGGTCACCATTGCAGCTGGTCCCCTGGCAAGAAGCCTGCACCAAACAGTCGTCACGTGTTCTTTGTTTTACACGTTGAGATTGCCAGCCCCCTTGCACGCCTTATATTAATCGCTGTATAAGTTATAGTCAATTCACCAAATATTTGCTCTAATTAAGCCATATTTGCACAGCTGTGAGACACGTCAAATTAAAAAGGCTCCAAAATGCTTAACCCCCCCCCCCCCCCCCCCCCCCCCCCCCCCCCCCCCCCCCCCCCCCCCCCCCCCCACCCCCCCACCCCCCCCCCCCCCCCCACACACAAACCACACCACGCCATCACCACTACACCACACCACCACCACCACCACCACCACCACCACCACGTCGATGTTCAGTTAATCTTAGAAAAATAAAATGGGGAAAAAAACTATAAATTACAGGTTTTTACTTAAATTCTTCGTCTGTTTTTTTTTTTTCAACTTTTATCTACACAAATTTGGTGATAGTTAATTGCATTGACACAGATACCCTTGTTCAGAAACAGGGTCGCGTCAGAAAGTAATAAGACAGGAAAAATGAGAACTGTATTTCCTAAGGGCCCTGCGGAATTTGAAAAGTAAATAGAGTAATGTTTGAACCTATCACTGTTTCATTGTAAGGTTTGATTATATTAGAACTAGGTAGGTCTAGATGCTTTGTTTCTCATTATTCTCAAGGATGGAATTACTTTTTCATCTTTGAAATGACAAAGGCGTCCCCGCTGGACGTTGCAGAATAATCACCATGGGATGGACATATAAATGATTTGAAAACACCTGACAGTTCTTGTCTCATAATACTCAGACCTAGAGGTGTTTTATGTTTGGAGATGCGCCCTAATATAACCGACTAGGTTGAACGGGACGCGCCTCGCCAAAACTTTATTTTTAAAAAAAATGCGTGTGTATGTATGCAACACATTAAAGATTTAAAAAAAACGGGCACAAATACATGCCTGTGGAATAAGATCAATTTTCATTCCTTACAGAAGTTCATTCAGATAACCCAAGAAGCAACCTGGTGAAAGAGGACAGTGCTGTCAATTTCTCGCAAGGTCTTCCAGTTGTTTCAGCACCAAACAACTTAGAACAAGCTCCTGAAACGAATCCAGTATATGCTACCGTATCAGAAGATGACAGTCACGTGTCTCTGTACGGAGATTCAACGGTTCAAGATTCCCCAGCGTCCAACGTTTTGGATCTAAACGTCCTTGGCAATGATGTCTACGAAGAAACAGGGTTATGTCCGAAAGGCTGGACGCATTACAGAAGTTTGTGCGTCTACAGGCCTTGGAGTGTTGAGGAGAGATGTCATCTAATGAATTCTGTAGAGTTTCATGGTCTATGTGTTAAACGTAAGTAGTGGTAGTATTTCTGATGGTGGTAGTTGTTATAATAATGCTATTAATAATGTTAGAAAGAGCAAAAACGTACAGCAGGCCCTAAACAGCTGTTTGTTTATCGATCTCTGGTTCTGATCATTCCTTTGATGCTGTTTTTTCATCTCGTACGTGAAATTTACGCAAGATAATAATAAGGAACTGCATTCAAACTGATACCAAGAAATTATTAAAAGCACCACGATAGTAACTGCAGTTATATGGTTACTGCAGGCACACATACAGTGTTTCGGTTTAAAAAAAGACAAATAAACCATAAAATAGCAGAACTGCACGAATGAACACACAAGTCAAAGAAACTTTCAAAACAGTGGGAAAAAAGTATTTAAAAATACTGAGAAAGAGAGAGAACAATACAGAAGAGAGAGAGAGAGAGAGAGAGAGAGAGAGAGAGAGAGAGAGAGAGAGAGAGAGAGAGAGAGAGAGAGAGAGAGAGAGAGAGAGAGAGAGAGAGAGAGAGAGAGAGATAGATAGAGAAAGAGAGAGAGAGAGAGGGAGATACAAAGTGTTAATCAGTTTTGATGATTGTTACTTACAAAATAAATAACCTTCTCCTTCACAAGCGCTAAGTTATATTTTACGTGGTTTAGTAGACAATGTTGCACAATCGATATGTCACCATTCTACTGTACATGTATGTTGTGGCTAAACTGTGGATTATTAAACGATGTTCCACAGTCGATATGTCACCATACTATTGCACCTGTATGTTATGAAAAAACTGTGGATCAGTACACAATCATCCACAATCGATATGTCACCATACTACTGCACCTGTATGTTGTGAACAGACTGTGGATTAGTACACAATGTTCCACAATCGATATGTCACCGTACTATTGTACCTCTATGTTGTGGCCAAACTGTTATCCACGCCTCCATGTCTTGTGATCGCCATCATGACCAAATAGTTCCAGAAAAGCGTGGGAATGTTCACAGAAAATACGTTTGCTTGAGGCTATTTACTCTAAACCCTTCTTGTGACTGCCAGTATTTTCTGTTCTTGTGCTTTCTCTGTAGTATGTGTGTGTGTGTTTATGTTTGTGAGTGCGCTGTGTGTGCTAAGAAAATCTACCCACCACTCGGTTTGTGCTCTGTGATATTAACTTGATTTTCGTTTTTTTAAATTATTATTTCACAATCGCTTGTCTCCTGTATTCATTTCTCAGTCAGCCATCATCTTTCCTTGTGGATTCAATGTAAGGTCATTTTTGCGCGCGTGTGGTCACTTTGATTATCAACAGGTACTGTGTGAAACTGCAGTGATAAACAGACAGAAAACGATCAAGAAAACAGAGTCTATAAATAAACATCTAACTTAGATAAACGTTGGAAGCCGCGGTAGCATAGTGGTTAGTGCACTGGCTTCCTAGCGCAGTGGTCTATGGTTCGATCCCCAGATGAGGTGGGAATTTTTTAGGCCGCAAACGGCTCCTGGGTCGACCCAGCCCCAAATGGGTACCAGAGCAACTCTGGGAAGGTTAAGGCGGCCGGCGTGATGCCGACCACATCACCTCTAGTGTGCCGACGGTCAAGATAATATGGGCCTAACACCATATTCCCAATACGCCTCAATGAGCGTGTAACGGGTTCCCTTAGATAAACGTATCAGTGATGAACTTTTTCCATCATCTCCCTTCCTTCCTTTTTTGTGCTCCTTGTGGAGCAAGGCGCCAAAATAGCAGTAGCACCAAATGCATTAACAGACTGCACTAAATCATTGATGTGTTCTTGGGTGATTTTTTGCAGCGATTTGCTTTCCGTGGTGATGATGTTGCGAGCCCATGTACATAGCATCACTTTAGCCGCCTCTGAAGACATGTCTGCTATGAGCAACCTATTTTGTCTCTTTTCTCAACAAAACCCCCGAGCACCACACGGGGTACTTGTCCATCATCATCATCACCCTCCAGCGTCCTAAGGTGCACAGACCTTGACTAACATTATACTAAGTATTCCTGTCCCGTGCCATCAGCTCCACACCTTTCCATTTCTTCCTCATCATTTTAATTTCTTTCTCCACTTCTCTTCTTCGTGTGTTGTGCTGGCTACATGTACTTTCTTTTACCTTGAGATTCTAGAACAATGACTGCCGTGTAATGCTACCAACAGGTTTTCTCAATGCGTGTCGTATCCGTCGCCGACCTCGTCATCTCTTGTTCCACTGGCACTTGTCTGGTTGTTGGCATCGGTTGCATATCAGTGATCGTGTCTTACAACTTCAATCCTATTGGACGCAAGTGCCCATTCATGAAAGTCTACAGCTGTTTTCGGTTCTTGTATTTGTTGTTCTTCATGTTTGAGAGTTATAGAAGTTAGAATAAGACTAACTTAACATTTGAGTTGAAGGTTCTGATTTTTGTTTGTTTGTTGACTTGATTTCTCCGAGTCTTAGTGTGTGAGCAGTGCCCAAAATGGAAGCAAAGAATAGTAACACTGCAACCTTCCATGCATGTTGTTAGTAGCTACTAAGGAGGGTTGGGCATGGGACCGGCTACCCCATCTTGTAGAAAATATAATCCACAAAAAACTGCAACAAAACAAAATTGCCAAGTCAACTAAGGAAAATAATTTAATTCAGCCATCCAAGACAGAAGATGGTCCTCTGGGAAGGAGATTCAAGACTTGATCCAGAGAAAGCCGAAAGGAGTCTGAGTTTCTGACTCATCTTTTTTTCTTCTATGAAAATCTCCAGGATTGATAACGAAATTATGTTTATAAAAGTTAACGAAATAATTTTTTGCAAAAGTCAATAATTAGTTGCTGCAAAAGTCAAATACGTTCATGTAATTTCCGTGGAATGGACACTCACAAAGTGAGCTATATATTTGGCCGGAATAGATTTGCTATCTCGTTGCACTAATTGCTTTCAGTGCGTAATGAATATAATTTCGTCATTTAATGTTTTTCTTTTCTTTTTTTTTCTTTTCTTCTTAAAGAAAAAAGAAAAACCAGACAAGAATATTTGTTGAGAATGTGAAGTGGCCATCGTGTGAGCATGAATTAAAATAATTATATAACGATTTCGTCCAACCCTGTTTGCAGGCGTCATTTTAATTCAAGTCATGAAAATCTAGCCCCCACCTTATCATTTGTAACATTACTTTCTCCATAACATAAGCCATTAAGGTTTTTGTTATAACAGTCTATCAGCCCCTGTAGAGGTCCTTTACCCTGAAGCTAGATTTCTGTTAATGGATGATTCTAGATATCGTTGTTTAGGCTATATTATAAGGAGAAATCCAAACTATTCTATGTGTTATTTTTTTTTTACTTTCTTTCTCTGATCAGTGTTATTCTAGACATTTAGCTGATTTCTTATTTTTCTGTTAATGAAAGACACATTTTTGCCTATTGAATGTACGAGAAATTTCTTTCGGTTGCATTTTAACTAGTGACTAAACCATTCTATCTACTTTTTTTTCCTTTCTACTTCATTGATGGCTGTGTGCTTCCATCAGTCTGTTTAAATTCATCTCTTCATCCAAGATTGGTTATAATTGATCTCCAAGATTTTTCATAGCGTGTAGTGTGTACGTGCGTGTGTGTGTGTGTGTGTGTGTGTGTGTGTGTATATATATATATATATATATATATATATATATATATATATATATATATGCATTACTTTTGTTCAGAATTACTGTTCCATCAGTCCGTTTTTGAACCGTCTCTGCTGAACGGCTGGGGCGTATTCATCATCACCATACTTGTTTGTTCTCTGTAGAACATAAGGCTGCAGCTGTGGAACATCAGGCTACTGATATCCATTATGGCCAGTTTTCTTTAGCGTGGCATATTACCTTTATCTTTACCTTTATGGTAAAACACCAGGGCCTGACAATATTCCTGTAGACATCTATGAAGCACTAGGAGAACTTGGCATAGAGGAAATAACAAAACTCCTGAACAAGATATATGACACAGGAGAGATACCCCCACACATCTGCAGATCAGTATTCATCACTATACCTAAAAAACCAGGAACAACTGAATGCGAGTCACATAGAACAATCAGCCTAATGAGCCATGTCACCAAAATATTCCTTCGCATCATAATGGAAAGGACAAGAAATAGAATACGTTCAGAAATTCTGAAACTCAATTCGGTTTCGTTGCTGATAAAGGTACCAGAAATGCAATTTTCACACTATCAATGCTCATTAAGAGATGTATTGAGGTAAAAAGAGACCTTTATCTATGCTTTATAGACTACTCAAAAACTTTTGACAAAGTGAAATACCAAGACCTTTTTGATATTTTACATGAACTAAATATAGACGGGAAAGATCTTAGGATAATAAGGAACATATATTGGGAGCAGGAATCCGCGATCAGATTTGAAGGAGAACTAAGTGAAATCAGAGCAATTAAAAGAAGAGTTAGACAGAGATGTGTGTTATCACCTGATCTTTTTAACATATACAGCGAGACGATACTTCGAAACATTGAACACCTCGAGAGAATTAAAGTCGGAGGACGAAATTTCAACAATCTGAGATATGCAGATGATACAGTTTTAATAGCAGAGTCAGAGGAAAATCTACAAATCATTCTAGACAAAGTAGTGGAAGAGAGCGAGTTGAAAGGATTATCTTTGAATGTCAGCAAAACTGTATGCATGGTAGTTTCTAAGAAAATACAAAAATCAGTACGCACTTTGAACAGCAAAAGAGACAAAATCAAACAAGTCAATCTCTTTAAATATTTAGGCTACACATTGACATCAGATGGCAGATGAGACACAGAGATAAAGAAAATGATCGCGATGTCCAAAGAAGCCTTTACTAGGATGAGCAGCGTAATGAAAAACAAACATCACCATAGGCACCAAAATTTGCTTAATAAGGGGCTACGTGTGGTCCGTTCTTTTATATGGATGCGAATGTTGGACAATCAGTAACCAAATGGCGAAAAACTGGAGGCAGCGGAAATGTGGTTTTTGAGAAGGATACTAAGAAAATCGTGGACAGAGAAGAAAACAAATGCAGAGGTATTGACAGCTGCGGGTGTTAATAGATCGCTCATCAAAACCATTAGGAAAAGACAAATGAAATGTATGGGTGTTACAGTCAGTATTGTTTAAAATATCGATGTGTATTTTTTATTGGTCTAAGGGAATGTACCGGTAGTATTCTTTTAGTACATTTGAGATTTAGTTATCTTCCCTTGACATTATACAGTTGTCCATACAGATGTCCTTTTAAGGCTTTGCTAGATCGGTCTTTCCAGGAAAGTACTGGATTGTCCCCATGTGACATATTTCTAGCACGATGATACGTGCAGGCTGCTTAAGAGTTATTGTCATTATGAATATACTGAACTTGTTGCTATGTCTATGAAGTGCTTGAACAATATGCCAGTGACAGTATGCTTGTCTGATGTTCTGATGATGTATGTTGTCGACGTGATGTTACAGTAATAAATCGTTGAAACGTGCAAGCTGTTTCCAACGTTGTTGACTTATGCATGTGGAATGAACGGCGTGTTGTCTACATTGATAGCCTGTGTGGCGTTTCTAGAAAGTTTCATAGAACTTTTACAGTGATGGCCGGTATGGCCCAGTGAGTGTGGCTAGGGAAACATCCAACTTTTACAGTGGTCGCCAGTTTTCAGGGCGTGTACCCAAACGACATTTGCGTCACAAGATCTGCAAAGTAAAAATTGTCGATAACATTGATTATCTTCCTGAGCTACCACTAAGTTACTTCTACAGTGGTTAGCCTGACGAGGCTGTCATCTTCAAGGAGCAACTTTTGTCATCATCGTCTGGAAGTACCCGGCGTTGACCAGAAATGTTCAACACCAGTTCGTTTATCGAAGAATACAAGGGTCCAGCCTACGTCGGACGTCTGTACTTGCTGCTGTGTTGACAGTCCCTGTTGTCATCGTTGCTGTTAGTTAGGAGGACAGTGCCGGTTGTCGTCTTTGTTGTATCCCTTCAGCGTTGGATCTTCTCGCTGAACGGTGGTTGCTGAGAACTTCTTTGTTCCTGTTGTTTTGGAGGCCACTTCCTGTATTATTGTACATCATTGCTGTTCGGAGACCAGGTTTTTTCACCTAAGAAGATAAGTTGCTGTTTGTAGACTGTGCCTCTATATGTTTAGTGATTAAGCCTTCCTCAGCACTAATCATTACATCTTATGTTTGTATATTATATATGTATTTATAGTTCTGCGGGTTTGGTTGGGCGGTGACTGTCGTAGGGTATCCCACTTTACCGAGGGCCTACGACAGCGTTCTTTAGGGACTATTGCAAATTGCCCACTGTGGAAATTGCAAGCGACTTTTGTTGCTGATATTTATTGTTTAGCTGTGACGTGATGTGTTAGTGTCGTTTTCATTTTTATTTTCTCTGTTCTTTAGTTTTGATTTGATTTGTTTGTATTTGTCTGCCTCCCCTTCCTATCGTTTATTTCTATACACCTTTTTGTTTATACACTGTGTTGTCATTGTCTTATTGTAATTATTCGCAGTTGTCATTACAATTTTTTGTAACATTTTGCTTTGGTTCTGCTGTATTGTTCTTTTGATTCCTGCGAACGTTTTCATTTGTTATTTGTATATTGTCCTTGTTATGCTTGTTGATACTATTCACTATTATTATACACTGGCATGTTTATATGCACAATAAGTATATTGATATTTTATTGTATTATTGAAAGTTAAATTAATTATACAAGTTCTTGGGCAAAGACTTGTCACCCACTGAGTTGGGATTAAGTGAGTTTCAGCGAGGAATATATTTACATAAATTACTATGGATATTTTGGATCATTTTCTTCGGGAGGGAAGAAAATTACGTTTATATGGGTCAAGCATGGAAGAATATGCCATAGAACAGTTCTTAATCCAAATGAGTCAGGATTTAAAAGGATGTGCTCTGTGTAACTTTGGTTACGGCTATTCAAAGGAGAAAGCACTGAGGCTTTCTAGATTATTATCCAATATATTTTGTGATGAAGGGAAACCAACTACTCAGAACAGTAGTAGTAGTATTGAGTTGGATACATTATAAAAAACGATAAATGAGCTTCAGGGTGAAAAGAAAGCTCTTACTGATGAGTTACAGCAAATGAAAATGCAGTATGAGAAGAAGTTGTCAGCAATGAATGTTGAAAATACTGTAGTCAAGAATAAGGTAACGGAGTGAGTGATAGAAGATAATAAGAAATTAAAAGTTCAGGCCGAGGAAATTGAGAAGTCTGATACAGAAACGATTCTGGAGTTAAGGAGTGAGGTAGATTTTTTTACAAAATATTGCTATAGGAAAGAATACAGAGATAATTAATGAGCTTAAAAATAGCTATGATAGTAAGATTGAGGCACTTCAACTGGAATTGACACAGTTGAGAGCGAATAAGGAATTGTTTAACATTTCTCTTAGTCTGAAGAGAAAGTTAGAGGATGAAGTGATCTCATTAAAACAGCTGGTGGATAACCAGATGGATAAGGTGAACTCTTCCACGCTTGATTTAAAACTATTGTGGAAGATAATAGAAACATTAGCTCTTCCTCATGAGAATAAATTAAGACAATCTCAACTGGAAAAGGAGCTGGAACAAGTCAAAATGAAATATGAGAAGTTGAAGTAAGATTTTGTAGAAATGGAAAAACGAAAATTAGAAGCTGAAGAGAGAATGCAGATGCAAGCTGAAGACAATATGAACTTGCATGAGAGAGTCTTAGCTAAGGAGCTGAAAGAAATAAAGTTAGTGAATGAGAAAGATATGGTTTTTCCTGAAAAGATTGATGAGCTTATGACTATTGATAATAGTGATATGGAAGCATTTAAACTTGAACTTGTTCAGGAGAGAGCTAAGACTATAGAGAATATTCAAACTCACCAACAGGAAATTAAGAACCTTAAATTGGAAAATACATCTCAGTTACACGATTTGAGAGTAGATTACAACAGGCTTCAGGTTAAAGTCAACGAGAGAATTCAGAAAGCTGTTGCTAGAGAGAAAGCTGTTGCAGAAGTAGAAATTGCAAAACTTCGCAACAGAATTGATGGATTGTTAGATATTGTTTTGAACAACAAGATGTTGTCTACTACCAAGGTGGTAGAGATAACTACAATTAAAATTATCAACCTTACAATAATTTCTCTTGGAGACAACAAAATCCATCACAAAGATATTTTGATCAAAGGGGAAATAACATTTGCAACTATGCTAATTGGGGTTTGAATCAGAACAATTGTTTCAATAGGGGAAGTAACAATTGTCCCAATAAAGATAATAATGGTGATATGACCCTATTTAATTCATGATTGTAAATTGATTGATCTACTTTCTCTGCTACTGTCTTATAGTAACGGAGGAAGGTTTAGTTATAGCCATATTTGGGCCAAAAGCTTTCATAGCCACATTTAATAAATGAAAATGTAGGATTGACTATTGTATATTAAAAAATCCTACAGTTATAAAACAGAGTGTATCATTTGTATTTTCTAACAGCGAACCAGTGCTATTATATAGAGAGTCGCAACTGTTTGCCAGCTATTGCTCGATGTGACGTCCTTGCTTATCATGTGTCATTGCACGCTTGTCTAGTTGGAAGTGGCACCATCTTCAGTAGAGAATGCTATGGAACTTCTGAAGTCACCTATGTTCATACTTGTTAATTAACAGTAGTATACATTAATACTATATTAAATTAAAGTATATGACACTATGATATGATGTATATGAAAAGTTAATGAGAATAATATGGGAATGACACGTCTATTTTTGTTATTACAAGACATGTCGATTTGGTAAATTTTTTCTATGTGGGATATATGTAGTCTTATGATGTAATTTTCTAGCGCGTATATATTCCCTGCACTTTATTGTACGAGCGTGGCACCTATTATTTTTGTATTGGTGCTGGGCGAATGAAATTTCCCTAACATTGTGAGATTTTTTTTTTACTTCTCACACGACGCTCTATTGTGCGTCAGAATAGCCTGATTTTGGCGTAGTATGTTTGATCTCTTCAGCGCAGCATGTATGCGTTACGAGCCTGTTGTATCATGCTTATTATTTATTTTGGGTGTATATGGATAACTAGGATTGTCTCATATTCTGTAATATTATCATGATATTCATTTATGTCATGCATTTGATTTTCTTATTGTTGTCCTCTTCATTCTCAAGGCATTGCTTTCTTTCATCTTTGTTCTTTCTTTTTGTATCCCATTTTGTCTTTATCCACTCGTCACTTTTCTTTGGATATCTTGTCGTTCTATCTACATCCTTTTTAGTCTCTCTTATTTCTGGTTTTTGTTAGGTCGTTATATTTAGAGTATACTTGTGTATAGATATTTGTATGCTACCGCCCTCGTTTGTTTTTTCTAGTCATTGTATTTTTTCAACAACAAAAAAATGAAAATGACATGATATCATTTTTTTCCCCCGGGGGGTGCGGTAGACTGTTACAGTCAGTATTGTTTAAAATATCGATGTGTATTTTTTATTGGTCTAAGGGAATGTACCTGTAGTATTCTTTTAGTACATTTTAGATTTAGTTGTTATCTTCCCTTGACATTATACAGTTGTCCATACAGATGTCCTTTTAAGGCTTTGCTAGATCGGTCTTTCCAGGAAAGTTCTGGATTGTCCCCATGTGAGCTAAAACTCACATCACGCGATGATTCGCGCAGGCAATGATTTTGCGCGGGACAGGAAGCCGGACTGTCTTTGTCAGTCGGCCGGGCGTTTTTGAGCTGAACGGAGGTTCAGCGATTCTTCTCTGACTCTGTAAACATGGGAACAGTGTCCTTTGTGTGTTAAGAAAAGGGTTGAGATTTCCCCCTTGAAGTAATTCTGACATTTTTAGAGAGCCTAGGATGGCGAGTGTTTTGTGGTGTTATTCTTGAAGGCAGTCAAGGTAAAGATACCCTTTAAACTATATATTTTTTGCAGCCAAGTACTTTGTAATTTGATGCTACCTGCCTAAGTTAGTGGGCTGAGGCTAAGGCGACTTTCTCCTAGTGCGGAGGAGAGTCCAGGAGATTATTCGTATTGTTATAGATGCATCTAATGTGTTTGGTCAGAGGAAGGACAGAAAAAGATTATATTTTGAGCCCGCACCTATACGGCTCGTATTGTTATAGATGCACCTACTGTGTTTGGTCAGAGGAAGGACAGAAAAGATTATATTTTGAGCCCGCACCTATACGGCTCGTATTGTTATAGATGCACCTACTGTGTTTGGTCAGAGAAAGGACAGAAAAAGATTATATTTTGAGCCCGCACTTATATGGCTCGTATTGTTATGGATGCATCTAATGTGTTCTGTCGGAGGAAGGACAGAAAGAAAGTATATATTTGAGCTCGACACTCATGCAGCTTAATTTTGCCAGAGGGTTACCTGGCTTATCTCGCAAGAGGGGATAGATATAAATTATTGACATATTTCTAGCACGATGATACGTGCAGGCTACTTAAGAGTTATTGTCATTATGATTATACTGAACTTGTTGCTATGTCTATGAAGTGCTTGAACAATATGCCAGTGACAGTATGCTTGTCTGATGTTCTGATGATGTCTGTTGTCGACGTGATGTTACAGTAATAAATCGTTGAACCGTGCAAGTTGTTTCCAACGTTATTGACTTATGCATGTGGAATGAACGGCGTGTTGTCTACATTGATAGCCTGTGTGGCGTTTCTAGAAAGTTGAATAGAACTTTTACAGTGATGGCCGGTATGGCCCAGTGAGTGTGGTCAAGGGAAATCCAACCTTTACAATGGGTCATATTAACAGAAGAGGAGGGGTGGAGGAATTAGTCTTATGTGGGAAAATACCAGGTAGGAGAGGAAGAGGAAGGCAGAGAAAGATGTATATGGAAAGCTTAAACAACTGGGCAACAAACAACAGCATGAGCAACAACAACCTCATTAGATTATCAAAAGACAGAGAAGATTGGAGGGTCATGATCGCCAATGTCTGTTCCAGACCAGTGACCTGAAGAAGAAGATTACCTTTATCTAAATCGAGTAAATCAGTTACGTACTCTGCTACTACTTTTGGTTTATCTGTTTTGTTAAATATAATATGTCGTCTTTTAAATTGATTTCATAATGTCCATCTCTTCAGTTTCCTTGCCTTTTGTCTCTGTCCACCCTGCATTGTATACGCGGTTTATTTACTTGTTTTGTTTTGGTCTATTATTTCAAACTCTGGAGTATTCTTCGCTAACTTTTTTGTTTCAAAAATTTCTTTTGTAATTAGGTTTAGGCGATCAATGTAACTTTTAATGCCATTTTGTTTGACATTCAGGAACGCTAAATTGCATGTCCGAGCATAAATCTCTTAACTAAAATGCAATAAATGTGTGTGTGTGTGTATATATATATATATATATATATATATATATATATATATATATATATATGTGTGTGTGTGTGTGTGTGCGTGCGTGTGCGTGTGTGTGTATAAGCGTGTGCGCGTGCGTCTGTGTATTATGTATAAATATATCTAAACAAACTCACAAAATACACAAACATACTTTTCTGTTGTTTAAAGGTTTACGCCTAATTATATATCATGAGATGAGATGCAAAGGAATTCGCATTGCTAGTGCGTGAATTCCAGGGTTAGTGTGTTGCACTAACTTAAGATCCAGAAGCACCTCCAAGCGGTACATCCTGGAAAGAGGCAACCAGCGAAATCTTGAGTTGCTTGGCTAACGCTCTGGGATCAATTAGCGGCACTAGAGTGGCCCAAAACCACGATTCCCACTGTAGTACAACATGTTGAGAACCCAATATTGCACACTAAGCTTGGGGGAATCACTCGAGCCCCCTGATTAATTCAGGCTTTTACCTGGTTTACTGCGTGCATGCCGATTCCACAGTAGATATATGACAGGTGGTGGGAGCAGAGAGATAGCTCTGTGCCGGACGTGACGATTCCATGGGAGAGCACAGATTCAGAGCACAGTATTTTAGTCCTGCATATCTGAAAAGCCCTATGTATGGCGGGGAATGCACAATATGGTGCTTCTGTCTATCTACATGCAAGCGTAACACCAGATGTGAGGATTCTTTAAATGTATGCTCAGCCAGTATGGAATGTCCGGGACAGAAACTGGAACTCCTGATTCTAACTCAGCAGGTTGCGGAATAGCAGAGAAGCCACACGACAATCCTAGATCTACATGTAGATAATGCCGCAACTAGGCTTTGGCTGAAAAATAACGACAAGCACAGCGGCCGTATTTAAACAACAATACCATGGGATGACAGAAAAAAGAGACATTACAGGAAATTCAGCAGCGCAGGAATACATAGGCGATGAAAGATAAGTTGGCTGGTACATCAAGTGAAGATAATCCAAATTAAGACGGCAGAGCGGCCATACAATCTCAGTATGCAAGTATCTGAAATATTTAAAAAATAAAATTGGCCCACAAGATGAACGATCTAAGGAGTGGTGGACATGTTTAAAAAAAAACAGCATTCCTTATCTGACTGCTGTAAACACATTGGATGGAAAACCGACAATTTATTCCACCTGTGACGCTTAACGGCACAATCGGATGTTGAAGGAAAACAAAAGTGTTGTGATCCGAGTCAGACTCCTGGTTAGTTCTCGATGTTTGTAATCAGCGCCGGATTATTCCGTAGGCCTATTAAGCACGGGCCTAGGGCCCCAGGCTTACAGGGTCCCCCGTGAAAAAAAAAACAAAGGTGAAATATTTTTTAGAGAAAATGTCCGGGCCCCCAAACAGTTAAACAAAATTCAATGCATTAAATTTTTTCCGTTCAAAAATAAATAGTTAAAGTTCGGTAATAATCAGATAGTTTTTAAAAAACAGTTGGTTCAAAAAATGTTTTTTGTGCGTTTTATTGCTTTTTTTTTTTTTGTTACACACCTAGTGCTATTCAAAACGTTCTAGTTGGCAACACTGTCCTAAATATTAGTTCTTGACGGTTCTGATAAATCACAAAGTGTGCATTTGTGCAAATGTGTTTGTTTGTTTTTTAAATAACGTGATTGATTAGAATTTTAAATTCGCATTCTCTAATTACAACAAATTCATATTATTATTTTTTTTAAACCCTCGTAGGTCAAACACGACTCAGGAAAACACTAAATTCTCTTGCTTTACTTTGTCTAGAAGTGGACATGCTTCGTCGTATCGATTTTCATAACATAATCAAAGATTTGCAATAAAAAAATCAAGAAAACGGTTATTCTAAATATGTCTCTATGATTTTCTGATGTTTGTATGGATTTATTTATTGTTTTTTTAAATTACATACAATTATATATTAATAAAAACATTTATCTGAAATCCATTAGTTTTTTTTTCTAGTTTAACCTTTTAGAAGATTGGAGAGGGGCCCCACAATATCTTAATAGCCTAGGGTTTCCTGAGTTCTTAATCCGACACTGGTTGTAATTACAACCAAAATAAGTAAATAAATAGTTATAAAACAAACAAACAATTATTTTGGTCTGGTTCATCATGATAACGCTAATTCTTATAGAGATGCAGCTTCAGTGTTTGCCAGGTAGGTAATGTTGCTATGTCAGTCAATGTGGTCAGGATTTCTTTAATAAGTCAAACCATCTTCCTCTCGATCTCATTTTGCCTTTAAGTGAAATCATGTACTGAAGGTACATGATGACGGCTGACTAAGCTATATCATCATCATCGCTTCCTTTTCGCTCCCTATGTAGTACGCAACAACTACTGCAGGCGGTACATTTGCAGGAAGCCTGCACAAAGTATTCACATGCTTTTGCAGGAGTGGTTTCTGTAGCAGCTTGGTTTACATGAGGTTATTAGCCCCCATGCCCAACTTCGTATTAGTCGCCTTGTACGACATGCCTCAGGAAGTACTAGTCCTTTTCTGTCTCTGAAGAACACCCCCCCCACCCCCTCCCCCCGCCGCCACCCCCCCCCCCCCCCCCCCCCCGGTATCTACGAGGGGCGACTACCCTATAAACTAATGCAGAATCACACCATTGTATTTTCTGGTTGTGTAACTATTGCTTGGTGTCTTTCTTACACTGTTCCCATATGTTAGTGGTAGAAGCTTTTCCTCGACGTCTCATCTCGTACACTGTTCCCATATGTTAGTGGTAGAAGCTTTTCCTCGACGTCTCATCTCGTACACTGTTCCCATATGTTAGTGGTAGAAGCTTTTCCTCGACGTCTCATCTCGTACACTGTTCCCATATGTTAGTGGTAGAAGCTTTTCCTCGACGTCTCATCTCGTACACTGGGGTGGCCCATGTACGAAGCCAAGCTTGGCCAAAGTACTTTGAATAATTATAATGTCACAGTGAACATTTAAAGCTTACTTGTCTTTTCTCTTCTGCTGAGTTGTACTTCATTACTGTCTAATGTCAACAGATGCTGATACCCGGGCAGCCACTAATGCAGATTTGGAAGATGCTTACAGTAAGGGTGAGTAACGTGTAGGTTCTGTTGAAACCGTGCAGGGGGGATTTTATTTTATTTATTTTCTTTTTCGTTCAATACAGAGCATGGAGCCACCTCTTCGATTAGTCCTCTTCTCCTGATGCCTGAGTCAATGCCGCAGTGATTGTGTGGCGGAAGTTTTTGTAGAAATTATTTTTACATAACGAGGCAGCCAACCCCAAATGCAATCTCACATTAGTTGTCTCTTATGATAAGGCTAATAGAGGAGTAGTCCTATTCTTGTTTCCTCAGCAGAGGCGGACTGTACAGTAGAGCAATGAGGCATTGCTCAAGGGCCCACATCAGTTGAGGGTCCATTCTTCCTTAGCTCGCCCTTAATTAGGGGCCCACTATCTCCCTGGTTGAGGGCAAATGACCCTTATTGGCCGGGGTCCAGCTCACTGTCAGTCCGCCAGAGCTTCTTCGAGGCCCACGGGAGCTACACGTGAAGATTACTAGGAAGGAACCGCTACACTCGAATCCCACACAATAAGTTTTCACGGATTACCTCCTCTAAATCTTTCCAGCTATTTAAAAATTATATATATATACGGCGCCACCTGAGATTGGGCGAAAAAAGAAGTTCACACAACAAGCAGAAGAGAGGAGAAAACGTCGAAACCTGGAAAATAAACAGATGAGGGCTGTCACCTGAGGGGCGCATTCCTATAGTCAGTTATGACTGAAGGAGCTATTTTTATTATTATTATTATGATCATATATATATATATTTATATATATATATATATATATATATATATATATATATATATATATATATATATATATATATATATATATATATATATAATCATAATTAGTTTTGCGTGGGGAAATGATTAAATTTTTTCTCTAAAGTATTTACTTTTCATTCGTTGCTCTTAAAATTCTATCTGATTTTATGAAAAGGTCGAGCTGTTTTGTTACTTTGGTGCCTTTAAGGTCCACTTTTGACTCTGTCATTTCCCAGAATATCTAATTCTTACCTATCTTTTGTCCACAGAGAAACGGATATGTTGCTGCGCTAGCTTTAAAGCGAAAGGAAATAACTACGGCTGTTGATGGAACAATAGGACACTACTTGCTGTTATAAACAAAGAATATCATTAACGACACCAAAAACAACAACAATAACTCAGTTTTAACAACGAAGATCAGAGGTCAGATCAATAAGAACGACAATATCTCTATACTTTGATACTCAACTGGAAATATAATGCACAACACAACCAGAAAATGTACCTGAAACCACAACCCGTTTTGAAGTTCATGAACATTATTAGGGTAAAACTGTACAAAATCCATTCTATGCCCTAGATATATATCGTTTCCAACACAAGAGCAATCGTTACCAACTACACTGAAGACAATGTTCCTGTTTAGTCATTATTTGTTTATGGAACAAAACTAAAAGGTCACGTTAATGTTCACTCTCTCCCGTCAAAAACTAAATATGGATACGCTAGACTTAACTATTTTTTTTTTGCTGCTTTTCTCTTGCTACCTATATATGTCTCTTTACATTCTTATCCGCCATTTTCTGTTTAAAAATTATGATTACTGTACTTCTGGTCACATGGCTTGGCTGCGTTATTAATATTTTTTCCTACAGCCAAAGTCCTTATTAGCTGATTTTATGTAACAACTTTAGTAACTTTACGTGATTTTTTTTCATAATTTTTCTCTTTCATTTATGCTAAGCGTTCTTCCATAGCACCATTATTCAAATTCTTCTTTCCTTGCCTGATTTTCATGTTTCACTCCAGGATAAAGCATTGCAAGATCTTTAATCTTGTTTCCAGTTTTAGCAGAATCAGAAAAAGGAAAATGTGTGAAGCACAGCATACAGGAAGAAATTATACATGTGACCAGTTCAACAAAAGTGAACAAATGGCAGTCTTCAGGCTCCCACAGGCAACAACAGGTTAGGTTACCATCTATTCAAAAGGCTGAAGATAGGACCCACTGATGAGTGTAAATGTGACACTGATAAAATGACTGCTCAACATCTGTTGTAAAGGTACAAAACACATGAGAAAGCACATATAGCCGTCACCAGTACTACTCCTGGAAAAGGAAAAAAAAAAACTACGGAGACACCAACAACTTCAGGCTGACCCATTTTTCTTTAAACACACTCACGCTGACGACTGAAGGTGCACGAAGAAGAAATAGAAGCTTCCAAGCTAAATTTGGTTTTATACATGATTTTTCGCTGTTTTACTCAATTTACTTTTCTGCTGTTGCATTCGTTATTTTTTCTGTGCATTATCTTTCTGTCTTTGTGAGCAACATCAAATACTAATCTTGTGTGTAAGAAAAAACAGGAACCCAAAAATCAGATGTATAATCATGTCTGTAGAAACGTTAAAACATATTACATTATTTACAATGTATGTAAATTGCTTTCATGTATATCTTACTAACATCAACGCCATCACTAAATCTTCACTGTTAACTGCAGGAACAAAATCGTTTCCAAGGACAATATTAAACAAGATCATCTTTGAGAGATTAAAAGATGTCCATGCCGTGCTTTAGCAGTTTGTTTTGTTTGACAGTTTCCTATAGTTAGAAAAATACAGAAGAATTAGAAGTCATCATAACAGGTGATAAATGTTAATAAGAGAACTGGAGAAAGAGAGAACGAGACAGACAACAGACAGACAGACAGAGAGAGAGAGAGAGAGAGAGAGAGAGAGAGAGAGAGAGAGAGAGAGAGAGAGAGAGAGAGAGAGAGAGAGAGAGAGAGAGAAAGGGGATTACTTGTTAAGATGAACATTAGCATAGGAGGAACATGACTGGAAAAAAAAAAATCTTAATCGGCAAGACCTTTCTGCATGGCACTAACTGATGATCAAGACTATCAAAGAAGAAAGTTATTTAGATATAAATATATAAATTAAAAAATAATATGGTATGAAATCAGTTCTACAAATAACGGTTCACATGAAACAAGGGACGTTTCGGGTTTTACCCTTCGTCAGCTACAGTTACGAACAGATGACAAGGACGGGAACTACATATAGGTACTACAAAAATCTATGATGATGAGGAAAACAACAAATGAGCGATACAAGCAGATGGACCCCCCCCCCCCCCCCCTCCCCAAACAAGCCATGTAAGTTGCATCATGCTTAATAATACACCTCTTTGAAGTTATTTAGCTGGAACAAAGAACTAATACACCTGTCGTGTAACACGCCTGCTGACAATCTTAGTCTTATGGTATTTACTGCAGACATCTATCACATGTGATAGTTTAGTTTGAAGTGATGAATGTTGTGCGTGTTTTACTGTTTTTGGAAGGAAAACACAAAATATGTCTAAGGAGAGCGGCACGTGGAAAGTAGTCTGCCATCTATGATAAAATGACGACTAAACATCCCGCTTTGAGTACCGTATTTGTGTCCGGCTTTCTATTTTTGCCCCATGTAGATTATTTGAAATAAATGCAGCCAGTATGCATATTTGTGTTTAATTTTTATATCTCTGCCAGACGATCTACTTCCTACAATTCCACAGAAAGAGCAGAGAAAAATTCGGTTGCAACGAAGCACCGTGGGCCGTGTCCCCCATTTGGCCCGAAACGATATCTACCCCGCGGCCGATTAAGTCGGCCGCGTCGTTAGGATTAGAGTTGGGTTTAGTTTTAGAAATACTAAACCTAACACAAAAACTCTAATCCTATAGACTTTTTGTGTTAGGTTTGGCATTTCAAAATCTAAACCCAACTCTAATCCTAACCCCTAACGACAGGGATGAACGAATAGATAATTACCTCGGCTAGATTTTTTTTCACGCCATTTTTAAAACAATAAATCCACCAAAAAAAAAAAAGAAGCCAAACACACCGCAAGACAACATCGTAACCTGCGTCAAAAATAACGAACAATAAACTTCCAACTTGTCCATTATAAATCCGTAATCGAAATCGTAAGGATAGACGTCTGGGCTAATTTGGGATCAAGACGACCACACACCCTACGGTGATTCGTTTCAACCAAAAAGGTTAATGAAATATTTTATTGAATGTTAACTTCAAAGAAAATATCGTTTTCTTGTCTAACGCATTTTACGAATAGCGTGAATTTTAGTAGGTAACTCGGAGGTGTTCCTTGGAAACGCGTGAAAAGGTAGACTACCTTTCATCTTTGGATACCCCTCGTTTAAATTTTAAATACTGGAGGGAGAGAGCTAGTCCGAAATTCCCCTAACTTAGAAATTCTTTATATTTTCCTGCTCCATCACCTAGAGATCAGCTAAATCATTCCCTGTGACCTACCGGAAGTCGCGATACATCGGCTTCCGAACTCTATAGAATCATTCATCTTTTCATTAAATGAACGACAAGCTGGAAGATAACTCAACAATGGCGAATAACTTGCAGAAAATTTCACTCAGAAGACAACAGTGTTGCAATGTTCATAGATGTGGGTTGTCATAATATTTTCAGGCAATATTGAAGTAATTACATTCACAATGATCAAAGAAGACTGCTTTATGATGTACTACTACGATTTCGCAGTTTAAAAAACTTGTACAATGGAATAATCTGAACTTCTATCACTCGTGCTGCGAACAGGTGAGCGAGACAGTGACAAGTAAAAATATGATAATAGATATGTACAGATGCGTCTCTAATGTACTTGGCACCCGGGGCTGATGTTACCAGTGACACCCCAATTCCCCAATAAAGAAACACACTAGGAAGTAACAAAGAGTCCGATGGCACCCCCTTCCTGGCTTTCACCCGGGAAGTACTGCCCCCTCGCACCCACCCCCACCCCCCCTTTAGAGCATCCTACATTCCTGGGGACTAATATAGACTGTAATAAATGTTATGCACTTGATAGAGCTGTCTTTCCCTGATAAGTGGTAGATGTCACGGAATTGCCTCCCCTGCTTTGCAGTAGTGGTCCAACAGTGGCCAAAACTCAAGAGTATCTAGTATGGGTTTTCAAAGGTGTCTACCTTAGCACAAGATTACTCTTGGCAGAGTTGTAGATAGAGTCTTCATAAGATATTTCAGAAGTCAAGAACAATGCTGCGTTGGGCAGGGCAATTGTTAACTTATATCTGACCCGCCGCCTTTTATGAAGAATTAAGCAATTATTAATTTCAGCTCGTTCAAGCCCCCACCCTGATTTACTCAGTGGAATTTTTCTTATTATGGTATAGCTCTGTTTTGAGTGTCTTTAGTAAATTGACTGAGACAAACATGCAGTATATTCAAAATGACTATATCGATGTTAACTTTATAACAGATCTAATAATCATTTAGGTTTAACAAGGTTTTAAAAGAATGAATAATTATTTATCAAAAGTTATCATCACTGTTGTGAGATAATGGAACTTTGTAAAGGAGGTCACTTGGCAGCTTTTATGTAGCTGTCAGTGATGGTTCTGCTCCTTCTGAAGGTTTGGTTCTTGGTAGACTGGATCGCTGATCTCGCTCGCCACTGGTCAAGGTTGTAGGGCGCAGCACTTTCCCAGAAGTGTCAGAGAATGTCTACAAAGTTGGTCCCTCGACTTTAAGCCCCGTCTGATGATGGTATCTAGCTTCGACTACAGGCCACTTGTACCCTTCTTGTTCCAGAGATAGTATCCTCACTGGTACCACCAACTAGTATGGTAAAAGAAGAGAAACGAATACCCTCTGAGTATTGAGTTTCCCGATACATACTTATATGTCCCCATCTTCCTATTCCACCATCCCATCTATCTCAGACTTTACCCTCGATGAGAATTAAGCGTAATCCCTCGAGAGAAAACTGTCCTTACATTTAAATTGAATAGCTTTTATATTTACTTTACATTTAAATGAAAAGGTTTACAGTATAGATAGAACATGTTTACATTTACATCTACACTGGTTGGAAAATGTTCACAATAAAGATTGAATATGTTTTGATTTACATCTAGACTGGTTGAAAAGCTTGAAAACTTTCATTATCTTTAAAGTGAATATGTTTACATAGACATTTACACTGATTTGAAAATGTAAATATAATAATTAGAATGTACATCATTTCTTTCATCTTTCCCTTCCTGCTCCATATGGAACTTGGGACTACCTATGCTTTTAGTTCTCTGTAAGGATCTAGCAATAAAGCAGTCACCAGCCTTTGCATTTGTGCTTCATGAAATCATCATTCTATATACTGAGGTTGCCAGCCTTAAATGACTTGGACATCCACTAGCAATTTTCCCATATTAATATTTGCATGGCAATAAATACATATTAGTTCACATGTTAGTAATGAAAAATATAGAACGTAAAATGTACAACTTACGCCACTTTTGGCTCATGGACTGTTTTGCTCAGAGAAATAAAGGCACTGGAATAGGCCTCTTACACGTGTTCTTAGGGGTCGTTACTTTAACAATGAATTCCCACTTTGTGTTTTCAGTTTCCTCAGATCCCGGTTTTCCTTATTAAAATGATAGTTTTCCTGAGCTGTTTAAGTCCTTCAAAATATTCCAACAAATGTCCGGTCTGCTAAATGGAATTCTGATTCTAACTCTGGCAGTCTGGCGGTCGTCTTGGCAAGCGATTCTCACAGTGAACTAGACTTGCAAAAAATGCCAGATTATATTGCAAGTTTCGTCCCCCGCCTTGTTTGTCACAATTTTAGGCGGCGCCTAATCAGGGATTTTGTTGTTCCTCTTTTCGAATGCCCGCCAATCGTTTCAAAACTGCATATTAGTGGGGTAATTTAAATAATTTCCACGTGGGAAAAATTCTGCGCGTTATGCAAATGGTTACGTCTCCCATATATGGAAGTGACACGTCCGTATACTCTCTCAGCAATGTGTTCAAATACAACATCTTACTTTTATCTAAAGTAATCTGCACGTGAAAGTCGGACAGGAAACGATTATGTCATTCATGTCTGTCCATAAGGTGTCGCACATACAAGTAATCTCTCTCTCCGACGCTTAACAAAATTCATCTCTTTACCATCTTGGCAAGTGCGACACGATCGCCTTATCAATTATTAACCAACGTCGCTGGGGCGATTTTAGTGTTAATCTGTAGTCTGATATCGGCCACACCCGAGATTAACTAACATGATTGTCGGATAACATTATCTCATCCTTTGCTTTTCTAGCAGAGAGGGACGGGTAACCAAACGGACATGACGACTTATCACTGAGAGGAATGTAAGAATGTTTGAAAATACAAAATATCTGCTACACAGCAGAGAAAGAAAAAGGGTGCCAACCACTGAAAAGCACGTAATTAGTCAGTACAGCAACCCGTCACAGAATACGGCCGTAGTGGACAAGAGAGCGACCCAAAAATTATGTGGCAGTAGAGAAAAAAAAAGAAAAGAAAAGTTTGACGCTGAATTACAGTAAGAAGATCCAAGTTATATATATATATATATATATATATATATATATATATATATATATATATATATATATATATATATATATATATATATATATATATATATATATATATATATATATATATATTACGCTGGATCCTAAAGTGTAAAGAGACTGATTTATATTATAAAAGGTATATAAGAATATCTTAAATTAACGGTTATTATATCTAAATTTAATGTTTTGGTCACCAGTATGCGCATCATGGAAATATGTATACAATATCTCTGGATCTATATGTAGACGTTTACTGCGAGGTCTTTTCTCAGTGGCAGAGTATTCGTCGCTCAACGAACGACGTTAAAAAAAGATGTTAGTTTATAAGTGCAAGAGATGACTGATGCAAGCTAGCCATGCGAGTAAAGAATATGACTGAATAAGCTTGCTTCATGCATACAAGAAGTATCTGAAACAGGTGGCTACATGCGTTTGAGAAGTGACTAAAACAAGCTGACCACATGCCTACAAGACGTGACTGAAATAAGCTAGTGTTGCGTTACAATGATGTTTCTGCAAGTGATCTGATCATAGTAATTGGTTGGGATAAGATTTTCTTCAACGGCCAACAAATAACTGCAACAGCAGCATATTTAATGATGTAGGAGAATACTACTGTCAGCGTCTCACAATGTGTAATAATACTCCATAGCAACACGTAGCTCCACGTTACTATAATAATTCTTATTGCCCATCTGCCAACAATACTGGGCCATAATCAAAGTTCGTTACACTGTAGCAATAATGGTAAGTTCAACACCTCTCCGTAAAGTCCGTCAAGTTGAGGTCCGCGAAATAATTATAAGATGTATCCACATGTTCAAAATACTCCTCTGCAAAATACAAATCTCTTGGCATCAATAGCTGCAAACACTTTCTTTACACCAAGCATGAAGACGGACACATCGGCATCAAAAGGAGACATCTAAAACACAGCCCGACCTGCTGAAGACACTTCCAAACAGCAACTGACCAAAAGTCAACTGACCGTTGCTCTGCACGCGCGTCTACGTAATTATTTTATATGACGTCATTTTTAATCCAGCGGCGCTCTATTTGAGTACCGCGATGCTCCAAAATCATGAACGCATTGCGGTGCGCAAAACGAGGCGTAACAGCTAGCCACATGCATACAAAAAGCGACTGAAATGAGTTGACCACATACTTATAAGAACTGACTGAAACAAGTTGACCACATAGTTATAAGAAATGGTTGAAACGACTTGACCACATACTTATAAGAAATGGCTGAAACGATCTACACTTATGCTTACTACAGTGAGTGGAGAAGCTGCCAGTGCATAAAGGAAATAACTGAAGCGAGTTAACCATAAGACCACTAGAAATGGTACAAACTCATCACAGACTAAAAAGACATCCTTCAAATGTCTCTTAACAAACTGACACTACAAACTGGAGACGCCATTGACAACAGACAGAAGTACATGTACCACTGAATATATACATCCCCCACTTTTCGGTTTAGAAAAGAATCATTAAGGATGAAGAAGATTCTGTTTTACCATTAAATGTTTTGCTCCATCTGTTTTGTCATGGCTTTCATTCAACTTAAGGCCCTAGTAAGGCCCTAGTAAGGCCCTAGTAAGGCCCTAAAATAAAAAAAATAGCAAGCTTATAATACTCTCACATTTGATGCAGAGCCAATTGACCCCTTTTAAATATTATCCCATCTTTGACGCATAGATAAAGGCACCAGTTTTTGTTTTTTTTCGCTGAGGCAAAGCAGGACGTAAACAACATCATTAAGTGCCGTACAGCCGGGCACAAGCGATCTTGTCTCGCCACTCCCGAAGGTATTGGACACCTTAAATATGCTGTATCACCTGTATTTTAGATTTTTCTTCTTGCTACAAGGTCAGTTTATCAAATACTCTAAAACCTCTAGTGAACAGTCTAGTACGGGAAGTTAGTGGGCCGTTAATGTCGATTTTTCCAGTACTTCCGAGTGTGTGTGTGTGTGTGTGTGTATATATATATATATATATATATATATATATATATATATATATATATATATATATATATATATATATATATATATATATATATATCTGAAAACTGGTATAATTTAATAAAGGGAGATCTTTAGAGAGCTCAGTGTTTATAAAGTGAATTACCCCACCTCCTGGGTTGCCTACTGCTGTTCTGTCCATTATATCTATCAGTTGCTTTGGAAAAGAGCCTGCAGTAATCTGACAGCTTATTGTAACCTAATAGCTGCTCTCTGATTTGCTAGCTAAACGTACATTATATACCAAATGTCTATTTCGGCAGCTCACTCTTTTGTCCCCGCCCTCTTTTCTGTAAACACGGGTGTAGTATCGTAATTTGGGACCACCAGATGTTGGAGTATGTTTTTAATGTATTGCAGTTTGAGTTCTTGATTTTGGTTATATTCTTTAATAACCCGAATGTAAATAGTTCATTAGACTAAGAATGCTGTCAGTTTGGTCGGGCTTACAGGTGGCCGACTATTATGGTGTAATAGATGGACGCTGAATTCATGGCTTGATTGACAGTTCATATCATACATTTATTAGACGATACATGGACGACATCATCGTTGACGACATAATGGAACATTAGGCACGGTAATACGAATTCTGCATGTAGACAAGGTTAAAATGTCAAACCTGACTGACCTCAATGACCGTTGGACAATCCGCAAACGGTAAAGTATTGAGGTGAAGATAGTTCACTTCTTTTCCATATTCAATCTTTGAAAGAGATACTTATATATTATTTTCTGGCCGGACATCTTGTCTTGACGCTTCATAAAATGATCGAATTTGATATTACTTCGTAAGAAGGGATTTTGAAACTCACTAGCAGTAGGTCATGATGCCGTACTGAAGCCCTGTCAAAATCTTGTAAAGTACTAACATCAAATATCACATGGAGATATTGATGAATATAAATCAAACTTGGCTGTGGCTAACGCTTCGCCTTGGAAGGTAGCTAAGACATCTAATTACAATCAGTTATCCCCGCAACATGGGACTCAAAAGACCAGCACAACGTCTGTCTTCAAAAACCGGCATCTTGTCTCTCTGCTCTATGACGTGTCTCTGACGTCATCAGCACTCTTAGGCAACCAACGATTAAATCGCACCGAATTTGTGCACTTTGGTGCATAATAAATTTAAGTTATATCATAAACATAGACGCGTACGTCTAACATAGTTAGATTTTGGCATCTGGTAATCTGTTAAGTCTCGCATCATAAATAGTTGTGCGAAAATGGACGTAACAGTATACCTCGATCCCGGATAAAAAAAAATTATTATATTATTTTTTTTTCAACTTATCGCGACGAGGTCAATCAAATTATCTGGTACGTCATTTCAATCAATATTATTAAAATACAAGTATGAAACTAAGAACAGTGGTGAAAGAGATGTGATACTAAATTGAAATCAAAGAAATGAGATGGAATGTACGAAATAGTACAATAACTATCAATTAAAATTAGAAACTGTTATAACACTATAGAAAATAGGTGATGAATGGAGATAGTAATCAAACAAAATGGTAGCGAAAAAAATAATTCCAAATGAATGAAGACATAAAAATGGAAACTAAAGTAAGCATGTAAAAATATACATGTAAGAATGATGAAAGAAAATAGTGGAATCAAACAATACTCCTAGTAGGGCGTAAGATTACTTAGCGACGCCAATGAAGCATGAATGATGAAATTGCTAATTAAAATATGTCATGTGAAAATTAACAATGCTATGCAAGCGTGATATCTAATTATCAAATAGATTTATAACCCATCTACATAATGAATAATAAACCTAATTAAGTTATGTCATTGTAATAAAAGTTCATGAACCATTCACGGCACCACAAATGAAGCAACGAAGAAAGTTACTAAGTTATAATGTTAT
>JAMPIV010001150.1:140000-365000 GCA_024509875.1 Oreohelix idahoensis
AGGTGCTTCCCTGTCGTACTCCTGTCTTCACTTCAAAGGTTAGGTTGCTCTGCCCAACGCTACACGTAAAGTTGGCATTGAGGCTTTTTTATGATTGACACTATACAGCTTGGAATTCCATAAGCCTTCAGTATTTTCCACAAACTGTCCCTATATATACTGTCAAAAGCCTTTTCAAAATCAAAGAAATTAATGTACCGCTGTCTTTGCCATTCTGAGCACTGCTCTATAATGTTCCTGGGGGTAAATATATGATCTGCACATCTTCTTTCTAAATCCTGCTTGTTCTTTCATCAGTTTTTGGTCTACTGCTTTTGAAATTCTCTGTATAATTATCGTGCCTAGTATTTTGCTGGGAACTGAGAGAAGAGTGATTCCTCTCCAATTATTGCAATCTGCAAGATCTCCCTTCCTGGGCAATTTGACAGTTATTCCTCTGTTCCACTCCGTTGGTGTTGTCCCTGTTGTCCAGACTTGTGCAAATAGTGGTTCTAATAGTTCTGCTGCTAGCTCAGGGTCTGTCTTAAATAGCTCTGCATTTAAGTTATCATGGCCAGGTGCTTTTCCATTCTTGAACCCTTTAATTGCTGTGATGATTTCTTCTTTTAGTGGAATGTCTGTATTAACATCTAGATCATTTTCAGCCTCATGAACATTCAATTGTGTTTCTGGTGGTTCCTTGTTCAGAGTTTCTCTGAAATGCTCTGCCCATCTTGTTTCCTGTCCCTCTGCTGTCGTGATGAGATTTCCTTGCTTATCTCTTACTAATGTAATATTGTTTCCCGTCCCTCTGCTGTCGTGATGAGATTATCTTGCTTATCTCTTACTAATGAAATATTGTTTGCACCTCGTTTTCCGCTGATGATTTTAGTCATTTTGTATACTGTGCTTTGTTCATTTCTAAGTGCTGCCTCTTCTGCTTGTCTTGCAAGATCGTCTAGGAAATTCCTTTTGTTGGCTCGGGTTTGACGTTTAACTTCCTTGTCTAGCTGACTGTACTGTTCGCTATATAGTTGCTTTAACCTGGGGGACTTAGCTTCTGTTTCCTTTCTTTTCATTTCCTTTCTCATCGTTATGGTGTTTAATGTTTCTGGTGTTATCCAGTCTTGCTTCTTCATTTCCTGGAATCCCAAGCATGATTTGCTGCTTGCCTTATATATTGTTGAAATGGTGTTGAATTTCTTGTCTACATCATCAGTCAATGTCTTTTCCTGACTTTTGGCAACTTGATATCGTTTCTTTATATCAGCCGCAAAAGCTTTTCTGGTAAGGGGGTCCTTCAATTTGCTGATGTCAAACCTTTTCTGTGTAGTTACAGTTGGTCCAGCCGTTCTTAGTTTCACTTTCAGTTTTCCTACTACTAAATGGTGATCCCTTCCCACATCCGCACCTCTTCTTACCTTCACATCTTGAAATGCATGTCTCCATCTACCGTTAATCATAATGTGGTCTATCTGGTTTCTGTCCCGACCATTTGGTGATTCCCATGTTAATTTGTGAATTTCTTTGTGTGGGAAAAGTGTTCCTCCAATGACCAGGTTGTTAATGCTACAGAAACTTATTAATTTATCCCCATTTTCGTTTGCTGTTCCGCTGCCGCATTTCCCCATTACTCGTTCATTATATGTATTGTGTGTTCCAACTTTCCCCTTGAGGTCTCCCATTACTACGATAAGATCATATCTAGGTGTGTGTTCCATTTCTTTCTGCAGTTGTTGATAGAATTCATCCTTGACCTCATCATCGCTGTCATTCGTTGGTGTGTAGCATTGTATTATTGTAGTGTTTGTGAATCTTCCTCTCAATCTTATTCTTATCAGTCTGTTGTTGATGGGTTTCCATTCAAGTAATGTCCTTTCTATTCCTTTCTGTAGAATAATGGCTACATCTTCATTGTGCTGTCCATCCTCTCTTCCAGAGTAAAGTACTGTTTCTCCTGAGCTGTTTTAACTTTTCCTGCACCTGTCCATCTGCTCTCGCTTATCCATAGAATGTGTAATCTATAGTTTCTCATTTCTGCTGTGACCTGTTTTAGTTTACCTGTCTCGTTCATTGTCATGACATTCCAAAATCCTAATCTTGTTTCATGTTTTGCGGTCAGGACGTCCGTTTTCGTGTCAGTGGCTTCCTTTCGGCTTTCACCACTGACAGTCATACGAGCCTCAGACTCCGGATGTCCGTCCCGCAGCAAAGTTTGTTCATTTGTTGTCGTTTCTTTAACTTCATTTCTTTTTACATAGACAGGGGTGTCAGTCCTATGCTAAAACCCCCAACCTGGAGGACCAGGGTGTCTTCTTTAGTCTGACCCCTGCCCGCGCAAACCTGTCCAGCTTGGTAGAACCTTCCAGGAGTAAAACTCCAGGTGGCATAGCTCTGGGAGTAATCAGGGTACGCAAGTTGTCATACCTCGACAAGGTATTGACACCGGTGATGGCAGACTTGGTCATATATTGTACCAATATTGTTATTCTGTAAACCTAGTGCTAACCTTCAACCTTTCGGTTAATATTTTCTTTGGGTTATTTTCCTTTATACGGTGAAGGCGCACCATTCTTCTTTATTTCCTCTATATGTAAATGATTTTCTTGATATCTTTGGTTAACTTGATGTTGTAAACTGTTTAGTGATAATAAACAACAAGAAAACTTAACTTTGTGTGTTGGTCAGACCCATACCCATTTATCCTTAGTTTCTTTCACGTTTGTGTGTCTTGTTGACACATATTGTTGTGTGTGTGTAGAGTAACCTGTTCTTATTTTTAATAGGGAGGCAAAGACTGTCTTGTGACAAAGCATAGTTGTACGGATAGGCTGGATGAGAGAAACCTACTCACTCTAGAGACATATCTTTCCCTCAACCTACCACCTGTGTCGTGGTTGAGTAAAGTGTAGAGTATTTGTCGAGTTGGACAATAGTAGTGAAATCGACAAGGGATAGTGGACTGACAGAGTTATAGATTACACACACAGAAAGGTGTAAATAGGAGATGGACTTGAGACAACCTGAAGAAGATTTATCAAAAGTGATCTCTCTCTCCAAGCCTCAACTCACTTATACTGTCTAAGCATCTCCTGCTCTCACTCTTTTCTCTTATCATACATAGAGATTCTAGTAAAGAGCTAAAAATGTAAATATGGATGAAAAGGGTCGGGAACAGCGCATTAATAAAATGTGTAAACTTTATTAAAGAAGAAAAGCATGGAAATAATGCATCTCATCATAACATCATAAATGACATCAAAAAATCATCAGTGTAGTGGGTTTGATGGTATTGTATGATGGTGATATTACTAAGTGTGATGCATGAGGTCAGCTGTGAAGGCTCCTGAGATAAAATGTAGCTGTGAATTGTCAGAAGGCCCTTCTTGCTACCACTACGACCTCACACCTATCTTTTTTTAACTAATTAATGTGGCTACGTTAAATGTCTAGGGTAATGATATGTAATGTGTTGTGGTAGTTTACATACACACACACAGATATTTACTAAGTCTAATAATATTAATAAATGTTATAATACACTTAACTAACTCAAGTGTGTAAAAATTGGATAGTAATTTTCTTTAAATTTATTTGTTCTGAACCAAGGTTTTATTTTGGCCAGAACATATGAAAGGTTTTGCAATTATGAAAGAAATGCATGAATATGACATAATAAATGCAAGGTGTGTACATATGTATGTTACTAGACTAGTTAATATTACTACTGTTTATAGTTGTAATCTATTTGGGAGAACACTTAATGGATGTGCTGTTGGGGTGGCCTCATCACTCCCTGTCTATGGTGACTACACATTGTCCAGTTATTTGATGGAAATGTTATGGGTGTGTTAGCAAATAAGTTGAGTTGGTGAATTCTCAGCAGACCAGACGCTCACGTAGCTTGAATGTGTAGCTCTGGTGCTGAGATCTGGTGGCCCCACCTCTCCGTGCTTGGGGGCAATATCAGAAGTCTGGTGGCCCCACCTCTCCGTGCTTGGGGGCAATATCAGAAGTCTGGTGGCCCCACCTCTCCGTGCTTGGGGCTATAATAGGCTGCTCTGACAAAATGTTACTGCACGGGTCCACTCTTGTAATATTCAACAACTCATTTGACACCACATTGGTGCCAACTGAAACTCACAGTTCAGAATTATGAATATAGAACACAGTTAAATGCTAGCAAAACTCAGCTGAGCTGCTGGCCTTAGGATGGCGTCCCTCTAAATATTTCAATAGCTTCTGGGAATTACACCACTTAATAATTCACTGTGTCTACTAGGACAACTTATAATGAATGGCACAAAATGCGCGTCTGAGCGCCGATAATATATTCATCTATGGCCAATCACTGCCTTTTCTTTTTTCAAATTCAAATATCCTACCAAAAAGTCATTTCAGTCATACCTCAGTCAAGTATGCCTTATTGTCTGTTGGTCCGTCCGTCTCTACTTGCGTTTTCACAAAAAAACACACTTGTTTTTTGAACCAACTCTGCCTTCCCCTACACAATTTTGCCCTTTAAAGTTATTTTTAGCCACAATTCACCATCCCACCCCGTCTCTTCATTCCAACTAGATTTTAGCACTTGCGTCTTCAAGGCCACAATTTTTTGAAAATTAGTGACATGTTTTATTTCAATGCAGACGCTCGCTGATATGAACAACACAGTCTTTTGTCAATATCTTTCTTATTATCTATCCGTCTGTATAAATGAAAGCATATTATTTCACTGCTCAAGATGGGCCATCCGGCCAGCTAGGTTTTATATTCAAACATTATTATTAAGAAAAGTTACTTTTCAAATATTTTCTAGAATCTTCTGGAATGCGTTCATCACTGCATTCAAATAAACGGACTAAGTTATCGCAAAAGCGTCCAAGAAATGACTGTTGCGTATAATATCCAAGGTCCCTTTTGTCGATTTCTTTACTTTATGTCAACTTGGGGAACGTGACTTTTTCCTCCTTTCCCCACCACTTGCGTCTTTTAGCCTTGCTAGTTTCAAGCACGCGTTCAGTCAGATTTTTCCTTTTGATCTCCGTTCTCATCCCGTTCCGTTTTGCCTTCAAGTCCAACAATTTAATTTCCATGGCGGGTGATGACCCGCGGCGTGGGCGATCATGTATTCTAGCAGCTTACGCATTAGTTTTTATCCCTACGTTGTATCATTGGAGATATTTTAACGTTGTATCACGGTTAATTTTGTGACAATCAGCAATCTCAATAATCATCAATAGTCATCAAATACGCAAAATACACCAACAAACACACACACAGAGACCACCGACATGAACCTGTAGAATACAGAGAGATAAATAATCGAGTGGCAGTCCTTCCGTTTTCGGGGACCAGATGAAATAGCTCCAGTAAGTGGTTTTTTTCGTAAATATATCCTCCATCGGTGATGGAATTAACCTGAATAAAATCACTGTATAGGCGCTATCGTTGGTGACTCCCCCCTACTGGCGCGAGTTGGGCTGGAAGACTCTATTTACCTCCTGTTTACCAAAATGAATAAACTGCGTGTCAGTCCTTCCGCTTTCGGGGACCAGATGAAATAGTCCAGACAGTGTCTTATATGTAGATCCTTCGTGAGGGACTAAGCCTACAAAACTGTCCTTGTTGGTACTAAACGTTGGTGACTCTCCCCTACTGGCGCGAGGTGGGCTGAGGGACGCTGTTTATCTCCTGCTGACCAACTGAATGAACTTATCGACAGCCTGTCCGCTTTCGGGGACCACTGGAATAGCTCCAGTAAGTGGTTTTTCGTATATATCCTCCATCGGTGATGGAATTAACCTGAATAAAATCACTGTATAGGCGCTATCGTTGGTGACTCCCCCCTACTGGCGCGAGTGGGGCTGGAACTCTGTCTATCTTTGGCTGGCCGCTCCTAAGTGCGAGGTTCCACATAATTCAGAAATAAGTCATGGGACGAAGTCATTTGAGGACAACTGATCCCAAGGCGTGCTTAGCCGGCGCTAGAATTGGCTTTAAATCCGGTTTTGGCTGGTTGACTGTGGCTTGGCTGAGTGCCCCGTTTAGGCGTACAGAGACTGGTGAATTGAATTCTGCTATAGACATGCTGGGCTGTTTTGAGATTTTGGAAGCCGCAATGCCCTGACTGGTAATCCAATAGGCGAGTAGGGAACTACTACTGCAATAGACGTTTTCAGATTGTTGCGTTGGCTCATTTCACAATGCGTGAGCTGAACTCCCGTGAGAGGGAAATGGCGTTGACAAAGGGTTGTTGTTTCAGGTATGGCTGTGACACTCGTGGGGCTAGATATCCTCAGAATCCCTCTAGAACGAAGAGACGGTGACATTCTTCGTCTGACTGAAAACTAGACTAGCAATTCGGTATCCCCTGAAACTGAGACCAAAATAAGACACCCTTTACCTCAAGCAACAACAAAATCACGCTAAATGTCATAAAAAATAGTTATACTCCGCTCCTCCCACACTATCAATACTCCGCAAGCGCCTGCATAGGCTTAATATCTTTTGTACATCCATGTACCTGTCAGTAACATGTTCTGACAGCAAAATCTACTCCTCTTCTCCAAAATAAACATACAGCTGAATGGTTATGTTATTCATCTTACGACGTTAAGTGAATTTACATAAACAGATTACAGCAGGTGACATTACACAAATAAATCATATGTCCCCTTGGGGAAAAATTAACATTCCACAAATGAGTACATAGAAAATGCAATGTTCTCGCTATAATACAGTTGTGACTGAGTCATAAGGTAAAATGTTTTCTATGGCTGGTGGCTGCTCCTGTGAAAGTTATGGCTAGGGTCTAGCTACACAAGTAAGCATAAAATGATTCTCCCCAGCCACTAAAAATATCTATCAACAAGGAATAAGCGACTATCTCCCATAATTCAGCGTTTAAGTGAATAATCCACCTCTGACGTTATCTTACAGAAATGACAGTTAATGCTTATTCTTAACCCATGATAAGCATCTGTGGACTTATTCTACGCCTAGTGAGTGTTTGTTTTTGTAAGTCTATCATTTTACCCATTATAAACCAAATACAGCTTAAACACCACTTAATTTAAGGCTGAATACGGCACAACACTATCACTGAAGTTTTTTTTTTTTTTTTTTGTTTTTTTTTTGTTTTTTTTTTTCGTTCGCCCGCTAATACTCGAGGCGAAATCTCAGGTTATTATTTTTTTTTTATTTTTTTTTATTTTATGTCTAACCTGACATTGATTTTACGTGAGTATCCCTTTATTTCTTGTACAGAGACAGGTGTCCCTCGCCATTCAGGCAAATACTCGCCGATTTCGGAGGTACCCATTGCAGCTGGGTCGGCTCAGGAGCCGCCAGTCCCTGGTCGACGACACTCCTTCAAATGTCCTCGCCAGGTCTCGAGTTAATCCAGTCCAAATCCCGGTCGACGAAAAATCCTCAAATGCCGTCGCCCGGGTTTGATCCTGTATCACCCGGTCGCCAGAGCGGTGTTGTAACCACTACGCTAGCGCGGCTCCCATCACTGAAGTAAATTACTGGGAGAAGTCCTCACATTCCTATCAGATATATATATATATATATATAAAACTATGTAACATGAATATATCATATTATAAGATATGTCAACTCACCCCGAAAATGACTCGAGAAAGGCTTTAACATTTTAGTTCTGTTAAAGTCTGCCTAATTCTCATGATAATCCATCTCGGGCCAGCAATATCTTCACGAGTGTGTTGGCTTATTAAACTCGTCTACTCTTATAGATTACAAAGGACGCTCCCCCCCCCCCCCCCCCCCCGGATACCTGGCCTGCATATTTCTACAGATGTTCGGCGAAAGACGTAATCCGGAGAGTAAGACAAAAGTTTCTTTAGAGACTGCATCAAAGACAACAACCGCGAGAAGATTCCCCCCGATAGACATAATATTATGGTCACTAATGCGTTCTAAGGGGCAAAAACCCACACAGGACTAACAGCGGGTTTTATCTCCCCCTGAAACGGATCGAACTCGTTACCCAGCCTCAAAGGGTACCAGCCGCTCGTGATCAAACGTTTTAAAGCGACCAGAGAAATTTCCCTGGACGGACCAGGTGCGTGTATGTAATATTACCCTGCGCTGACCGTTTCTGACCAGTGGGGGATTTCTACTGAAAGCCAGAACGGTGGGGTTTGAGAAGGTGAAAATGAAAGAAAATAAGAATAAAAAATGTCTAGGAAAACAGAACATTAAAAAAATTAATAACATATGGAACGAAATGGTAAAATAAATTATCGGTCACGTGACAACCTGTGAAACCTATTTTCTATACATTCTCGTGTATCAGTCAACCTTTACTCTCTACCTAGACTGGGCCCAATAAACCAACTAACCTACCGTGCGACAGAATGGTCGCTCGTCTGAGACAAGAATTAGTCTAAGTCTAGCTAGAGTGTGTTGTACGTGCTGTTGGTGTAATAGAAAAAAGAAAAAAATAATTTATCCCCTAGGCAACGATTCTTTGTTTCTTGGGTTCTGACTTAAGTTGAAAAAATCAGATGCACAAACCAAAGAACGCCTACGAATTCACGACCGTCAATAAGGTATAATGAATTCATAGGTCCCACCAACCAACCCGCCTGTAATAAAACATGTAGATACAAAAATACATATAACATGTAAAAGAAAGAACTCTGTCAAAAGAGATTCTTCAAGCCTCACACTGCATGAATCAATAAATTTACTTATCTGCTTTATCTTCAACAAAAAATCCTCTTGGCATCACAGGATCCCGGCTTGAGGTCCATGTCTTTCAGTTGTTGCGTGTCTTTTTTCTTGATAATGTTTATATTATATGACAGGATAGTTCCTGTAGGACAAGTTCACGTCTAGGGTAGTGATGGAACTTAACATACGTGGGATTGTACAATTATATCAGGTCATATATTTTTAGGAGCTCAAACACATGCGTCCACCCGCCATGACACACAATGGAGGAAGGCCCTGCAGACGATCTCTGCACTTCTGCGTTCTTAGTTTCACGGCTGCCAAAATCACCATAGAGGCATGACGTCACTTCCTGTATTAATAAGTGCCTCCGTATAAAAAACCCAACAAAGAGCCTTGTTGAGCTACCTACAATAACTACACAATCGTTATGAATTTTAATCATAACAGTTAGTGAGGTGAAAAAATAAGGGAAAATTTCTTCTTCTTCTTAATTTTAAATTTTTTTTTCACATTTTGTAAAAGTAGATTTAAAGTTTTTTAGCCTAATCTACCATCCCTATGGATTAAGTCGACTGCGTTAGGAGCCTTTTTGCCAGATAACAGCAGCGATAGATTAGACAACTGAGAAACAGGGAGAAGGAAACAGTAAAAACATTTTATTTTGTATTCTCTTAATTGGTTAGGGAGCAGCGTATCATTGTCTTCTTTCTTTCTCGGGTACTTCGCAGTCAGGTATATTTGCCTTGGCTGAGCGAGCAAAGCTTAGAGCAATGCTAAGAGATGAAGCAAAAGAAATAGGATTACATGGAGACGAAAAGCTAGCTTTTGTGAACGACGAACTAGCAAAATATGAGGCAGAGAAGAAGGAAACAGAACCTAGGGAGAAAGAGAAAGAAGTACGGCTATTGGAAAGTACGAAAATTGAGGTGGAAATGGAAGCTCGCAGGGAAAGGGAACGAGAGAAGGAGAGACAACAGGAGGAGAGAACGACAAACGACGTCAGCATGAATTGGCTCTTAAGACTTTAGAGGTCGAAAGTCGTGGTGCAGCGTCTAGCTCCAGCAATGGGGAGTCTTCCTCACCTCAATCACCCTGACCACCACAGTAGCCAGTCTTCCCAATTAGCTGCTATGTCCTTTGCCCTAGAACCCTTCCTAAGCCCCTACGAGAAAATCGATAGCTATCTAGAAAAATATGAGAGAATTGCAACATTGTACGGTTTGGATAGTTCGAGATGGTGTCTGAAGCTATCCCATGCCCCAAAAGGCGCTGCGTACGATGTGTACGTAAAACTGGGAAGCAGCAATCAAGTCTACGACATGCTTAAGACAGTTTTACTTGAACGCTTTGAGATGAACGCTCGGAAGTTTTTACAACTTTTCCGAAACAGCAGAAAGGAGTGAGCCGAGACGTACGCTCAGTTCTCTTCTCGTCTAAAGGGATATTTGACAAGTGCTTGGAGCTTTCAGAACTCCCTTGCACATTTGAAGGTTTAGAAGAACTTATTCTAACCGAACAAATCAAAAGCACTTTGTCAATTGAAAACCGTAGATTTCTTGCTGAACAGGGAGCTGTGAAACTTGAAGATATTTTGAGTAAATCAGAGCGATATGCAGAGGCACTCGACGAGCCCCCAGGCTCTAAACGCAAACCTACAGATGTGCCTTCTCGGAACAAAAATCTAGAGCATACTCCCCAGTCATTTTCTAACCATAACCCTAGAGAAACTGTACCCAAAAACCCTCCCCAGTATAGGAAAGTCAGTGTCCAGAAAGCACTTAGTACTGACATGGTTTTCTTCTTCAAGATAAGAATAGAGTTCCCGCCTAAGTTCAAAAATGCGCGATAATACATTTCCTATGGAAAGCCATCGAGTACTGCTATAAAATAATAGAGACGTATGCTCAGCCCTCATATCATGACACATTTTACTGAAAAATCTAGCTCTTTGAGGTCAAGTTTTAATAAAGTTCCCCACATTTATTACAGTTTCAGGACTTCATTCAAATCAACACTTAAATGCTGTGAAGCAAGTGCTTCCCTATGGATAATACAATGGGTCCAAACAGCATCAGGAGCTTTGTCGCGGATGAGGGCTTGTAGGCCACGGTAACAGCCCGACATTGAACGAGCACCATCGGTACACACACCAACACAATGATCCCAGTCTATTTTATTTTCCGCCATGAAGTTGTCCACAATTTGAAATAAATCTTTGCCTGTCGTACCTGCATTTATGTCCTTACAAAAATGGAAGATCTTCGACCATTTCGTTTTTTTCATCAACTAACCGCACATAACAGATTAAATGAGCATCTCTACTGCTATTAGTGGCCTCATCAAGATGCAAAGCAAAGTCCTTCCCCGTCATTTTTCTATAATCTGTTCATTAAGATCCTCTCCTAAATCTTGAATTCGACGGCTGATTGTACTGTCCGACAAAAGAATGGGCAAAAGCTGTTTTCCCACGGACTCTCCAACCATAATGGACACCATATCAATAGCAGTTGGTAAAACGAGTTCTTCTGCAATCGTATGGGGTTTCTTACATTTTGCTACCCGGTATGCTACCTTGTAGGACTCTAGAAGAGCTTTACTCGAGATTGTCGCCTGCTTAGAAAATGCGATTTTTGTTCTTTCATTTGACTCAGCTTTCTAGAGAAATATTCTCTTGGTTTGCCCACGTCATTCTTATGAACACTTTCTAAATGGCGCTTCAATTTGCTAGGCAGCATACATTCGATAGAAAACAATCCACGCACTTTCACACGAAATGTTGTCATCAAGGAACTTTTAAATTGAATCTAAAATAACATAATTCTTGCCGTGTGTACGTTGGTCACAGCTGAGGAATGCAACCGTGTTGAAAAATTGTATTTTTTCCATTATATATACTCTCCCGAAAATAATTACAATCAACAAAGAAAAGCGTTCAAATGACGGCGTTCATGAACAGTTTGATTACACTGTATAATGGAAAGAAACCAAAAACACTCTAAGAATGTACTTCTATCTGCTCATCCGTGATTTCAGTAATCGAGTACGGGCTAGGAATACTCATGCTGTCAGTGTCATAAATGTGAACGACTTGAACACATTCAAAATGAAGGGATGCGACTAGTTTTGGGCTGTACGTATGATACCCCCATTGTGACAATGAGATATATGCTCTGATTGCTGTCGGTTAGATCCAGATATGCGACGGCCTAGGCAAAAGCCTATATGCGGGCAACCACCGACAAAAGACACCCCCTACATGAGAACGTAGCTGACATCAAAGGAGCAAGAATCAAGAGGGGGATGTCATGGATGGCACAGGCAGAGGCTACGATTGGTCAGATGACCAGGGTTGAAAATGTATCCAAAGGGGAAGAGTGGAGTAAGTCAGGGGAGAACTGGATAAACTAACAGCAGGTCATCATTAGCCTCGGCAGAGAGTGCAGATATTGGGGCACTGGAAAAGCAGAGCTGGAGATTAATCAGCTGATAAGTGATCATGCCGGGGATGATGATGCCATTGTGTACACTGATGGGTCTGTAGTGCGTGGTGAGAAATCAGGATGGGACTTCTCTGCGAGAATAAAGGGCAAGGTCGTAGCTGAACAGAGTGGAGCCTACATGACAACAACCTCCAGCATGAGAATGGAGGTAGAGGCAGTTACTGCAGCACTGAGGTGGCTGTCTGAAGCTCCATCAACCAGGGCAGTTATATTGTCAGACTCTCAAGCCATGCTTCGGAAAGTTCAGAACGGATGGCTGCGGCAGGAATGGAAAACATCAATAGAATCCTCAAGTCTTCAAGAACTGGTGTGGATCTACTGTCCTGGTCATGCAGGGGTACGTGGCAATGAGAGAGCTGACAGACTGGCCTCGAGAGCACCCACAGTGGGGACACTGGACACGGATAAGGGAGAGAGATACAAAGGGCAATTTGAGATGCAAAGAATGAACCAGAGCTGGGGCACTGTACGAAGGATGGCCACCGACCGAGCAAAGTGGAATCAATTTGTTGTTGCCCTACAAGACGCCACCAGGCGTAATGGCCACTGACTGCTTTGACGGTCGGCGGCTAAGGATCAAAGAAGAAGCAGAAGCAGGGCCGGATTAAGCTAGTACGGGGCCTGTAGCATATGTTAAGAAAGGGGCCCTAAAAAAACAATGCAACAACACAAATATATTTGAACACATACATTTTTAATTTGCATAGTAATTATCATTATCAAAAGTAACAACACAGTCAACATTATTGTTTAAATATTAATGTTTCTACATTTAGCAAGAGCAAATTTGTTGATGATGTAGGATGTATCAATTTCACGCAGAAGTTTATGTTCAATGCTCATTAGTGTGAGATTGTTCAATCTTTTTTGAAAATGAAAAGGCGCTAAAGATGGCATAAATCACAAGATCATTTGTTTAACGCTCGTATTAGAAGATGACCAAATAATTATGTACATATTTATTGGCGCGGGACCCCTAAAAGCGCGGGGCCCGTAGCATATGCTACTTTTGCTACTACGTTAATCCGGCTCTGAGAAGAAGACTAAGGGCAATTAATGGTCGCCTGCTGGATGACACTGCAATGGATGAATCAACAAGGCTGAGACTTGGAGTTTGGCATCAAACGTGGGACTAGTTGAAATGAATGTGAGAGAGGATGCATCCGTCGTATGTACAACCAGCGTGCTACAGGTACAATTAGCATTCACACTCTTCAACATTTGCTGAAGAAGACTGAACATCTATGGGTTTGTCCAGAGTGCATTGCGGTCGATTCTGATTAACAATAACAATGGTTTTAAATAAAATATTTGATCTTTTGACGTGTCTGTCTTATCTTCTCTAATCATTTTATTGATATGTCTGCAACAAACCGATAAGGGAGGCAATCATTAGAATAGTTAGATTTAGAAAAAGAAAAATCACATATACCATGGGGCATGAGTAGTTTAGTGGTTAGAACGTTTGTCTTCCAAGCAACCGTTCTGTGCCCCAGCTTTTATAAGTGTGTGTTTACTTTTTAAATTATGGTTTCCAAGTGTCTGTGTGTGCTGACTGGCCTTACTTGCTTGCAGGAAGGTGAAAGGTGTTACATGCTAGTTTCTATATATCAATTGTACATTATGCGTCTGTCCTTTTCTAGTTTTTCCAAGTCCTCTTCATTTTGGTTCATTCTGAATTAAATGCACTCAGATCTTCAGTACATTCAATTTCAAAGGCTTCACTAATTTATTCCATTTGCATGTTAATGTACATGTTCAGACACCATATACTAAGAGTTAGTCAACACTGTCGGCCCATCTTCTTCTTCAGCATCCTTCCCTAGCAACCAAATCTTATACTGCTCTCACTTTACATTTGTTGTACTAAACCCAAATTTCTTTTTATAATTGGAAATGCGCCCTTATATAACCGACTTGGTTGAACGGGATGCGCCTTGCCAAAATTTTATTTTTAAAAATAAATAAAAATTTGTTGTACTCTTTATTGGTCATTTGTGCCTTGCCTCTTACAGTTACAATCTCATTACTGTTTGGCAATTTCTTTTTTATTTAAATCAATTTCACATCTTTTGTATTATTAATTTAGTCCCTTCCCAAACCTATTTCCACCTGTGCCACACAGCACTAAAGAAAGATGCAACCTCTCTCCATATGCAAGGTCTTCTCTCAAGGTTAGAGTCACATCTTCTGAAGTTAATGAACAATGTCTGTCCACTTTCTTATTCAGCATCCCTCCCTAGCAACCAAATTTCTTCTTAAAAAAAAAAAAGCTTGCAATGATGGCTGACTGTGCTGCATTTTATTAATATGAATAAACTTGTGACTCAATTATTACTCTCTCTGTATGAATAAACTTGTGACTCAATTATTACTCTCTCTGTATGAATAAATTTGTGACTCAATTGTTACTCTCTCTGTATGAATAAACTTGTGACTCAATTATTACTCTCTCTGTATGAATAAACTTGTGACTCAATTATTACTCTCTCTGTATGAATAAACTTGTGACTCAATTATTACTCTCTCTCTCTCTCTCTCTCTGTATGAATAAACTTGTGACTCAATTATTACTCTCTCTGTATGCATAAACTTGTGACTCAATTATTACTCTCTCTCTCTCTCTGTATGAATAAACTTGTGACTCAATTATTACTGTCTCTGTATGAATAAACTTGTGACTCAAGTATTACTCTCTCTGTATGAATAAACTTGTGACTCAAGTATTACTCTCTCTGTATGAATAAACTTGTGACTCAATTTTTACTCTCTCTGTATGAATAAACTTGTGACTTAAGTATTACTGTCTCTGTATGAATAAACTTGTGACTCAATTATTACTCTCTGTATGAATAAACTTGTGACTCAAGTATTACTGTCTCTGTATGAATAAACTTGTGACTCAATTATTACTCTCTCTGTATGAATAAACTTGTGACTCAAGTATTACTGTCTCTGTATGAATAAACTTGTAACTTAAGTATTACTCTCTCTGTATGAATAAACTTGTGACTCAATTATTACTCTCTCTGTATAAATTAAACTTGTGACTCAATTATTACTGTCCCTGTATGAATAAGCTTGTTGTGACAGACGAACTTAGCTGACCCTGATTGACCCTGAAGCGTTGGATGATATAGTACGACCCTTTGTAACGACCCCTTCGTATAGCACTAGTGCCCCCGAATATATTGTAACTTTTCGTCAAACGGGATTTTTTTTTCACCTGGACTCATTAGCTATGCAACCTTTCCACGCAGATGGTCAACACGTTTGCTGATTAATATGTGGACAGTTTATCTACCGTTCATTCTGGTCATCGCATTGATTTAAGGAGAGATTAAATCACGCCCATGGACATCTCCTGAGCACTCATATGCAGGTATTTTCATTAACTTGGCCAGTGGAGGGCGTTGCCAGCATCAAACGATAGTAGTGACCACGATCAAAGACACTGGGGGAGATCTCAGGAAGGACTGGTGGCATGCTTTCAAAGGCAGTAGTAATCCCTGAAACGAGTGACACAAGTTTCCTGCCGGTATTTCGCATCTCGGTGTTAAACACGAAACCAATCGCAGTAGGAGCGAACGGGAAAGCCGGCGCAAGCAGCAAGCGAAGATACGAGAGACCAGGGGCGGCTTCTCTCTTTAGTCTGGCGGTCAGATCCCCAAAAGTTTTCTGAGATAAAAAAAAAGGTGTCAAATTTCTCATGTCCCCCCAATCTTGCATTCCAGTTGTAGATATACAGACCATGAAGAAATGCATGTTATCACTCGTTGGCCAGAACTTGACAGAAACACTAGCGATATTGAAATCTTGTTATAGATTTTCCCCTGGATTTTCATATATATTTGCAGTGAATTCTATTCTGTGCAAAACGGTAAAATATAACTGTGTCTAGTGATCAGTGGTCTAGTTCATTCATTCTATTTCACTGGATATTGTGTTAATTTAAATTTATTAAATTAAACCATCTCAATAGTTCCCAGTTGTAAATGTAATGTTATACCTGTTATATTATTTCTAAAAATAATAGAGGCTTCAAAGTTAAAGTAACTTTTAAAGTCGCGAAGGAATTTATAATTAATACATTTAGTTAAGTCCTATATATATAGATGTGTGTTTTAACCATTAGAACTCGTGCAGTGTTTTACCAAATACAGAATTAAATACACTAGGGTATATATATAGATAGTCTTAACGGGAAATGCATCGCGCTTTAGAATGTTATTTGATTTTTCGGTATATTACATGTCTTTTTCTTTTATACAGAGTGATCGTAACCTTTGCGATCCCAGCATAAAGAAAGCAATAGAGAAATCATACAGAGTCCTTTTCAGACTCGGTTCTTAACTTCCAGATATATTGATGGAACATTTTTAAATATAATTCTTGTGGCGGTCCGACGCGACCTAGCTATCAATTACATGAAAGAAAGCACCCCCAAGAACTTTTTTTTAAATAACTCATCAAATTTAATTACAATCTGTAATATAAACTGGAAGATGAACAGTGCCAGTAGCGATAATTTATTTACGGCTCTACTGTGAGAGAATACATATTTACCTCACTGTGACTGAGCCTAATTTTTCCTCACTGGATTTAACCATACCGGTCAGTTGCTATCATCACGCCTTGAAGGAATTTTACCTCCAGCAGCGAAATTAAAGAGACCTCATTTTCACCCCCTGTATTGAATTGTGTCAGTGCCATCCCATAGACTCCTTTTCATATAATAAAACATAAGAACTCTGAGTCTTCAAGTCCGGCGATTAGTGGGAATATTCGCTATCAGCAAACCTCGCTACATCTGGGGCGGGACATCGAAGTACTAGACATTTTCACGTGTCAAGAGTAATTGTTGTTTATATAATTCTATGGATTGTCTGATGCTGCAATCGGTAAGTGTGTGTGTGTGTGTATATGAGTGTGGATCCTCACGCGTGTGCATGAATGACAGGAAATCTAATTGTTTTTGCAAACCATTTGTTAACTTGCCTACCGGGCAATACATTTTCTGTATACCCCGCATTGTTCCTTTAAGTGGGATATTTTGTTAACTCTGTTTAACCCCCTCCCTTTCAATTGCTTAGTAAAGGGAAGAACAATTTGGGATAACAGGTTTTTTTCTACCACCCATACCTAGTATTGTAACCCCTCTTTCAGAGTAATTAACTTCACTGTTAGGTTACATTACCTATGTTCCTGATAACTATCTATCTTTGGACTGGGTTCATCTTTGTCTAATAAGCGGGAAGGGCTTAGTCGATACCAATCTTCTTCACCCGCTCCCCACCTTGTTATTTGCATTTTCTGTACTTATGATAATTTTTATGTAACACTTGATATTTGTTTGTGATTTGATTCTTTTTTGGTTAATAAACATCATAAACCTAGTTAGCACTGTGTTGGAAATACCCAAAGCCCAACATTTCCCCTATTTGTTTAATATAGTTGTGTCCACGTGCGTCTGTGTGTTTGAAGCACCAAATCGGTGTGAGCGCAGGTGTGTGTCTGGAAACTGGCAAATAATTGTTTGACCAGGAGGGATGAAGAGAAGATTGAGAGAAACGATTTGTCGTAAATAAGTCTGTCTTTTCTCTCCCCAGCACACTGTGAAGCAACTAGTTACCCTGTAACCTTTTCTATCACTGAGCTTTCATCATCATTCTCCACTCTAAACCGGACCACTATTTCTAAGACTCTTTCTCTCAAAATAAATTTACGACACTTGTGACTCAATTATTACTCTCTCTGTATGAATAAACTTGTGACTCAGTTATTATTCTCTCTGTATGAATAAACTTGTGACTCAAGTATTACTGTCTCTGTATGAATAAACTTGTGACTCAATTATTACTCTCTCTGTATGAATAAACTTGTGACTCAATTATTACTGTCTCTGTATGAATAAACTTGTGACTCAATTATTACTCTCTCTGTATGAATAAACTTGTGACTCAGTTATTACTCTCTCTGTATGAATAAACTTGTGACTCAAGTATTACTGTCTCTGTATGAATAAACTTGTGACTCAAGTATTACTCTCTCTGTATGAATAAATTTCACAACGGGCTGATCACCCGTTTGCCAGTCACTTCGATTACGGAAACAACAGCAAATGGGTTGATTTGCCGTTGCCCTAAAGACGCCACTAGGCGTGATGGGAAACAATGGCAAAGAAAACCTATCTGCTGTTGCCCTAAGACGCCACTAGGCGTAATGGCCACTGACTGCTTTGACGGTCAGTGGCTAAGGACGGAAGAAGAAGAAGAAGAAGATGAATAAACTTGGGACTCACGTATTACTGTCTCTGTATAAATAAACTTGTGACTCAAGTACTACTCTCTCTGTATGAATAAACTTGTGACTCAAGTATTACTGTCTCTGTATGAATAAACTTGTGACTCAATTATTACTCTCTCTCTCTCTCTCTCTCTCTCTGTATGAATAAACTTGTGACTCAATTATTACTCTCTCTGTATGAATAAACTTGTGACTCAATTATTACTGTCTCTGTATGACTAAACTTGTGACTCAAGTATTACTCTCTGTATGAATAAACTTGTGACTCAAGTATTACTCTCTCTGTATGAATAAACTTGTGACTCAAGAATTACTGTCTCTGTATGAATAAACTTGTGACTCAAGTATTACTCTCTCTGTATGCAGTGCACTGTATCTTCATTAATCTCTTTTTCTTTTGTAAATCCTTGTTTATCTCATGAAGGAGTGTGGTGGGGCTACCACTGCAGCTGACACCTTGAAGGTGCCTTGAGCCCAAGCTTTTATTATTTTATTCTTCTAGACATAGTTTGTAGCAAATTGTTTTATATGATGAAGTTTCCAGCCCCACGCATGGTCGCATATTAGCTGCCTCTTACTACATGCTTAAGGAGAAGTGGTTCTAGTCTTTATTTGTCTCATAAGAGAGTTGAGGGAGATATTGGGTGCTCTCAAATACTGCATCTTCTTCTTCTTCTTTGTTCCTTAGCCGCCGACCGTCAAAGCAGTCAGTGGCCATTACGCCCGGTGGTGTCTTGTAGGGCAACAACAAATTGATTCCACAAATACTGCATCTCCACACTTATTTAAGTTTTATATATGGATCTGGAAATGCTAAGAAGCAGCAAATTTCTTATGATATGTTTGCCAGTTGCATATTTTCAGGGCACACTATTCTCTAGCTCCCCAAGCAGCATAAGCCATTAAAAAATTCATGCAAAGTCTTCCTTTTCTGTGCCATATACTTAAAGTCTTCCTGTTCTGTGCCATATACTTAAAGTCTTCCTGTTCTGTGAAGTATACTCAATGTCTTCCTATTCTGTGCTGTATACTCAAGGTCTTTTCATGTCTTAGGTCTCCTTTTTGTCTCCAGTATGCTACCCTCCTACATGTGTTTTCTGTCTGCCTGTCTCCTTCCTGGGGATTATAGAAAAACAACTGCTTTGTAATGCTATCAACAGGTCTCCTTGACGTGTGTCCAGCTTATAGCCAGTGCTTTCCCGTGATGCCACTTTCCCATATCGGCAGTTATTTATCTTTTTTGGAATTGAAAATAATATATATCCTCATTATAACCCATCAGAGGTTGAACGAGATATTTTTCATCTTTACATTTTTTTTAAAGTGCTTTCTTCTCACCTATTGTTCCACTGATACCTGTTTAGATCTTGTTATCAGCTCCACACTAATATCTTGTCGTTTCAATCCTATTCTACACAAGCATCCATTCATGAAGTCGGTTGAAATGAAGAACAGTGTGCTGTGTGTTTGATGGGGTGAAATGAAGAACAGTGGGAAGTGTTCTTTGATGCCATCCAAGTAAGTCACCAACATCGTTATGTTTAGGATTCCTAAACCTATTCATATCCTTACCCCTTATTACTCCGTCTGTAAATTATTTTTTGAGGCCGTATCGAACACATGGTCCACTGTTTTCATTTCAACCGGGTTAACTACTTGGTTGTCATTTTCGCTTTCTCGATGTTTCAGAGCCATACAACAGAACTGCCTTGATATTAAAGTTGAAGATTCTGTTGGAATTAGTTTGCTTGAGGTAAAAAAAAAAACCCACACATACACAAACGGACACGCACACACTGCTATTTTGTACAAACCACTATAAAATGAGACCTTTATAACATAAAGAAGGGAAACCCGAGGCCTGTAAACAGTAAATTAATATGAGACAAACATAAAGGTATGTTATCTGGCACTCGTAGGAAATAAAGAAGTAGAACACTAGACAACAGAAAAACAACAGACATGAGTGGCTTACCCAGGATTCGAACCCTGGACCTTCCGTGCGACAACCCCGCCTAACTATGCAAGCGAATCACACTATCCTCCCTCGCTTGCATAGCTAGGCGGGGTTGTCGCACGGAAGGTCCAGGGTTAGAATCCTGGGTAAGCCACTAATGTCTGTTATTTTTCTGTTGTCTAGTGTTCTAATTCTTTATTTCCTACGAGTGCCTGATAACAACATACCTTTATTTTTGTCTCATATTAATAAAATGAGACCTGCTTCAAGAGGTGTCTACAAGCGGAGTTTCGGACAGGATGTTTATAAATATTGCAGTATTGTCGATTTCACGTTGAAGAGCTCCACATCATAAGCCAGATTGGATGGACCTTAGAGGTTAGAGGTGATAAGAGCTGCTTGCTTACGGAATAAACAAATTTACACTATATTTGCACACGGTATGACATACAGTATACAACAATTTCTATAAGATAGGGAATTAGTCTTATATTTTAAGTCTTGTTAATTTCTCTTGAAATTTACTACAGCTAGTAGGAGCTTTACGAGGATTGTTATGGTGTCAACTTGTTAGATTCGTCTATTATCAGTCGCGTTCATATGTAAATTTAGGGTCAAAATTGCATAAACCCATATTTTTAAATAGATATTGGAAATAAGTCTTATTACGATTAACTTAAATATGCAGCTAAAATAGTATGCGCCGTAGACTTCTAATTTATATGAAATAATTATTAACCTACAACGGGCTAATCACCCGTTTGCCAGTCACTTCGATTACGGAAACAACAGCAAATGGATTGATTTGCCGTTGCCCTAAAGACGCCAATAGGCGTGATGGGAAACAATGGCAAAGAAAACCTATCTGCTGTTGCCCTAAGACGCCACTAGGCGTAATGGCCACTGACTGCTTTGACGGTCGGTGGCTAAGGACGGAAGAAGAAGAAGAATTATTAACCACACACTTTTTAACATTTAAAGATAAAAGCATCTGGCAGTAGCCTACACTATTACCTGATTCATTGACACTGTCAATGTTTGGATCGCGTGATAAATGATCGGTTTAATTGTAACTGATGTAAATTTATTTGCATCTTAATGCATTTATTTGGGATATTTGAAACATCCTATTGTTAAAAACAGACTCAAAAACTTTCCTTCTTTAGTTATCTTGATGCCATGCAACTTATGCTGGATATCACAAAGTGACGTCATATCTAATTGAGGGTGCAGTAATTATGAAAACGAGAGATGCTTATGGATTTATTGAACTTCTGTGTAGGCTAATTCTAGGTCTCATCTTTTAAAACTGACACATTTATTTGTTGCTATATACTGAGTAGGAGCAGGTAACAGTAGACAGAGTCTGCCATGTTGCCCTAGTAGCCAGCGTTACAGACGCCGTATTACTTTGATTCATTACAAAATAGCCCATATAAACACTAGGCCTAGGCATGATGCGGTTAAAATGAACAACAGTGGGTCATGTTCTTTGATACATATAAGTCACCGACGTCATTAAGGCCGGGTTAGGTTTAGGATCCCTTACCCTGTATTACTGTGTCAATGAATTATTTTTTGAGGCCATATTGAACACACTGCCCATGTTTCTTCATTTTAACTCCATGATGCAAATCTAGTACCTCACTCTGTTTCGAGTTGAATCAGCCAATGCTACAATATATGTACTGTCTATGAGGCTAATTACACCCTCATTGACGCTTGAAATCATCCACAAATTTCCAGGGATTCCCCCTGTGGTGAAACTTGTTCAGAACCCAGCATTGCACACTAAGCTTTGAGAAGTTATTTGAGCCCCAGACGTGATTCTTTGGCTTTGACCTGGTTAACTGCATGCAGGAGGATCTCACTATGGACCCATTGATAGGCAGGGGGAGCTAAGAAGTGGCTCTGTGCAGGATGTGACAATTTTTTGGAAGAGCCCAGAACCAGAGCACACTATTTTAGCTCTGCATAGTTGGATAGCCCCCTTGGATGGCTGAGAATGCACTGTATGCCACGTGCTTCTTACTCCTAGCTTGGTACCAGATGTAACGATCCTTTAAATGCAAGCCAAGCTGGAGAAACTGGAGCTCATAACTTCAACTCACCATGTTTCAGAATGGCAGAAAAGCCACTGGAAAAGCCTAGATCTACAGTATGGATAAATACCAAGGAGTCTTCAACTTTGAATTGGCTGCAAAAGAGTGAGAAGCTCAGCAGCCCTAGTTAAACAACAGCAGATCCATATTTACATTCACCCTGTTCCTTGCACTAATTAAAATACCCCCTACAGCTAGCCTTAACATAACCCCAACCCTGTTTTGAGCTTTATCAGACAGCTATCTGTAATCTACCCCAGACTTCTTTAGGGCTGTTTCAAAAACAACAATATCCAACAAACATTCAGGTGGTTGAAATGAAAAATAATGGAACATGGTCTTTAATGATATCCTTGAAAGTCGCCAACGTCATTAAGGTTAGGTTTAGCATTCCTAAATCTAACTTCTTCTTCTTCTTCCGTCCTTAGCCAACGACCGGCAAAGCAGTCAGTGGCCATTACGCCTAGTGGCGTCTTAAGGGCAACAGCGAATAGATTTTCTTTGCTGTTGTTCCCATCACGCCTAATGGCGTCTTTAGGGCAACGACAAATCAATCCGTTTGCTGTTGTTTCCGTAATCAAAGTGACTGGCAAACGGGTGATCAGCCCGTTGGGCCTAAATCTAACATTTACCCCTTATTACTGTGTCTCTGAATTCTTTTATTAGGCCACACAGCCCACTGCCCTTCATTTCAACCCATTCAGGCAGTACAGACTGCCAGAAAGTTCCAACTCGAAGTGAAATACCACCACTGTACACTTTTTCTGTAAGAATAGCGATTTACTCAACATGGAGGCCTCCTGTCTACTGTTCCCTATTTTCCCATTTATTGCTTGACAGATTAATTTCCTTATAAATTCTCTATTCTTGATTTGTTTTTTCCAGAATTGATGTACAGACATCATTGACATACTGTTGAACCACATTTTTCAAGGGCTGTCTAGCTCTTCAAATTTTACTGCTGAGAAGCAGCTTTGAAAAATTTACCAAACTGGCTACCTGAGCTTGCCTCAGCTGTGACTTAGTAAAGTGAGCAGACAATACTTGTGTTGAAGTAGAAGCACAGTTAGTACTTTTTGTTTTGCATTTCATCAGCCATTGCATTTATGATGAACTACTAATAGTAGGCTTGTATGGATTATTTATTGTTACTGAAGAGAAGATTACTTCAAGCACATATTTTCAAAATCGGTACTTGTAGCATATTTAGGGCTATTGTACAGGACACAGAATGTGAATATTACAGCCATATAATAAGATAAATACTAATATATATATTATTGGTATATAAAATCCTCCAAGGTTGCTGGATATATGTCCAGTATCTTCTCTTGCACACATCTTTGAACCTTAGGTGTGGTCGCCCAACTGTTCTTTTGCCAGTTGTCTGTAGAAGATATGTTTATGGATGTGGCCATCTTCCATGTGGTGGACATGGCTAAGCCTGCGCTGTCTAAGCAGTTTATGCATGCTCTGAAGGCCAGCATGTGACAGCACCTCGACATTTGTCATATTGTCCTTATACGAAATACCAAGGATGTGACTAGCCTCCTGGGATAAGGACGAAAAAATAGGTCCTCCCGTTTGCAAGTTGTGCACGTTAAAAATTCCTCGGCAGTTGGAAATTGTAAAGAGTAGGCCATACAGCCGCTTCCTTGGCAAAATTTAAAAACTAGGAACCTACCCGCCACAAAAATGTGTATAGAATGTGTGATTCTTGTATACACACATTGGGATCCTTGCCAGTGCTACAGAGTTCAAGCATTGTGCTGAGATGCTCCTTATGTGATCTAAGGGAGCAGATCGGAGCACTGAAGGAGTTGTCCGTGTGCAACGAAGATGGTCATAAAAACCAAATGCATGACTACTTCTTTGCCATGTAGCTCCCTACAAAGATGTTTCTTTAGGCTGTTCATGCCAGACCCTCATTTCTTCTTCCATCCATTAACATTCTTTCTGTGTTTCCTCTATAATTTGTTATATCTATCTGCAGTTCTCTCTTTCATGTTTTCTTTTACTCTAGGAATTCCAGAACAAGGAATATTTTGCAATGTTATTGGCTGTTTACTCAGTATGTGTTCTTTTCACCGCCATTGTCTTTTTTCTTATTACACTTTTATTTCTTTGGTCCTTTTCCTTAGTGATCCAGCCATATGTTTGATACTAATCTGTACAAACACTCATTTAGGAAAGTCTGTAACTTCATTTTTGTCATTTCTGTTGTTCTCCGTATTTCAGAGCCATACTATACAGTAGTGCTGCCTTGACATTTTAAATTAAAAAATGCTTATTTTTGCTTTCAACTTGACCTTTGATTTCTGTGTATTTCTCAAAGCAATGAAAGTCCTGCCCTCATATTTACCTTGTCCAGTCTTACATTGCATTGAAGCACGCTTTGATTCGGGTTGGTAGTGATGCACCCATGATTCATCCCCAGTAACAATCCTGTTAAGCATGTCTTCTCCTTCATCTGCGTACCGAGAGAGATGTTGCAAGGACAGGCTCATTCGGTTCATTTTGTGTTCCACTGTCAATTGTCTGGGCACCAAAAGTGAGCACACTTTCCGGAAATTCAAACGATCATGCATTATGCTGTAGGCTAAATCATGAGAACACCCTATTGCAGTTGCTACACTGTCTACCGTTACTCGCCTGTCAGCTCGAATCATCTCCCCCACAGATGCTTCTGTCGCAATCTGAAGAGGACGACCAGGTCAGTCTTCATCAGCAATTTTTGAGCGTCCTTGAGAAAATTTATCGACCCAGTTATGTACCGCTTTACACGACAAACACTTCTCACATTAAACAGGAAACATTTCCGTATGAATATCCTATGCAGGAAGTCCTTTTGCCCTCCAAAAAACGCACAACAGCACGCTGTTCTTCGGTCGTACACTCCACGAGAACGGCCAACATTTGTATCTGAGCTGCGCATGCGCATGTGACACCTAGCATCTGCTACCTAAAGTAATCATCAAGCTGGATGTTGCTGCCATCTAATGACACCTTTAGAAATTACTGTCGTAGATTTTTGATAGGAGAATTAAGACTTGGGTTGGTCCCTTCTGAATAGGTTGAAATGAGTGATAGTCACAGTGTGAGATAGAAATACAAAATAGATTTCCACGAGTGAGGTGGTGGAATAGTGATAGAGGCTGTCTCTGAGAGCGGGAAATCTTCTCTCTCTCTCTCACCTATCTTCTACGACAGATCTAAAGTAGTCAGACAGTCTAACACATATACATTAAATATATCTATATCCACTCACGTGCACGCACATTCAAGTGACGACAGGTAGACACACAGACGTGGGAAACTATAACAAATGATTATATAGATATTTAGAACGAGCTGACCAACGCGCTGATTAATTTATTGTTAAGTTTATTTATCATTTGTAAACTTACATCACAACATGTAAAAATTACATCAAAAAAAAAATATATACAAATAGTCATAAGTCAATAAAAATGCTACAAGAATTGATAGACCCACAGTAAGATCCTTCCCCTCGATGTTTAGCCCACAGTCCCGTTAAAAGGAACAAAAGTGATAGCCCCCAAAGAGTCACAGATACATAGGGTTTAGTCTAAGAGTTTTTTTCTTCGCGTAAATGTATGAACAGAGTTGGATAATCTGATTTAGCCTAAGAAAGAAAGAAACTAGCATGTGCCACAATTCTGCAGAAAAAAATTAAGACAGCAAATGGGTGCCAAAATACAAAGGTAAAATCACACTCAGACCTGCGTTCGCTCTATACATTCAGACGAGCACACGTGCACATACTCACAGCTTTGATAGCCACTCCTGGAAGAAAACCAATATTTTTAGGACTTGTTCATACAGAATCTTCAATGGTAATCTTGCGCCAAGAAAACCCCAGGTCCAAAAAGACGGGTTGAATTCACCACTTCCGGGACCGTTCTCTTGGGAATACTATTGTTTTAGATGTCTGTTTAAGTCACATAAAATTTGTCCAGGCACGAGCGTTAACAACGAGCACAGTGTCGCTAGCTTAGGTTTCTAGAATTGAGGAATGTCAGATCGGTGTCTACTTTCAGGAAAAGGACTATATTTGGTCACCACACCACTAGTCGAAACTCCGTCAAATGTTACTGACGTTAATATGTTAATTGCCACACCGGCTAAATTTTGTACATAGAGTTTGTGCAGAAATCTGATCCGGCTCAAAGGTCCAGTACTTATAAAAAACAGTTTAGTCTCTATTATAAAAAAAACCGTTAGTGAGAGTTTTACTCTGTCTATTTATGAAGACACAAGCACTGTCAGACAGGTGTTAACTTGCAAACCCACGTGGTTAAAAGATTTAAAAAAAAACTGTTTATGTTTCTCACAGGTATGTCTCTTGTACTAAAACGCTGGCAAAGTTTGGGTACCACAGTTTCACTATATAAAATGGGAAAAGTACATATAAAATAATTATACATACTATGTACTCGGATATAACTGATAATTTAAACTGCAAGCGTGGCTTGTCTTATAGTTTAACACTGCATGTGAATTTAAGTTATATTTAAAAATCATACGAGCGTATTCCGTCAACACTCATGAGGCTTCTAGCATTTATAAGTTAGTTTAGCAAGTTTATTCTCGTCTGATTATTTAGCAGTAAAATTAAATTCATTATAGCTGTATCGTTGTTTAAGCTAGAAATTATAATTTATTCTGCTTTCCACTGAAACACGTCACTAGAAAATAATACAGACTATATAAATTAAGCGCTCTGCACCAAATCTAACTAGTGTAATAAAATAAGCGATTTAACACTTTGAACACTTCACAAAATACTAGATAATAATATATAATATTTTACCTCACACAGAACTACAGGTAGTCGCACAACTTAAGAATTATATGCTTATATTTATGGAAGTCTAGAAGTTCGACAAATTGTCGAAACAAACTGAGAAACTTCGCTATACAGCTTATACTGTTCCAAGCAACCTGTCTACTGCGAATTTAGAGGACTGAATGAAAATAAAATTTAACTCCCTCCAGTATATATGAAACGCCAGACAAAGATGTCCACTATTTCCATAAACTACGCAATAGCCTCCCCCTTTCCGTCTATAACACTACGTTTAACACCTAAACGCATGTCGTAACTGCCACCTACTGACCGAGAGGGCGCGTGTCAGTTGCGAATCTCAGATGGCTAGTCTCCAATGCCCCGGCAGTTTTCACACTTCACGCTGACCATGGCCCACAATGAGGGTCGTGTCAGGTGGGATTTCCAGACAAAATGTCTCAAACTGCGCCAAGGAGACGTCATTTATCGCGCTTTTCTGAGCGTTCAGCCGACACCACTCGTTGTGGCAGGTGAAAATGCAGACAAATTTGTCGCCTATATGTCTGTAATAGCTGTTTCATAAAATATAAATATTTCAAAATTGATAATGTCAGTATGTGAAATGTTTTTCATATTTTTCTATTAATCAGATATGCAGATGTTTTATTGATTTCATTTAATTTGCACCACAAGTTTATTGAGTATCATCAGATCTTCATTACATTTCTTATTATCAACTTGGTCAATATATTAATAGTTAGTATTGTAAATTTTGTAGCTGAGGTTCAAAATGGCTGCTGCAGAAGCTATGGAAAACCCAAACTTCAAGAACAAGAATCATGATGATGCCACAACATTTGCTTCATCATTGATGGAACAAGTGAACCGAGATGATGTAGCCTCTATGGTTTACATTCAGAGGGATATGTGAGTTTGCTGTCTTGTTAACATATACTGCTCTCATCCAGATTTGAAAGGAAAACATTATATAAATCAAAATCATAGTCAAATGTTGAATTTATGGTAACTATAATAATTTGGTTAGCACTTTGTTGAACTAGTTTTACATATATTTCCCTGTTTTAATCTTGTGATGTAGTAAATACTGTTTCTTTTCATTTTATATTTCATCATAATGGTATTTCGTCATTATTAAACAGTTTTACAGCAGTATTGTTGAAGTTTTAAAGGATTTTTAAAATTATTCCGTCTCCTACTTTTTATATTTCCATCTTAAGGAGCACTGGGCTCCCATAGCAGTTGCCCCCCGCCCCTCTCTGCAGGAAGCTGGCATCAGAGCTTTTCATGTGCTTTAGCAGCAGTAATTTTTGTGTATATGTAGCAGTGTATATTTTTGTAGCAATTTGTTTTACATTTTAGACCAACTTCAGCCTCAGTTTCCTGTTACAACAGTGCCTAGTTCTTTCTTTATCACCACTGAGATCCTCAAGAAGTACATAGTGTTTTGTTTTTTTACACCAGAAGTGTTGTACCCTAATTAACGATTAGTAATAATGACCTTTATAGCTCTATGTCAAGTATGAATTTTACTGTTAAATAAAAATATAATTAAACAAAGAAATCCATTGTTTTCTTGATAACCTTAACCATTAACAGCACCTTTATTTCTACCTATACTGCCAGGTTGTCACGTTTTGAGAAAACAAACGAGATGCTGATCAACTTTAACATTTTATCTGCCAGCCGATTTGAAGCCACAGTGAAAGATTTCCAGAAGCATACGCAACTGCTTTTTGAAATGAAGAAGGATTTGGATACTGTATTTAAACGTATAAGGTATTTTTCTTGTTTTGTAGCATAGCTGAATAAAAGTCTTGTCCATCCTTTTCTTTTTCATGTTTTATTGATTTATTTCTTATTAATCTGCAGTTTATTAAACTCTATCATTTTTAAGGGTAATTTTCGTGAAACTGCCTTTTTTTTTCATTTTCCTCTTTGACGGAACAAACATCAAGTGGCCAAACATTTGTACAAAAGAAGATTCATTCAAGCAAATTAGAACAAAAATCTTAAGGTTGTAAGACCAGCACCCCAATGGACAAGAAGAAATATTTTTAAAATAAAAGAATGGAGGCAGAAGAGACAGCAAACACTGGATATGTTATAACAGTGTATAGAATTACCAATAAGGAAGGGAAACCCGAGGCCTGTAAACAGTAAATTAATATGAGACAAACATAAAGGTATGTTATCAGGCACTCATAGGAAATAAAGAAGTAAAACACTAGACAACAGAAAAACAACAGACATGAGTGGCTTACCCAGGATTCGAACCCTGGACCTTCCGTGCGACAACCCCGCCTAGCTATGCAAGCGAATCACACTATCCTCCCTGCCATCTATGCATCACCAAAAAATGATGCTTCGATGACAGGTCATTAATATGAACCGCAAGACATAACACCGGAAGGTTACCATGGGCAGTTACAGCCTATTAATGACGCAATCACTTCTGTTGTTCCCCTATTATACAGTATAGGCCAGTCCACACAAGACAAAGACCTTAATACTGTGTCCAGTAAATGATAGTAGACTTAGAACAGTAAGATCAGGACAGAGGGTAGGTTTGGTATTGTATAAACATTTATAACACACCTCTCCCACCGGCAATTAGAATCGGGGAACCCCCGCGATCAAAGGTAGATCTTTATAAGGCTCAGTATTATTACTATAGATCCCAAAAGCTCCAGGGTTGCCGACCCCTGCCCTACAGCATGTGAAGGTTAACCTATGTAGCAAAACTTCAAAGAGAAAGAATGACAGAAACAGGAGATGGAGCAAGAAATCCATTACCACATTTGATTTGTTTCATGGAGAATTTTTTATCAATCTTTGTGTGCTGCAAGGTATGATGACCAATGATAGGGAGGATTAAAAAAAAACTCCCTTGAGTAGAACTGTAGTGTGGGAGCTGTGTTGGTGTAGTGGTTACCACACTGCGCTGGCGATCGGGTGATCCAGGTTCGAGCCCTGGCGAGTCCATTTGAAGCATTGTCGTCGACCAGGGACTGGAATAACCTGAACAGCTCCTGAGCCAACCCAGCTCTAATGGGTACCTCCGAAATCAGCGAGTATCTGCCTGAATGGCAAGAGGACACCTGTCATTGTACAGGGAAAAAAGGGGTACTCACGTAAAATCAGTCTCAGGTTAGACATATTAACCGGAGATTTCGCCTCGAGTAATAGCGGGTGTATGAAAAAAATAAAAAAAGAACTGTAGTAATTCAGGTTATAGATGTGCTACTTAGGCCGTTTTAATATAAATAGAACTAAGTATAGTCCTAACAAACTAAACATTTAAGTGTTTCTTTTGATTTGAGTTAGTGGAACAGACCAGCAGTAAATAAACTGAACTTAGGACAGATCACACGCTCATTACTGTGATTGCAAAGTCATGACAGGCAATATCTCACTATGTGGGTGAACTGGGTTGTTCGCCAAATTGTTCACACATTTTCCTAAGCACATAATTACTAGTTGAGTGTGCAAACAAGATTAAAATAACTAAATAATAGGCTGTGTAAGTTCAGATTCAAGTCATGGGAATTCGTATAAACAGAGGCATCTCTGAAAAACGATGCAGTAATTTAGTGTTTTGCTGTTTTTGTAGTACACTTTTGTAATACTTAACTGTAACATTTTTGTGCATTCTTCACCAGAGTTTTGAAACAAAGGTTGGAAAAAATTTATCCAGAGGCTTTTGCAGGTTTGTGAAATCGTTAATCTTTAAATAAAAGAAATAACTTTGATATTAAATACTTTACTTGACACTGGTGGTGTTCTCACATTAAATTGTGTGACTTTTATGATGTATATACTCCGTGTAATACTTTACTAGTTTCCTTTTTTCCATTGTCTTTCGCTGTTTTTGCCTTAGGAGGCAATGATTTATGTTGAATAGCATGAACAACACTTAATGGTGGATGGAGAGCATTTCCTTTTATCGTGTTTACAAAATTTGATCTCTTCTTGATATCATTAATTCTAGTGCTTCGTGTAGTGCTTTCGCAGTGTCATGTTATGTTTTTTCAAGATTTCTTGAACATTGTTTAACTTGGACATCCTCTAGCTGTGTAGCTGAGTCTTCTGTTCATGAAGGCTTTTCAGTATTCTCCTTTTTTAACTCTTGAGTAATGTAATCATTTCTGAATGTTCTTGAAGTGTTGAGTTATTTCTGAATGTTCTTGAAGTGTTGAGTTATTTCTGAATGTTCTTGAAGTGTTGAGTTATTTCTGAATGTTCTTGAAGTGTTGAGTTATTTCTGAATGTTCTTGAAGTGTTGAGTTATTTCTGAATGTTCTTGAAGTGTTGAGTTATTTCTGAATGTTCTTGAAGTGTTGAGTTATTTCTGAATGTTCTTGAAGTGTTGAGTTATTTCTGAATGTTCTTGAAGTGTTGAGTTATTTCTGAATGTTCTTGAAGTGTTGAGTTATTTCTGAATGTTCTTGAAGTGTTGAGTTATTTCTGAATGTTCTTGAAGTGTTGAGTTATTTCAGTATTTAAAAAAAAAAAACAGAAAGAAAGAAGGATTGAGGTCATAAAAACTTGTTGATCCAAAATTATATGTTTGCAAAGCTGTGTACAGTGTTTTTTTTTACTACGCCCTTTGCCATAGCTTTCTCAGAGACTATATGCTAGCTATGTACTGAAAATAATTTGGCTGAACTTTGTTAGATAAATTTAGTGTGGATGTTCTTAATGACACATTATTATTAGTTTTGCTCTGGGTTAAGTTAGATAATATCATTTGAAAATAAACATTTGAGAACATTCTTATTTTGAAGAATGCTGTGTTTTTATATCTAAAAATCTTAAGATTCAACTCAATTTTTTTGTGGTGACGTCAGAGGTTATAGTAAAAGATAAAGCATGCTTAATGTAAATTAATTTGTGTTTGATTAATAAAAAACATTTTGTGAGATAATAACTGGCCCAGTGAGTGAAAACTTTTGGTGGCAAAGATTATTAATTTATCAACATTTATAACACATAAGGAAGGTAAATCTGAGGCCTGTAAACAGTAAATAAATATTAGACAAACATAAAGGTATGTTTTCAGGCACTCGTAAGAAATAAAGAAGTAGAACACGAGACAACAGAAAAACAACAGACGTGAGTGGCTTACCCAGGATTTGAACCCCAGACCTTTCGTACGACAACACCGCCTAGCTATACAAGCGAATCACACTATCCTCCCGGCCAGCTAGGCATCCCCAAAAAAGATGCTTTGCTGACCGGTCATTAGTGCGAAACGCAAGACAACACCGGAAGTTTACAATGGGCAGCTTAGCCTTATTAATGACGCAATCACTTCTGTTGTTCCCCTATTATACAGTATATGTCAGTCCACACAAGACAAAGACCTTGATACTGTGTCTAGTACATGATAGAAGACTTGAGAACAGTAGTATAGAACAGAGGGTAGGTTTCTGGTATTGTATAAACATTTATAACATATAAGGAAGGGAAACCCGAGGCCTGTAAACAGTAAATAAATATTAGACAAACATAAAGGTGTTTTTTCAGGCACTCGTAAGAAATAAAGAAGTAGAACACTAGACAACAGAAAAACAACAGACGTGAGTGGCTTACCCAGGATTTGAACCCCGGACCTTCCGTACGACAACACCGCCTAGCTATATAAGCGAATCACACTATCCTCCCGGCCAGCTAGGCATCCCCAAAAAAGATGCTTTGCTGACCGGTCATTAGTGCGAAACGCAAGACAACACCGGAAGTTTACAATGGGCAGCTTAGCCTTATTAATGACGCAATCACTTCTGTTGTTCCCCTAATTGTGTGGACTGACATATACTGTATAATAGGGGAACAACAGAAGTGATTGCGTCATTAATAAGGCTAAGCTGCCCATTGTAAACTTCCGGTGTTGTCTTGCGTTTCGCACTAATGACCGGTCAGCAAAGCATCTTTTTTGGGGATGCCTAGCTGGCCGGGAGGATAGTGTGATTCGCTTATATAGCTAGGCGGTGTTGTCGTACGGAAGGTCCGGGGTTCAAATCCTGGGTAAGCCACTCACGTCTGTTGTTTTTCTGTTGTCTAGTGTTCTACTTCTTTATTTCTTACGAGTGCCTGAAAACATACCTTTATGTTTGTCAAATATTTATTAATTTATCAACCATTGTTTATTTGTGTTTGTGTGTTGTTTTTTGTAAATGTGGTCATTCCAGAACAAATTTTATGTATGAGAAAACTCGACTGCTACTAGTTTTTATTTTTTTCATCATTAATTTTTATTTTGTGTCATTCTGGCAGCTTGCAGCAGCATATACGCCGTAGTTTCTGATACTGATGATGACGATGATGACAGTGATGAAACAGACTTTACTACAGTTCCATTTCAGGAGGCATTTCAGGAAGGCAGTTCCAAGGAAGACCTAACAGTTCACTCTGGGCCACCTGACCAGCCTCTTGTTAATGTTACTGATATTGAATCTCCCACAGGTCGAGTTCTGACCAATTAAGTTGATATCATCCTGAAACTACTGATAGATATTTGGTGGGTGTAACATAAAAAATACTTTTTCTTTGTGCAATAGTTTATTAAACGTGTTCATTAAAATCAACATTCCTTATTTCTTAGCCATTACCCATGATTCTTTCCTAACCAGAAAGTTGGCTTTTGGATACAGAAAAATGTCTGACCTATGTTCAGTGGTTTGAGTTTATTTTTTTTTTTTTTTACATTCGGTGAAGCATTGTTGTAAAATTGAAGATAAGCTGTTTATAGCTGGTTTCAGCTTTTGATGATGACTAGAAAATGTTTGTAATTAATTGTAGTGATTTCCACTTCACCAGTTATTTTCAGCTTTTCAGACAGTATGGACCATGGAGCACTGCTAAATCTATACAGAACTGTCCCAAATTAACCATGCGGACTAAGAGAACCTGTTGTTGCTGATTCTAGCTTTCAGTGATAACTATAAAAAGCTTGTAGTTAACCATAGTGTTTTTCAGCCTACTAGGCAATATGGAGCACTGCTAAATATTGAGCCCATCATCAGATTTGGAATCCAGAATAACGAAAATACTTATATATGTATGCTTACACATACATACATACCTATACAGCTTGTGGATGCCGTAAGGGGACTGAACTACTGTTTGAGAATCACTGACCAGCACTAGTTGAATGTGCTTTCATCAGGTAAAGTTTCAGAATGATGAATTATACTTCAAGTCTTCAGTCATATTTTGCAATGTAAATTAATTTCAAAACTATCTGCGTTCTGCAGTGATACAGTAATTGGAAATTCTTTGTACACTCTCAGACGTCAACTTGAAAGAAAGCAGTGGTCTGCTTGGGGCTATTTCTATCTCCATAGAGCTTTTCCAAGAATGATACTGGTGACGGCCACATGTGCTTTCTGTGTACTGCATATGTTGGGCATCTTTGAAGCAGAAATTCATTATCATCATTCATTTCCCTTCAGCCAACAGTTAGCCATAGGCCTTCAGTCAATTTACACCAAACCTTCCTGTATCGTGCCATCCGTACCTTCCTGTATCATGCCATCCATACCTTCCTGTATCATGCCATCCGTACCTTCCTGTATCGTGCCATCAGTACCTTCCTGTATCGTGCCATCCGTACCTTCCTGTATCGTGCCATCCGTACCTTCCTGTATCGTGCCATCCGTACCTTCCTGTATCGTGCCATCCGTACCTTCCTGTACCGTGCCATCCGTACCTTCCTGTACCGTGCCATCCGTACCTTCCTGTATCGTGCCATCCGTACCTTCCTGTATCGTGCCATCCGTACCTTCCTGTATCGTGCCATCCGTACCTTCCTGTATCGTGCCATCCGTACCTTCCTGTATCGTGCCATCCGTACCTTCCTGTATCGTGCCATCCGTTCATTGTCATTCCATGTCTTCTTTATCCTTATTAAGCCTTTCTGCATTTTTGTGCTGCTCTTGTTTTTGAGTGTCTCTCAATGTCTTTTACCTTGAGGATTCCAAAATGTAGATTACCTTGTAATGCTGTCAGCAGGTTTCCTTAGTGAATGCACTATCCAGCGTCAAACTTCTTTTCCTTAGCTCTTTTTTCCACTTGTATTTCTCTGGTTCTTTCCATCATTTCCACATTAGGGATCTTGTCATACAGCTTCAGTCACCTTCTACACAAGCACCCATTTATGAAAGTCTATAACTTCATGGTTGTCATTTTTGTTGTCCTACAGAAACATGCAGTAGAACTGCCTTGACATTTAAATTGAGAGTTCTTATTTTTGTACTGGATTTGATATTTTTTATGTCCATGTACTTCTCATCATTATGTATTTGTTTATTTGTTGGGTCTTGCAAGTATTTGTTTATTTGTTGGGTCTTGCAAGGTTCATTGCTTGACATTTCAGATTTAAGCCACTGATGAAGGAATTGAGTGATCCATGGATTTGATGTTGTTTAACTAGGGGCTGCTGAGCTGCTCACTCTTTTGTAGCCAATACCAAGTTGTAAACTCCTTGGTATTATCTACACTGTAGATCTAGGTCTTTCCTGTGGCTTTTCTGCCATTCTGAAACTTGCTGAGTTGAAGTCATGAGTTCCAGTTTTGCGACTTGGCTTGCATAAGGATCATCACGTCTGGTCCAAAGCTAGGAGTAAGAAGTGCGTGGCATACTCTGCATTCCCCACCATCCATGGGGGCTTTCTAACTATGCAGAGCTAAAATACTGGGCTCTCCCAAGGAATTGTCACATTCTGTACAAAGTCACTTCTTAGCTCCTCCTGCCTATCACTGGGTCCATAGTGAGATCCTTTTGCATGCAGTCAACCAAGTCAAAGAATTACGCCTGGGGCTCAAGTGACTTCTCCAAGTGTGCAATGCTGGGTTCTTAACAGGTTTCACCACAGTTGGAAGCCCTGGAAGTGTGTGGATGGTTTCAAGAGTCAATGAAGATGTAATTAGCCTCACAGACATAGGTTCACTTCCACGTATGTATTCTGTAGCATTGTGGTCATATAAGGATCACTTCAGATATGCCTCCATGCAAATCCAGGAATTTAAAGGGATCACTACGGTTTATGGTAACACAGATTTCATGTTAATTGTTATTTCCCCTTAGCTGTGCTGTTGCGTTGCGGTTCACCTTGGGAAACATCATTGTCTCTGTTTTGCGTATGTGTTGTCCAAATGCCCAAACCAGAGTAATTTGTCAATGAATATTGCTGTAATACCAGCTTTCTATTTATTAACTTAAATAAAAATTATGTTTCATGGTTTAATGGAGTTTCCTAGCACTCTAGTTGGTCGTCATGGTCCTAGCAAAACAATAGCCAGTAGATACAAATAACTTTCTGCAAGTAATCGTTTGCTATGATCGGACTTCTCTATATCTTCTCCTTCCTTTTAAGACAAAGCGCTATAAGAGTAGAAATTATGGATATATTTCGGCATATAAGAAATTATATATTGAGCAATGTTAAACTGTAACTTTCTGATCTTGTTCACCACATTTCTGAGTTGATCTTAATAGAGTGTTGGTTTATTAACATTCCCTGATTAAGAATAAGTTGAGTGTATTGGATAGAGTGTTGGTTTTATAACACCCTGAATCAGAACAAGTTGAATGCATTGTACCATGTGCTTACTTCACAGCCGGCTATGACACATATACGCTTTTTGGCCTGGCACATTCTGTTTAGCCAGCATTTAATTTAGGTTGCTTTGTATATCCTGTGGGTATCCCTTGTACCATCTGCTAGAAAAAAATATGATGTTTTAAGTAAATTAGAAATCAGACAAACAAATATGTATCCTTGTGGGAAGATGAACAAACAGTAGAATATATCCTCAAAGGATGTCAAATCCACAAGAGCAGCAGACTGACAGTGTGACCTTCACTAACTACCTTGTGGAGAAACTGTATGATGATGAGAGAAACCTGAGATGTACTGCCCATTTTGATAAAGGCAGATGAGGAGGAACTGCAGTAAAATGTGGTGTACTTACTTAGTCGTTCCTCTTCTACCATGAGGTGTAGAGGTTTGGAAGAGAGAGCGCCATACTATCCTATCGGCAGTCTTCCTCCTGGCCTGGTTCCATTCTAGTCCTCGGTTCTTCAGAGATTGTCTAATGTTGTCCTCCCAGTGGACTCTGGGTCATCCTGGAGGTCTGGATCCCTGGCTCTTAGCCTCCCATACCTGCTTTTGCAGCCGATCTTCTCCCATTCTGCAGACATGGCCAAACCATAGATGTGGTGTAAAGTGGATGAATATGAAACAAAATTTGGAAAACAAAAGGAAATTTATCTTACTAGGATAATAGGCAAAGAAAATGACCAATCTTGTGGCCACAAGGCCTTCATCAGGGAAAGAAAAAAAAGTGAGAGCTAAGTAGGAAACGTAAGAAAATAAATAAAAATGGGTATTACCCGTAAGCTGTGCTAAGACTTAGCTTGACCTGTTTAGTCGATCCGAGGTCACGCCATGAAAACATAAAATTGCAGCCGCTTCTTGGTGTAAAATACTAAGTAGGGAACGAGAACCAACCCAAACACAATAATAATAATGAGTTAGAGATATGTTTGATAGAGATTTGGTTGTAGGAGAGCGAACAGAGACAAAGAAGAAGGTGCACAGTTGGTAATTGTGCACAATTTAATCACCTGTTTGTCAAACACTTTGATGGCATGTTTTACCCGTGAGCCTTGTGCTCTTTGGGTCACCTCTACACTCTGTTTATGGGTAGAAGAGGTTCCGATTAAGAAGAAGAGAAAGAAGGAATGTGATATTAGTTAACAGTCTTCTTACAAGACCTACTTTTGTTCACCTCATTGTTTATCATAGTCTTACATCAGTCCTCATAATTTTCGTATAATTCAAGACCATTTTATAAATTAGTATAGTTCGTGGACCTAACTATTGCTGCTTTAAACTGATATTGTTCATAGACCAAGTGTTCGATAATAAATTGGTAAATGTTATAAACTGATATTGTTCATAGACCAAGTGTTTGATAATAAATTGGTAAACTTTATAAACTGGTATTGTTCATGACTTCATTGTTTCTACCATGAATTGATATACTTCATTTGTCTGAGTGTTTCTACGAACTGGTATAATTCATAGAGCAGTTTTTCTACTATAAACCAGTGTAGTTCTTAGACTGGAACATGTCATTTATAAATTGGTAAAATTTATGGTTTTTAGAGTATCTGCTATAAACCTGTATAGTGACTACAGTGTTTATACTATAAACTTTCGTAATTCATTGACTTTCATCTCTGTATAATTAAAGATACACGCAGATGCATTTAAATTGTAAGTTACATTTTTAGAAAACAAAAGTGCATAATTTAGCTTTACTTGTCATTTACTGAGAACAAAACATTCAGCACACATTATCTTTAGTAACATTACTTATAAACATTACTGTACATTTAATCACATTTTTTTGTGTTTGTTTAGTGTTTGGTCTACATCATTTAATATTCTCTACAAAAGTGTGTCTACAAGATTGTATGTTTTCAGTAAATGTTTATCTGTGTTATTAAATGTTCCATGCAGTGGTGCTAATACATTGTTGTGTTATCAGTAAAGGTGTGTACATGTTCTTAGCTAAGGTTTGTTATTGTATTAAATGTTCTCTTCCAAGGTATGTCTAGATCAATAAATGTTCTGTCCACAACATTAGATGTTATCTGCAAAGATAAAATTTACATCAAAATAAGAAACAGTTTTTTTAATCAGAAAAACAAAAGTCCAGCATGTCATCGAACACAGCCTTCATCAGGACAAAGCAGAAATGATTGACATTTAAAAAAATTGAATAGTGGTATTGGAGTCAATTTTACAAATGTTAAACTGTATCAATAGAAGTAAGAAAGAGAGTTCTTGAGTGTTATATAGAACCAGTCCTGACATAAGGGAGTGAGTCATGGATAATTATAATTAGTAATCAAGTAGGGAAAGCACTAGAGGCCACAGACATGTGGCTTTACCGAAGAATGTTAAAAATACCATGGATAGCCACAAAGAGTAATAAAGATGTCCTGAAAGAGGCCAATTCGCAAAGACAACTTATTTCTCATGTTAGGAAGTAGCAATCCGCTTTCTTTAGGTATGTTATGAGAAGATAGCTGGAATATATCGTAACAACAGGTAAGTTTGAAGGAAAAAGAGACCGAGGAAGACAAAGAGAGCAGATAATGGACAGTTTAAAATCATGGCATGATAAGTGTGGTGAAAAATTCTAATCCACATATATAAATTAGAAAATAAATGTAAAGCCTAACGAAGTAATTCAATAGAAAGAAAGAAGAATGGTGAAAGACCAGTGCTTTCACAATAGCGTACGCCTGTGTTGTAGAACGCCATAATGGCTGCACAAGAAACCCCCTTTTTCTGCTCCGTCTGCATAAGCCTACACGCGTTTCTAAAAATAAAACTGGTACTGTATTTCTTAGACGATCTTGATACGCAAACTGCATAATGACCTAGATACAAATACTAGCATTAATGTCATTATACACACCACGTTAACCTAAAAGACAGACGGGCTTAGAAGAGAGAGAGAGAGATGCACGGAGGAACGCATGCAATTGTACCACGTCGTCTCGCGATTAAAAAGAACGCCAATCACACGCGGAAGGCATGAAGACCTGATTTTTTCAAATAAACAGTAAATAAAAAACACTAACGATACAAGGTTAGGTTTTGAAAACAGGTTTAAGCTCTTATTGGGAAACCTGACATTCTACTGATTTATGTCTAAGCTCCTGACATTAGTCTGACAGTACAGAAGACATCCCTTGGTATAGAAGTGAACGGGTGGTAAAAACAAATACACGACTATCCTAGAATAATACATATTTTGAACGAAGCCACTTAGCCCAATTAGCCTTATATAATTGTGTGCCTTAGGACTTGCTGACAAAGAATATGTTATGTGTTACGCAAATAGTCTAGTAATTAACAAATTATAGCCAAAATACTATAGTGGGGTTGTCTGACAGCACAAGATCATATTTGCTTGTAATGGCATGTTTGAAAAACACTGCTTTAGGGGAAATGAGGCCAACAAGTTAGATACGATTTGATTGGCTGCAGTAATATGTAAGGCGAGACCTTATTAGTCGAACTGCAAATACTATTATTGTTGTTAATGGCTACGTGTAGGATGGGTAAAATTTTTTCAAAGGCTCTTGTAAACATGGTCTCATTGGTTAGAACGTTCGATATAGTCAAATAGAAGCGTCAGTTCAGGGCCAGTTTTGAAAATAAATTTTGTGAGAAGCAAGTGCGTTGAGATCAAGCTAATATTTTTCTAATAAAAGCCTGGGATAAGGCAGATCAAAATTGTGCCAGAATTCATCGCCAGTCAACGTTACTTGTGTATATTTCCTTGAATTGTGGTAAGCTAGACATATTTCCTATATATATATATATATATATATATATATATAATATATATATATATATATATATATATATATATATATATATATATATATATATATATATATATATATAATATGAAAATTAAATATGAAATGATAAATTGGGTCTGTATGTGTGTGGTTCAGTAGCAAACAGAAGGCAAAGCCTAGATATTGCTCCACCATGTAAAAGCTTGTCAGAGAGGAGTATAACTGCATAGGCATATATGGAATTGCCAAATAGTACCATGACACCTATCCTATTGTATAGAAGGAATTAACGCTGGAATTGCAGAGGCGTTGTAACCCTTAGGGAGAGGAATACTGGTGTATATTGTCACATGAGAAGCTAGCAGTTGGTCTACAGCGCTGAACTCTGTGTTTGTAATGTCCTGTACTTCAGTGTGGAAATATATTATATATTAGTTCTGAAGAAGGAGGTACAACCTTCTTATTTCAGGGACCGTGGTACTGAAGTATTAGAGCAGCACCTGGTCTGAGTTTTGCTGGATCCAGAGGGCTGGCAGCAGACTCCTTGTCCAAGATATCGACCAGTGGTGTATTTCAAGATAACTGAGAAGCAAGCGAGCAGAGGAGACAGTTTTCCTGCCGCCGACATATGAGTTAAGACTTTGTCAGCCAGAGCAGCTCACCCTTGTATAACCCACCCTAAAATTGACTGTAATACTAAATCAAGAGGGACAGTTATTGTTTTACAAATAAAAAGAAACTGATCCCTTCAATATTATTTCCACCAGTAACAAACACATGAAGTCGTGATGACAAACAACAACCTAGCTTCAAAAGCCAGTATTACCTCATAATACTACATCACAACCCTACACACATATTGTAATAATATTATATGTCAGGACAAAGATCCTTTGTATAAATTTTGTACATAAACATTGTGTTTACATTTGATTGTGATTCCTGATTCACTCTGTAGTTGGATCAGGATATCTATTATTGAAAGAAACTAATACATAATTTAAAAGTTAACACTTGACTTACTTAAGCTAGTCTTCTAGAGTGTTATATGTATGTGCTTGTCATAGTGTTGTAAAGTGTTGTGGATCTTAATTAAAGCGTTTATCTGTCTGTTGGTTGTTGTGAACTTACACTTCATCACTATCATAACCCTAGACATTCAACGTAGTCATCACAATATTCCAGAATAAGTCTGATTGAGGTCTAAATGTGGTAGCAAAGTAAGGTCATCTGTAACACACCACACTCATTAGATACAGATACCTTCACAGCTGATCTCAGTCAGTACACTAAGTCCCCTATAACTATTTATATAATCCCAACTTACCACAATAAGAAATCAACAAAAGAATTGATAAAAGGTACTAGAGACAGGAAATTGTGGAGAGACATGATCTCATATGCCACCAGGCATGGTACTTGAAGAAGAAGAAGAAAACTTGAAACACTGAATTTGTCATCTAGGGTGTATTGTTTTGTTTCTTTCTTTTAAGAGATGATAAAAACTTTTTTATGTTGTCATAAAACTTGGCAGTATGGTACAACATTCATGAAGCATAGGAGTAATGTATTATAGTGGTTACTTTTATCACACGCACGCAATTGGCAGGGTCATTAGAGCTCTTGTCTCTCACTTCAGTTACAGGGGTCTGGATTCAAAACCTGGTAGCAACACACTCTACTCTACCCAGCGGTAGTGGGCACCTGACTCTGCTGTTCAGTTAGGGAAGGCAAAGCCAGGGAGGAATTGAACTGGTCACCCTACCTCCTAAAGCTAGATTTCTAGACCTAGTATAGTTTAGTCTGTAACACTTCACTCCCCTACAGCAGTCTGCTATGAGGCTACTTTTACCTTTTTCATTCTTTCTTATCACCAGCACGTGCTTTTTACTTAGTTTGATGACAATTAATGTTCTTATAAATGTTTGTTACACCAAGGATACGAACTTCGTGTAGTATGTAAATTTTTTTTTTAATAAGAGTTTTGGCGAGGCGCATTTAATCCAGACACAAGGTCCGTGGATTATATATGGGCGCGTGTCCAAATATAAAAGATCTTGTGGTCTAGTAATATATTATTAAGTTAATATTACATAATTGTTGCAGATGTAATTGTAAAGTAGGTCATACTGAAGTAACAGATTGTGTTGGCCTGGTTTGGATAGTGGTCAGTTATGTTATTTGGAAGCTTCCGATGAAAACTGTACATGTGAAGGATAATCTTGGATTATATCCAGCAGAAGGGCAGTTGGGAAGAATTACGTTTGGTTGTTAGGAGAACTCCGCCAAGGCTGGTTCCAAGCCCGGCTGAAAAAGAGGGCGGCATGCATGGAGGCCGTAAGGAGGCAGCCCCTTCACCATGCAATGGCACAACAGGTCAATCACCGGTTTGCTTTAACATACAATTACAAGAATCAATGGAGAGAAAACCGGACTGATCTTAACAGCGGCGAAGTGGTACGAATTGCGGACGACGATTTACGGAACATGGAATTGTAGAAGTATTAATGGGACAGAGGAGGAGCTAGTGGAGGAGATGAGGAAAGCAACATTGGAAATCCTGGCTCTGGGGGAAACTAAGAAAAAAAGGGCAAGGAGTTTTGGACCTCAATGGCAACATGCTGCTCTACAATGGAGACCCCATATGTGAAAGAGTTAAAGAGGGTGTGTGGGTTGTATTTTGGCTAAAAGCTTCAAAGGATGGAACTTTGTCGGGGCGCATTATGGTGCTAAATCTGAAAGGAGAAACCATAGTCAACCTTGTCACTGTGTATGGGCCAAACGAAGATGAGCGAGCAGTTGTCAAAGAATAATTTTTTAGCTGTTTCAAAAGACATTGGACGACTGCCTGGACGAAATTATCCTTCTCAGAGATTTCAATGCTAGAGTTGGAAATGACCATGCAAGATGGAGTGGAGTTATTGGAAGATATGGAGAAAGTACACCAAATGATAATGGAAAACAACTGTTTAGATTCTGCACCGAGAAAAACCTTGTCAAAACAATCACAAAGTTTCCCCGTGAGCGCATAAATATATATATACACACACACACACACACCAGATATGAACCAACTAAGAATGAGAAATCAGTCATTGACTATGCCATTGTTAGGAAGAGCTCATTCAGGTATGTGCGGAGTGCTAAAGTCTTGAGAGGGCCAGAGATTGGAAGTGGTCACTACCTGCTGACAAGTAAAAGAACAATTGAAAGAGCCTAGACATTGGCCATCATCACACAAGAAAATAAATCATCAAGCAGCTTAACACGCTAAGAGAGCCAGAAGTTAAGACCAGGTATCAGGGACTTATTGTGACAGCTGTCAGTAACCATAGAAGAACGATCTGATGACCTAGAAACTCGCTGGCTTAAATTTAAGGACATCATAAAAACAGCTGCAGCAGAACATGTAGTGAAGTCTAACTTGTGAAGAAGGGAAAGAGGACACTTTGGTGGACAGAAGTTAAAGAGAGAATAAGAAAAAATAAAAAGGCATGAAAACAGTATTTAGAAGCTAAAAACCGCAGAAATATAGAGAATGTGCGATACTCAGAACAGAAGCAAAGAACAATGCACTTGCAGCAAAACATAAATCCTGGGAAGAATTTGAAGAAAAGCTAGAAATATATGATCGAGAAAACCAGAAATTGTTCCACAAGACCCTAAAGAACATGAGGAAGGAAAAACTGCCCTTTTAAATTTATAAAAGACAAATTGCTTACTACCCCAATGGAAGTGATGGAAAGATTGTTTCTCAGAGCTCCTAGACTGTGAGCAAATCAAGCCTGAGAAATGATAACCACTATCACAGAAGAGGAAACACTCAGGCTGCTGATCTGGAGAAGGCGTTTGACAAACTTTGGGACTGCTTGGCAATGAAGAACATTCCAGCACCTTTGATCCATGCTATGCAGAGTTTCTACAAGACTTGCAGAAATTATGTGAGAACAGCAAACCATAAGTCAGAAGAGTTCATCTGGCGTAAGACAGGGTGATTATCTGTCACCTTACAAGGTATTTTTTCATACTCCTCGTGGGCGATGTCATCAAAGCATGTAGGGAAAGGACCAAAAAGTATTCAGTGGGGTACTGGAAAATGAAACAGGTTTGTATTTCAGAGCTGATGTGGCCGGCTGCGCTCACATGGCCATTATATAACCGGTTCTTTTCCTCAGTGGATAGCGATGACTGATGATGATGGATGTGTACATGTGGTCATATAATACGAAGTGGTACTTCTATATAAAACTTGAGGAACACCGCTTGAACAGGAACACTGTTTATTTACACTGTCCAACAGTAATATTAGTTGGACCTCCAACAATTTGGTCCTGTCGACATTCTGTCATACAGCTCACTTTTCAATGATAGTAGACTCTATATTACGTTGCACGATCCGGCTCTCTTTAGATTTTACTTCTTATCTTCTTAAAACTGATTTGACTATTTAACTATTACTGTTCACGTTCAGGTTATTGGGTTGTAATTACCCGACGACTCCGGGGAATGACTCTTTCCCTGAACCTAGCAGACTCCTGTACTGGCACCGAATAACAGGTCCACTGCACTGTAATAACTACTGCATTCTACGTACCATATTAACTAATGAGAGCATAACACCCTCTTCCATTCTTCCACTCATTGTCAGGATACTACAGTACGTATGTTGAAGACTTGTACTGCACAAATCTGCCACCGCAGTCCTACGAGTTCACATAGAATCTTGAGTAAGTCACTGTCGTCTCAACATGGCTACCGTCGTGTACTGGGGTACGTATGACCTGCACTGCTACACTCACGCTTCTGACTGAGGTGCTGAAAAGCGCGACTAACCAGTTTTGTTACTTTCAGTTCGAACTATATGGAAGTCCGTCTCGTGCACATTGTTGTCGCGCATCCCCTTTTTCTACTCTTTCTAGATTATCTTATGTTTGATTCTCACTATTCTTTCCCCTTATCTGCCACACTGGCATTGCCCGACGATGTTGCCCTGATTGCTAAATCAGAGGCACATCTTCAATACAACCTGCAAGTCTGGAAGGAAGAGGTGGACAAGAAAGTGATGGTTATCAGCAGCTCCAACACAAAAACCATGATGATCTCAAGAGAAGGAAAAAGGCATATTAAGCTGGGAGAACAGATCCTGGAGCAGGTCAACCATATAAAATACCTTGAAGCTTTCATAGACTGGAAGGGAGGCATCCAAGAAGAGTTTGTTACCCGAAGAGCAGCAGCTGGGAGACATTTTAGGCAATAAATCGAGGATTCCTCAGCAAAAGAGAGATTGGTAAGAGGATGAAGATGGTTGTTTACCGTTCCACCAATGTCCCAGTCTCGACATGTAGATGCGAGTCATGGGCAATGACTACAACCCACAAAAGCCAGATCCAAACCTCAGAAATGAGGTATCTGAGGAAGATGGTTGAAGTAACAAGAAGAGACATGGTCCGCAACCAGACGATACGGCAATGCCTCAAAACCCAACCCCTGCAGAGCTAAGTAGAACAGTCCCAACTACGATGGTTTGGCCATGTATGCAGAATGGGAGAAGATCGGATATCACGACAAATATGGGAAACCAAGAGCCAGGGATCCAGACCTGTAGGACGGTCCAGAGTTCGCTGGGAGGACAACATTATACAATCCATGAAGGACCTCCAGGACAGGAGGAAGACTGCCGATAGAACAGTATGGCGCTCTCTCTGACAAACCTCTACACCCCATGGTAGAAGAGGAACGACTAAGTAAGTAAGTAGTGTTATTTGGGAGACTTGACGATGTAAATAATTGTTGCATTTGGGATTTTAAAAATAAGACTGCAGAAGGAAATGGTTATGTTTAGATTTTTTTAAGAATACAGATGCTAAGGGTACATTTAGGTGTTTCTCAGAGGACGGCGGGTGTGAGTGGTTCCAATTAGGTGTCTCTCAAAAGAGTGCAGATTACATCTGGGGGGTTTTTCAAAAACAAAAATGCAGATCTTATTGGTTGCTAATGGATGTTTTAAGGAAGATGCATTACAAAAAAATGAAAATTTGAGGATTAGAAATGGTGCTAAAGCTTGCTTTTAGCCCCCAGTAAATTGACTCGGAGGGACCAGGCGTGTCAGTGGTGTGCTGCAGAACGACCGCAATAATTTGTCTTCACTTTGTTACTTTCACAATTGCCTCCTGCTGGCGAAATTGTGGATTTTCAAGCTGCATCCAAGGTGGAATGGGTTCATTTTCTACACAAGACAACAGGAGGCTGAGACACTTGGGAGTCATGACCCAGGTGGGCCCGCCCCTCTTAGAGTGTAAAGGAGAATAATGGGCCGACGGGGGACTATTTCTGATGATCAGATTGCCTCCTGTTGTATCGCTCTGTATAGAGTTTCCTATCAACGTTTTGCTGGATAGTGGACCATTTAAAATTCACACGAACAATTTCGTCCTTTTTTCATTCCGCTTTTGTACCCATCGTGGCAATGAAATAATATTGCCTGGGTCCCCATGTTCTGCTGTTGTCAAGGTCATATTTGCTGATAATGTCATCAAATGACAGCATGCGAATGCCTGGTCCGGCATCAATTAGAAGAATACAGCGTTCGCTGTCATAGTCTTTGGCATTTTGTTTTCTTTAAGGTTAGGTTGCATGGTGTCACATGTGGTCATAAAGTATGCATAGTACCTTTCTGCGGCCTTTGTTGGCATGCAGCCTCGTGACAGATATAGTTTGGCGAGGAGTACATCTCAATCATTTGCCCCGCTAACAACACAAAGCACTCTTTACATTCAGTTGCATTTTTAATACCGTGCGGCTGACCGCACATTTGCTTCTGTAAGGCCGATGGAATCATTTGTTTCGTTTTTATTAATATTGTTCAGATTTTATAGCCACCAAGAGAAAAACATGGTCGTGACATCTGATTGTTTATGGTGGTTTCCTGAACTTTGTTTTTTAGTTTTTTTTAAAGGCCTTGCTACTTAATGTATTGATAATTGTTCATTTCTCTTATCACTCACGTTGTAGCGTGAAACCACCACTACCTGCAGATGGTCTCCTTTGTAAGGAGAATTCTGAACCCAAGCATTTATTCGGTGTTTTATGCAGCAATTTGTATTATATAATGAGGCTACAGCCCCGTGTACAATCTCCTTTTAGTCGACTTTTAGTACTATTACGACTGTTCGTAGCAGGCTAAAATGATGTTGTGCATATGGATGTCAATCTCAGCATGTAAAACATTGCTACAGAAACTAACGCTACAAAAGCGGATGAATTCTTTGGTTCAGATTTATGGCATGTCGATGCTTTGTGCAGGCTCCCTGAATGACGGCTAGCTTCACTGGTGGCTCGATACTAGCGAGCGAAAATGATGATGATTACTGCTGTTACGACATGTTTGAGGGAGCAGTAGCGATTTTTTTTTAAAATTGACTCTAAAATGTAACTGGTTATTTTAAATTTCTTGTTTTGTTTTAATGTGCCTTTCTGGAAGAAACATGGACACTTTGTATCCTTATGGCATTATAAAATTGTTTCATAACAGTTTTGTGTTAGAATTAACATTGGTCATTGCGGCGCATCGTCTTCCGTTTGAGTGCGTACATTTATTTACAGACAGGTCTCTGGAATCTCCAGGGTCAGAGAGGTAGAGGGAGACTAAAGAACAAAGGGAGAAGAGAACTGGAGACAAACATGAGGAGAATGGGGAAGACTCGGAGGCACCTTGGGCTGATGACGCGGGACAGGAGGAATTTGCCTGGGTTTGTTGGGGGCCTGTGGTCCACGTGGAGCAGAAGGGCGATGAATGAATTTTTAAAAAGAGAGAAAGACGCAGAGAGAGAAACAAGAAACAAATAATAAAAAAAATACATCTGTTGCTTAATGATAAATGAACACGTCAGTTCTTATGTAATAACTGATTTTATATATTGATACACAGAGAAACATTACCCAAGCAACACCTGGACCCATGCACAGGTGGATCAGCAACAAATGCAACAGAAGGTGGAGGTATGCTTCTGCGTGTAAGCAATTTAAATACACAAAATATATGTCAGTGGCAGCAGGAAAATTCTCAGGTAACGTCAGAGCAGAAGCAGGGGCCTTGAAAACTGCAACAGAGTTTCTAATGGTACAGGGAAGCACCGAGAGACAAGTAGCTTTCTTCACAAAGGCACTGTCAGTAGTTGCAACCCTGAAGAGCCAGAATAATGCAGACCTTGATGGCTTAAGAGTAATGCTCCACAAACTTTGTCAACAATTCAAAAGGGTTGTGATACAATGGATCCCACCTCATTGTAACATCCCCGGCGATGAAGAGGCTGACAGATTGGCAAAGGAAGGTGGAAAGCTATCTCAACCTGATACAAGCACAACTTTCGAAGAGGCAGAGTTTTATCAGAACCAGATACAGAAACGAAAAGTATGCAGAGCATTCTGGACACACAGAATGATGCATATTACCAGCTCAGCAGAAGAGAACAAGTGATAATCTTCAGACTCCTCAGCGATCGACAACAGATTGGGACATCATGTATTCAACAAGCTAAAGATAGGAACTATATATGAATGTAACTGTGTGTCACGGAGTGCTCGAAGGTTTCGTCTAGATTATTTTAAAATTCCTTACTTTTCCATTCCTTCACATTTTGTTGGTTTTCTCTACGAATATTTGCACCTGCGTTCGTTTCTTTAGTTGTTTTTCAAGTTTTCACTAATAGTCCTGTCATACGATCCTAAAGCTATCTTCTTCTACAAGGCATTAAAAGTTATTTCTTTAGGGACGTCTATGCGATTTATTTTCTTGGTCGAAACGACAGTGGTTCTCAGAGGATTATATTTCCGTGTTCAGTGGTCAAATGGAGACCGCCACGATAAATCTTCCGGCATGGCTGAACGAGAGACGGGAAATAATTAACTTGGCGTGGGAATCAGAAATGTCTTAACTTCATGCGAACAAACGCTGAGTTTTAAAATCACTTGCTGATAACCGTTGGAAGAGAAAGCACGCTTATAGAATAGAAGTCTCAAACTACCTCATATCTACAGTATATGTGCTTTGAGAGTAAAGGCTACTCAAAATCTATTTTCTTAAGCTGCTGATAAAGTCCTGAGCGGTAAGCAAACTCTTAGTATTCGATTAAATAGCTAACTCTAATATTAAGGGATTAGTTAATTGATGTAAAGTGTGAAATACTTAATATTGTGGTTTTAATTCTTTACATTAGATTGATAGCTATTTTGCATTTATGTATTTTGAATGTTATTGATGCACTTTAATGATGTAAGTACTGGCTGATATCTGAAAGTACTACATTCTAATGATTTTGAGAATGTGATGAAGAAAGCTGTTGTGAACGAGAGAAGAACCATGTTGTTCAATGGACGAGTGAATGAAATATCATTCCTCCAATGCAGTCACGCATGGACGCACACGGCCAGGCGTCTGCTTGTAACAAAGGTTGACCTGACTGACCCGACCTGTGTGAGACTACTGCTAGACAGGAATTTGTAAACCAATGGACAGTCCCCTTTTTAAGGAAAAGACTGACGTTACGGTTCAGGTAAATGTATTATTTGGCACCATTCTGAGACGAAATGTCCAGAGTGGCTGTATTTAATATATCTGTATAAAACAGAAGATTGATTACCTGTATTATCTTCCACAGCGCAGTTGCAGAATCCTAGCCAGTTTCTGGATTTTGATTGCTGTAAATTGTTGCGAGTAAACCGCCTAGTTGCTCTATGCTACAGAGAGAACTAGTGCTTACGTCTCAAACTTAGCGGTGTTCACAAGTCAGCAACCCTGAGCAGTCTACAGCATATAAGCATTCAACACCTCGTCAGCACGTGAACATCATAACTCAACTTCACAAACAGGTTAACGAAAAACCTAAGCATCTCTTGGACTGTTGCCCCACTGAATCAAATTCTCCAGTTGGTAATCCCTACCTACTGGGACTCCCAGGAGAAGTCCAAGCAGATAAGTCTACGTAAAACCCAGGCCAAAGTCAGAATTCACTTTTTCCAAGAAATAGCCATAGGAATAAACTTTCGTCAGTGAGGAAAATAGCCTCTTATTCTTATCTGAACCAAAGACACTGACAGTTTTAAATTTCCTAGTATTTCTTTTTTTCAAATCGTACATGTCAACATTGATTTTATTTCCCACTGTAATTAAAGTAATTATGTACATTCTGTAACTCACCATCATTCTGTGTTTGACTTAGTATATTGTATGTTCTGTTCAGAAAAACACACTCAACCCTCCTTGTATTACCTGTTACTACTAGTTCATCTTCAAAAAAGATTTGAGTAAGAAAGAGTTAGTCGTCGCCAGAAAAATACAAGAGTTGGTAGTCTAAAAGGTGAGAGAATCACTGACACCAACCTGTGCCCTTCTGTTAACTCTTTCCCTCAATACTAGCTCACATCTGTAAAAACTAGTGTCTAAATGTCTATGTGCATCCTACACATCTTCCTCCTTACTTATATCATCTCTATAAAAGTAAAACTCATTATGGCGACACTGTGGCATCGACAAAATGACTGCTAAACATCTACTTCAGAGATGCCTGACATGAGAAACATAGAAAGCACATATGGCCGTCAATGGTACCATTTTAGAGGGGGCAAACTGTACAGAGATGCCAATAGCCTCAAGCTGACCACTGCTTTATTTGAAAATATTCAAGTAGACGTTTGAGAGTGTACGAAGAAAAAGATATATTGACCCATAACAATCGGCATTTAAAAAATGTGGTTCTTCTTTTAAAACTTCTAGGTGACGTCTTCTTTTTTTATCATTAGAGTACACAACTTTTTTATAAAATGTATATTAATGTATCTTGCAAGTTAATTGTTATTGTTAATCAGAATCGACCCCACTGCACTCAGGGCAAACCCATAGGTGCTCAATCTCCCGCAGCAAATGTCGAAGAGTGTGAATGCTAATTGTACTTGTAGCACGCTTGTTGTACATACGACGGATGCATCCTCTCTCACGTCCATCTCTGCTAGTCCCACGTTTGATGCCAAACTCCAACAGTCGCAGCCTTGTTGATTCATCCATTGCAGTGTCATTATCTAGCAGGTGATCATTAATTGCCTTTAGTATCTCCCCTTTATCCATGTCCAGTGTCCCCACTGTGGGTGCTCTCGAGGCCAGTCTGTCAGTTCTCTCATTGCCAAATACACCTGTATGACCAACACAGTAGATCAAAACCAGTTCTTGAAGACTTGAGGATTCTATTGATGTTTTCCATTCCTGCCGCAGCCACCCGTTCTGAACTTTTCGAAGCATTGCTTGAGAGTCTGACAATATATACTGTTCAAAAAAAGAAACGCAACATTATTGCAGTGGTAATGGACACCAAATTTCAAACTTGTACCAAAATTTTATTTTACGGAATTAATGTTTCAATTTTGGCATGAAGAAACTTTCAGACTTTAACAATGAAATGATGTTTATTAAATTTGGTTTGGACTTTTATTCTTTGCGACTGAGGCCTCCGTTTCAGTAAGGTGTATGGCCTCCTCTGGCCTCTATCAGAGAACGACATCTCCTTGACATGGAAGTGGTGGGTTTTGATGTTAAGAAGAATGGTGTGCGTATAGTTGTACTTGAGTGAGATCAACTGTGAAGGTCTCTGAGGTAAACAATGAACAACTGTATTACAGAGTACCTTTCTTGTTACCACCTTACGATCTCACTCAAAGTTATATTCTTTTTGACTAGCGTGACTGAAAGCTACATAAAGTGTCTAGGGTATTGTAAGGGTGTTGTAAAAGAATCTCAGTACAAAAACATATACAAACATATACTAAGTACTATGATAAACTCAACCAACTCCAGCTGTTAAATTTTATATTTAAAATATTTTTTTGTTAAAATTTATTGGTCCTGAGCCTAAAGTTGTTTTGGTCAGGACTACAGTTCAATGAGAATCAATTTAGATGGATAGATATATTTACAAATATATGTCAAGATATTTACATGCAACAGACAATATGTCCATAGTACATTGTTACAAATGTTCACTTTGATGTTGTTTACTCTATTTAAATACTGGGAATGGGAAGCAGGTTGGGGATTGTCATCATTCCACTGTCTTTTGTTTCACTATGATTGTTCCTTATATTCTTTAGGAGGAATGTTTTTGTAAGCACAGGAGATTATTATTTAATAGAGATAATTTGTCCCAGGCCAGATATAGCACTTATCTGGTTCCTGGAATAAGCCGCAGTTGTAGTCAGTTTGGCCAAACACTTCAGTCTCCTCTGGTCTTGACTTCTTTAATACAAGTAGGTGCCAGAGACTCTTTGAAATCTTGCAGACTTCTTCACTGATCGAGTACTAGCACCAGACAAGTGCCAGCGGGAACCCCTGTCGATGCAAGTTATGGTTCTGTCTTAATATCAAACTAATTCCTCCCAATTTACATGTAAACATATGGTCAACACAAAAGAACATGGTCAGCTCTCTCTGACAACCCTGCTTCTCCACTTTAGTTTGATGGAACAAATTTTACCAGTTTTCTTTTCTCTTCCCTAATGGATGCTACGCCTCTGTCATTCCTGCAGTAATCTTTTCCATGCAATAAGATAGGTGTAATGTTCCTGTATGACCATCATATATATAGTCCTGTAGTTTTAAATTTCTAGATAGTCCCTTATATGATGGATCAACATCTAGGCCATGCCTAAGTCTATTATGGAACCATTTAATTACAATCTTTTTTCATGGCCTTTTCTTACACACAACCCTTTGTTAATTAAAAAGTCAATAAAATCAATCTTACCACATATCAAGGAAATATAAACAAGTAACGATGAATTAGGCAATAGAATATAGCACACTTTCATCACTGCCTCTGTTCAGACTGCTTTCTGATGGTAGTATTATTAATAAAAAAACACAAGTCTGTTCATCGCTTCTTGCTCTTCTGAATATTTTGAAAAAATGGCAGCGAGCATCCTACTATTCCTATCATGTAAAAAAGCTTTGGCCAATGAGACCAAGCATCTCTTTTTTTGAATGAATTAAAAAAAAAAATTATCTCAAACCCTATGCGTTACTATTATCAACTAGATTTGTATATTTAGGTCAGCCAATAATATTACGGCTTCCTTCAAATTTCATCCAATCCCTTTCATCGTACTATCTTAGCCTTTCTCTCACCTAATTTTTTCCCCAAAAAATATGCTATCCAATCTAAGCAGACATGACTTGACCTGACAGTATCTCCGATTCTCTATGTATTATCCCCAATATTTGATTATCTAATGGACTATTTATGTAATTGATAATATATTCTTAGTCAGCAAGGCCACAGGTACACGAATATATGATTTTTATGGGGCTACGTGGCTTGGTTCAATATTCCATATATTTTTTTTTTCCATGTTAGTTGTTGATTTTTAAACTACGTCCTGTTCAATTCTTTTCCCATGTACTTTCAAGCTAATTACGAGAGTTTAGGTCATTCGCAATAAGAGCTAAGCGAGTTTTCATGACCGTAGTGTCCACTTTTTTCTCACGTTTACATCGTAATTTGAAACCGCCTAAGGGCAATACTAGCAAGTTAGTTTTATTTTTAGAAACATGTGAGACGTGATTTGCGTTGGTTATCTATCCGTGCCCCTCCCTTCTACAATGTATTTAGGCAAATACTTAGTTGACCTAGGAAAGTGTTACGTTTGTCTCAAGGACGAATTTGAAAAATTGGGTACCCTTTTTGGTTCGGCTAAGGCGTTATCAAATAATAAGCTGAAGGCGTAGGCGACGCCAACAATGAAAATTTGTAGTACTATCCTATCTTTGACTTTATGCACTATACTGTTATATTCTAATTTAGATATTGTATTTAGAAGTTCACCACAATGGATCCGATTAGCCGTTGGATCTGTTGTTGTGGGATGGCTGCCCACTCTTCCCGCAGTGCAAGAGACAACTGTCGGAGATTGGCTGGAGCCACGTCTCGCTGGCGGAGTCGTCTGTCGAGTTCATCCCATAAGTGTTCTATGGCGTTCATGTCTGATGACATGGCTGGCCACGGAATGGTCTGGACGTTGTTGTCAGCGAGGAACTGGGTGGTGAGTTGTGCCACATGAGGTCGAGCGTTATCCTGCTGAAAAATCGACCCTCGTGCAGCCAGAAGTGGAAGGACGTGAGGACGAAGAATTTCAGCGACGTATCGATGGGCATTCAGGCGTCCTTCAATTTGCACCAGGTCACTTCTTCCCATGAAGTCGATCGCCCCCCACATCAGTACACCTCCACCACCATGTGGAGGGGCCTCATCAACGCTGTTCTGGGCGTAGCGCTCATGGACTCTGCGGTAAACTCTTCTCCGTCTATCGTGTCGCTGGAGCACAAAAAATGATTCATCACTAAACCAGACCCGTCTCCAGTCATTCCCTACGGTCCATTGACTATGCTGGTTTGCCCACTGCAGTCGGTTCTGGCGATGCCGGTCCGTAAGAACAGGACCTCTGTAGGGTCTTCTAGCCCAAAGACCAGAGTCGTGCAGCCGGTTCCTGACCGTTTGATCTGAAATTCAACGAGCTGCTGACATTGACTGGACTGTGGAGGACGCAGATGCAAGTCGATTCCTGAGGTGACGCAGCCGTATGAAGCGGTCTTTTGCAGGAGTTGTGACTCTGGGTCTTCCACTGTGCGGCCGGTCTGCCGCTGAGCCAGTTTCTTGAAATCGCCTCCAAAGGCGACTAATGGGGCTTCTAACCACATTAAATTGTCTGGCCACTACACTTTGTGACTGTCCAGTCTGTAAACGTTTAATGATGATGAGTCGTTGTTCTGTAGTGAGATGAGCCATACTTGCGCATTGAATTTTCAACTGAATTTATTCGAGGAGAGTCAATCTTTTATAGGCATCCAATAATATTGTCAGAGAGTTTTGTGTTCAGTAAGTTTCACGAAATTCTCATGAACCTGTCACGAGTTATTGTCAAAAATGTTGTTTTGACCTTGACCTCTTTCATGACCTCACGAATCATGAGGTGAGTACAATTCTGGTAACCACGAGAAGTTAATGACCAGATGGACACAGTCGATAGGTTGACTGATGTCCAATCAGCGAATATCTTTTATAAAAGTAACACCAAAAAAGTTGCGTTTCTTTTTTTGAACAGTATAACTGCCCTGATTGATGGAGTTTCAGACAGCCACCTCAGTACTGTAGTAACTGCCTCTACCTCCATTCTCATGCTAGAGGTTATTGTCATGTAGGCTCCAATCTGTTCAGCGATGACCCTGCCATATATTCTCACAGACAAGCCCCATTCTGATTTCTCACCACGCACTACAGACCCATCAGTGTACACAATGGCGTCATCATCCCCAGCATGATCACTTATCAGCTGATTAACATCCAGCTCAGCTTTTCCATTGCCCCAAGATCTGCACTCTCTGCCAAGGCTAATGATGACCTGCTGGTAGTTTATCTTGTTCTCCCCTGACTTACTCTTGCAAGTTTAAACTGTGTCAGTAATGAATTACAATAACAGTAGTGGTTATTAATACCAAGCATCGTTTTAAGAAATACATTTTTTTTTTCAACTAGGCTTTTGCCTCATTTTGGCGAAACACGTCTCGTTAAACCTAGACACATGATCTGTCAGTTATATTGAGACGCAAGTGCCATAAGATGAAAATTCGCACAATACATCCTACGTATAACCGAAAAAGTGCCCACTCCGGGTCAGATAGGTTGAACGAGGTATCAAATCTCGAAAATGAAGAAAGGTAATGTTCATGAAGGGATATGTGATATTTCATCTTATTCTTCATTTTCTCCTTATTATTTTGCCAGACATCCCATTTGCTTTTATTCTGTGTTCTCTAATTCTCTCTTCTGTCATTGGCATTGTAATTAAAATCACCAGTCAAATGTTGCATGTTTGAAAGTGATATACGGCAGTATAGAATAAATATTTCACAACTACTTGCACGAGATCTGATTCTGCTCAGCGCTTGGGGAATTCCTGACGACAAAAGACTGGAGCTGTAAGATTTAATGAGCTCACGCCTTGGTACTGGGAGTAATTCCGTCTCATTTGCTTCTTCACGTAATCTGATGCATATCCCACTGCCTCCACGGACCGTGGATGCGCAGTTTGTCCAGGAATCTAATCAGAGCTACTACACTTTGCATAAGGCGCCGCAGCAGCTTGGGAGTCTGAAACTGATGGAGATAAGGACGCTAGATAAATGAGTATTACGATCCATGATAGTTGGATCTTGAGTCAGATGTAAAATTTAACATGGATCAGACACTTTTGTGAACATCTGACCTTCAAACTGCTGACTCTCGTGTTCCCTTACTCTTTAATTCATGCAGCTACTAACAAGGCTTGTTCATTTCTAGATTTGTTCTTTTCCTTATTTCTGTCTCTTTCGTTAATTCTTTCTTCGTGATTTGAATATGTTCTGCCAGTAGTTATACTGAAGTTGTTTTGCGTTAATCGTATTGTTTTAATGCCCGTATATATATATATATATATATATATATATATATATATATATATATATATATATATATATATATATATATATATATATATATATATATATATATACTTACTTACTTAGTCGTTCCCCTTCTACCGTGAGGTGTAGAGGTTTGGAAGAGAGAGCGCCAGACTATCCTATCGGCTGTCTTACTCCTGGCCTGGTTCCATTCTAGTCCTCGATCCTTCAAAGATTGTCTAATGTTGTCCTCCTAGCGGACTCTGGGTCGTCCTCGGGTTCTGGATCCTTGGCTCTTTGTTTCCCATGCTTGTCGTGGTATCCGATCTTCTCCCATTCTGCAGACATGGCCAAACCATCTTAATTGGGAGTGTTCTACTTGGGTCTGCAGGGGGTAGGATTTAAGGCCTTGACGTATCGTCTGGTTGCGTACCATGTCTCTTCTTGTTACTTCAACCACCTTCCTCAGATACCTCATTTCTGAGGTTTGGATCTGGCTTTTATGGGTTGTAGTCATTGCCCATGACTCGCATCCGTATGTCAAGACTGGGACATAGGTGGAGCGGTATACAGCCATCTTCGTTTTCTTACCAACCTCTCTCTTGCTAAGGAATCCTCGATTTATGGCCTGAAAAAGTCTCCCAGCTGCTGCTTTTCGAGTGGCCAACTCTTCTTTGATGCCTCCCTTTTGGTCTATAATAGCTCCGAGGTATTTAAAGTAGTCGACCTGCTCCAGGACGTGTTCTCCCAGCTTAATCTGATGTTTCCTTTCTTCTCGTGATATCACCATGGATTTTGTTTTAGAGCTGCTTATGACCATCCCTCTCTTCTCCAGCTCTTCCTTCCAGACTTGCAGGTTGGATTGGAGATGTGCCTCTGATTTAGCAATCAGGGCAACATCATCAGCAAATGCCAGCTCCGAAATATAGACCTGTCTCATCTTCCAGTACCCCACTGAATACTTTCTTGTTCTCTCCTTACATGCCTTGATGACATCGTCCATAAGGAGTGTGAAGAGGTTAGGTGATAGGATATCACCTTGTCTTACACCAGTGGTGGTCCTGAACTCTTCTGACTTATGGTTTGCTGTCCTCACATAATTTCTGCAAGACTTGTAGAAGCTCTGTATAGCATGAATCAGAGGTGCTGGAATATTCTTCCTTGCCAAACAGTCCCAAAGTTTGCTCCAGGGGACCATGTCAAACGCCTTTTCCAGATCTATGAAACAAAGATGCATCTCACTCTTATACTCAAGGGCCTTTTCACTCAGCTGTCTGAGTGTGAAGATTAGGTCTTGAGTACTTCGGTTTGCTCGGAATCCGCACTGGACCTCATCCAATTGTGGCTCAGCTAGGCGTCGGAGTCTCTGCTCTAGGATTCTAGAGTAGATTTTACCAGGGACACTGAGAAGGGATATGCCTCTATGGTTTCCACACTGTCGATTGTCACCCTTTTTGAAAATTGGTGTTATGATGGCAATCTCCCAATCCTTTGGTATGGTCTTGTTGTACCACGCTGCCTGTAAAACCCTTAAGAGTAATAGGTCGCCTGATGCTCCCATGAACTTAACCATTTCTGGTGTTATACCATCATGCCCTGCTGCTTTGCCCATCTTGATTTTCTCCAGTGCTGCCTTCAGTTCTTCCATCTTTATGTCATCTTCACCATCATTGGTTTTCTCTTCTGTGCTAGTGTTTATCATTTCTGATGCTTCACCATGCTCACCATCCAGGAGTTCTGAGAAATATTCTTTCCATCTTCCCATTACTTCCTTCGGGGCAGTAAGCAATTTGCCTTGCTTGTCCTTTATAAATTTGAGAGGGCATTGTTTTTTCCTTCCTCATGTTCTTTAGGGTCTTATAGAACAATTTCTGGTTTTCTTGTGCATCTTTTTCTAGCTTTTCTCCAAATTCTTCCCAGGACTTCTGTTTTGCTGCTAGCACTTTGTTCTTTGCTTCTGTTCTGAGTGTCACATATTCTCTATATTTTTCCATTTGTCCTGTTGTGTTTTTAGCTCCTAAGTATTGTTTCCATGCCATTTTCTTCTCTCTTATTTTCTCTTTGACTTCCTCTGTCCACCAAGGTGTCCTCTTTCTCTTGTTCCCAAGTCGGACTTCACCGCATGCTTCTGCAGCAGCTGTCTTTATGATATCCTTGAATTTAATCCAGAGGGTTTCCAAGTCATCAGGTCGTTCTTCTGTGTTGCTCACCGCTGCAGCAATAAGCCCCTGATATCTGGTCTTAATTTCTGGCTCTCTCAGCTTGTAGGTCCTAATGCTCATTTCTCCTGCTCGTTTACTTGGTTTCTTGCGTGATGTTGGACAGTTCCTAGGCTGAGCAACTCTTTCAGTTGTTCTTTTGATTGTTAGCAGGTAGTGATCACTTCCAATCACTGGCCCCCTCCAGACTCTAGCATCTCGGACATATTTGAATGAGCTTCTCCGAACAATGGCATAGTCGATCACTGACTTCTCATTCTTTGTTGGTTCACATCTAGTGTATGCATGTATGCGCTTATGGGGGAACTTTGTGTTTGTAATGATCAGATTCTGCTCACTGCAGAATCTAAGGAGTCGCTTTCCATTGTCATTGAGAGTATCTTCTCCATATCTTCCGATACCTCCACCCCATCTAGCATGGTCATTTCCAACTCTGGCATTAAAATCTCCGAGCATGATAACTTCATCTAGGCAGTCATCCACTGTCCTTTGAAGCAGCTCGAAGAATTCCTCCTTGACCTCTGTTCTCTCATCCTCATTTGGCCCATACACTATGACCAGGTTGACTATGGTTTCTCCTTCTTTTAGTTTAACAACCATAATGCGCTCCGAGACAAAGTTCCATCCCTTGATACTATCTTTTTGATTTTGGGCCACAATGCAACCCACGCCCCCTTTAGCTCTTTCAGACATGGGTACACCACTGTAGAGCAGCGTGTTGCCATCGAGATCCATGACTCCTTGTCCTTTTTTCTTTGTTTCCGTTATAGCCAGGTGTTGGAGTCCGTTTATGGTAATGGTATTGATTTTATCACGCGAATGGTTGAATACGAACAAAATGTCAATAAACTTCTTCAAACGAACTCAACTCTTGCCTTCCCAGTCGGTTTTACTGTACATGTTTTATTTCCAAGTTCCAATCATAGTTACGTGAAGATCATACGTATGTTAATATCACTGTTAAAAGTTGTTCCAGTTCTCTAACGCCTTTAGAATCACTTCCATTTTTCATGGTAATTAACGTCCATTGACCTAGTCCCAAGGACGTTTATTAAGGCAAACGGATTCATTCTCACGGAGCAATAATTTATATCATACTTGTAAGCATCCCAGACTTTGTTGTAAAATTATTGGATAGCATATCCAATCCAAACAAAAGGCAGATATAACAATACAACCAAGTTAGTGTTTCATCTTGGCTAACCTCTCGGTATACATACCACGACTTTGGCATAGGTAAAACGGCATATAAAAACTGTGCAGTATATATCTATATTCATTAACTTGATTCCACATATGGATTCTCCCTCTACAAACGATTCCAAAGGCTATCGACTCCGTGTGTCCAATTCTAGGAATGTCATCTCCGATGAATTCCCGCTAGACCATTAATAGGAGCGGCCTGATACTTTAATTTACATAATTAAACTAGTCATACGAAATGGGGCGACACTTACTTCAGACATCCACTATTGGCTTCGCCATGAAGACCAATAGATACGAATACAACTGCTGGCTTCTTCAAATCTGCCAGGAATCAAATAATAACACTGCGGACATAAAATGTCGTCCGAGCTGCCCCTATCATGACGTCACAATCTACTCAACTAGGTTACACGTGCGTCCAAAGCAACTCACACAGCATTGTGCACGTCAGTGCGTGAATCAATCGAACGCACAAACAATATAACTACATAAAACTGGTGCGTACATTTGGCAGGACCGAAGACTACCCCCTTAGGTAATAAATGTACGTAACACCAGGATTTCTAGTTTTGCTTTCCTCATCTCTTCCACCAGCTCCTCTTCCTTCCCATTTATACTTCTTGTGTTCCAAGTTCCACAAGTCGTAGTCCGTAGTCCGTTCCAGTTCGTCGCCTTTAGAATCAGTCCAGTTTTCTCTCTTGTGTTGCTAGTAATCGTGATTTAAAGCAAACAGGTGATTGGCCTGTTGTGCCTTTGCATGGTGGAGGGGCTGCCTCCTTACGGCCTCCATGCAGGCCGCCCTCCTCCTTTTTCATCCGGGCTTGGGACCGGTATTGGCGGAGTTTAACCAGAAACTAATTAATCAAATTTTCCCAGGATTAGCAGTTAGCGGTTGTAACTCAAGAATTGTCAGACACTGCGAATGATTTTATACTTATGCTGAAGATGTTTAATGCAGTAAACGTGTTCCATAAAGTTTGTGGCGCCCTCTGCTGGAGTGTCTCGTACCACTATGTCTAAATATACTCGTCAAGCTCACCATATCAGTAAATTGATCGTTGCATGCAATGAGATATGCCAATATTAGGAGATGGCGCATATGTCGTTTAACATGTGCTGGAGCTCAAGTAAGAACTAAAGAGTTCAGAATTAGACCCTCAAGGTCATTTATAGCATTGCCAATGGACGTTTGTCTTAGCACCATTGCGCGCTACAATATGACGTCTGTCGCTTATGCTTTAATAAAATCCACATTCGTGGTTAAAAAACAAAAAGTCTTGTCACTGTTTCATTCTCCGGGTAAAGGAGGCCTCATTAGCAGTCTTCTTTTTCAGCGGTCTTTCCAAAGGCTTCAGTTGTATCAAACCAGAGTCTCCGGGCGATGACCGGAACCCGCTGTCTACCGATAGCTGACACACGGTTGTTTTCAACGCTGCCCACAACAACCTTTTGACTTTGTGATTTTAGAAACATCTTTTAGTAAATGGAAAAGAACCGCGGGAGAAAAACACAATGACAAATTAGGTGTGAATAATACAAATGAAACGAGATTGCGAAAGTTGCAGAGAGCCGACCTGAAAAATTGCATGCGTTATCTGTCCTGTACACTCAAGTGAGCCAATGGGATTTTATTTTAGGAGTATTAGTTTGTGCCAGACAACTAGCACACCTTGTTTGTTTGGTTTTTTTTTTTTTTTTTTTGGGTTGTAGGCGGGGGGGAGGGTGGGGGGGGGGGGGGGGGGGTGGGGGGGGGGGGGGGGGGGGGGGGGGGAGGGTGGGGGGGGGGGCGTTGGGGTAAGTTAATACACTTTGGAAAGAAGTTCACAGATTTAAATATTTAAGCACGATAATAACACCAGAGGGAAGAATTAAAAACACGTCAGCCCAAGCGAAAACAGCATTTCACGAAATGAAAAGCGTCCTAGGCGATACATTTTTGTCAATGAAAGTAAGAAAGTTTCTGAGTGTTGCATAGAGTCGAAACTTTATTTGGAATCCAATCGTGGAAAATCAGTAAACAGAGAAGAAGGTCCCTGTTTAAAACACAGATGTACCAGTAGTTTTGCAGACTATGGAGAATTCTATTTACAGCTAAACAGACTATTGATGATGTCATCAAAGATATCAACGTGCTTGACAAGCTGACTACATAAATTAGAAGTAAACAGTTCAAATGTTTTGGGAACGTGGCAATGGAAGAAGAGACTGGAGAGTTCTAACATCGTTGTATGGAGACAACTCAACAACATACTTGACAACTGTGGACAGCAGTTGTGGGGAGACATGTTCCTCCACCAGTCGTCATGACATTTGAACAGCAAGAATACAGTTTATGTGGTTCTTGAACAATGAAAACTAATGGAAACTTCAATGTCAGCTACAGAAGTGTGGTTGGTGATAAGAATGTTACATACGCCACGGGCATTTAAAAGATTATGTGACGAGATTTTGCAGCCAGAAAAAAAGTGATATTACTATTAACGAAAGTAAACAAGAAGACACGCACAATTCATTTGATACTTTCTTAGAAATAAAGATTTGAATAAAATGGTGACAATATGAAAGATACAGGGCTAAAGAAACAGAGGAAGACATAGTTAACTGTTGTGACAAGATGGCTTGGAAAACGAGCGACATTTTATAATACGAACTACTGGATGCTGACAAAACAAACATTTGGTCGTCAACGCCGTTGGACATGACACGCTATTAAATATTACAAATTGAACTCTCTCAGTACTTCTTATAGGTCTGTTAAATACCAACTTTAAAATATCGACAGCAGTTTTAGCCAACAATAACAAAAGGTGCCACGGTTGTCAATAGTCTTCATCGGTATATAAGTTGCTCGACAATTACACAAAGAAATAACAAAAACAGAAATAAAAAAGGAGGTCGACTACAAGAATACAACAAGTAAGAATATCCATTTATTATTATTCGTGAACGCTAGCTTGGATTTGTTTTGAACTGTCTTCGTGGTATGAAAACAAGAGAGGTAAGTCATGTAGGTCTATGATATAAATGCTGTCAATTGTACAACAATTTTACGGTTTATTATATACGTATACCCGGCAAAACAATGACAAGAAAATAACTAATGTCAACATCTTAGATTTTCAACATCTGCAGAAAAATTTGAAGACTGAGAAGTGGGACTAGGTCAACAGAGCATAATTTGACTAATTGCATAACAGCTCTTTAATCACAACATATTTTGTAAATGTATGATTATTTTTAAAATGTTTGCCTTGTGTCCTGACTATGTCCTTTAAGATTGTCTAATTTCCTTCCTCGGGCGAGCGTTAAATATTATGTTGACCACGAGCAACGACTGCTTTTGGTAGGTATATACATAAATGATCAAATGATTGTCTATCTGCTTTGTGAATTGTCACGACAACAGCTAAAAGCAAAGGAAGCTGAAGACGTCTCAAGATGAAAGAAAGGTACGTATCACTTTCCACTAAATTGGTGTGTGGAGTGAAAACTCGTCTGCCTTAATTACTGCCTGTGCTTTTTTATTTTTATTTTAAACAGTTCTGACTTTAGTTTTAATGATAAAGTTAAAAAATATTGTTCGGCTCTATTATTATGAAAATAAGCTTCTTCGTTTTTCTTAATAGGTTACTTGCGAAGAGATCTGTGACATCGGGATAAAACAGATATTGGCCTCTGTGTGAAATTATTATAGTGGGTGTGCAAGATAATTTTCACCCAAAGCACATGTTTAATGCGCGCCGTTTCCGTATATTCCGAAAAGGGTACTGGGATTGTTTCTTCCCTTTCAAACTCAGACTTCAGACTTTTGTACCAGGTAAATGTTACGATTTGTGAAAATGCAAGAATTAAAAGAAGTGAAACAGTTTATAAGTCTTAGACCTTGTACCGAAACGGGCAAGGCACTCTGGAATTGCCACATAAACTATTGTCTTTATGAAAAAATAAGCATTACACACCAGTAATTCTGCTATAACTTTCTGATTACTGCCCCAAACCGAAAAAAAATTATTTTTAGGATTTGAACAACATCTACAAATACATGTAATTAAGGCAGTGGAAAATCATTATCTTTGGTAATTGACGAGGAAATCATGATTTTGTGGGAAAACTAGCCCAACAGCATCGAAATCCCCCGAAAGCTACAACAAGAAAAATGTACGCCGACGCGGACCTCTGAGATAACAAGGGTTAGATCTAGGATTAAGCCCACTAAGATTCAATTCTGGACACTCAAAATTTCATAACTTAAAAGACGACCAGCGAACTGACATACACTGGTCGAAGCCACATAGCCACAGCCCATAGCTGAGAAAAGCACAACAGACCTACTAGTGAGCAGACTTGCATAAGTCATAAGCTCAGATCCGTAATACTGTGTCTGAAGGGTATGTTAAACTTATATTAATCGTTGGGTTACAAATATTTTGGTGTTATGTAAATTGCTGCAATATTTAATATTAATCTTAGCATTGACTTTGAATTACCTGCTTATATCTTAATCTAGGTAATCTAAACTCCGTGCTGATAACTGAAATTGGTGTCCAATATTAATACAACTTGAACAATCCTGAACAGCATGACACTGCTAGAAGTCCTTGTCGGGACTGCGCAATACTAGCTGTAAGAGCTTACAGTCTTTTTCATGGATTAGCTTTTAAATGCGGGATTCCAAAGAGTTCACCATCTTCTTCGTCTTCCACTGTTTCTTCGCTGCCTTAGTTTCCTTCGTTCAATTTAAAATTTCGTTGATGTAATATCCTTAAAAGGAAACTACTTTTGGCATGACTTAGGACCAAAGAGAAGTAATCAAGACAACATTCAGATCAATTTGTAAATAATGTTTATAGTCTAACGATGCATTTCATTGGTTGTATGACGTACTTCTTTAATTGACGTGACCACGGCCTCATGGACTATGTTGTCTAATTGAGGAATGTGATCAAGAGTGGCCCATCATCATCGGGGGATTGTGTTGGTAGTAGGAAACAGATACCAAAATCTGTACATATGTTTCAGGTTCTTATCTGAGAGAGCACAACTAAAGCTTCTGATGAGAGGCATAACAGACTGGAGTGTGTGTTTCAAGGATCACCTCTGCAATTCGCCGGATAGTAAGTAGCATTGTGGCTACCTGTCCAGGTGGATTAAGTATCTTGACATCAGTACCTGATGTATCACGAGAAGTGTCTGCGGTGAAATGACCTGAACGAGATAAGTAATAATTATTTTGAAGAAACAAGATCCAGAAGTCACCAATTGCCAGAAATGATGAACAAAGACATTGACGCTGAATAAATTTCCAACGTGTGATTAGTGTAAATACATATCTTCAATCTTTACTAAACTTCTATTTTAATTAATAAATGCACAGATATATTTTATAAATCGTAATTTATTGACTTAGTTTAAATTCCAGTTCTGTTCGAAAATTTGTTATTGTGTGGAAATTAAGAGAATTATTTAATATTTTAAATTGGTAGGTAAAATTAACGAGCTGTATTTCACATCAACAATTAATAGAGAAACCCTTGGAGTATTGGATACTTAAAGTTCAATACTGTTTTGTCATCTTAAAGTACCACTTTCTTGCTGTTGTTGTTTTCTTTTTTTAAATATAAACGTCATGAATTCGCTAATCCTGTATGCGGATCCCGTCATCGTAACCGCCAGTTCGATATCTTCTTCCAACGCTGAGAGAGGCTCTTTGTGTATTTTACTGATGTTGTCATTCTAAAATCCTGCTAATCCTTTAGATAAAAGCTGTAAAGACAAGCATATAATTTTTTTGTGGTGGAAGAAGCTTCCGAAATCATGCTCGATAAGGATACCATTAAAGAAAGAGTTGATCAATTAGAGCTGCAAGAAGAAAAGATGTTGGTCCTTACAGCCAATTTCCCTTTTACCAAAAAATGAGAAAAGAAAGAAGAAAAAACCCCAGCGGAAGAAAATACTCCAACACGAGGCATTTCTGAAAAGATATCTTGTGAACCAGTCAAATGCTCCCAACAAGCCAAGCTCTCCTTCCTAGGTACAGGGGTTCTTCTCATGGATTACTGCTCTACAAAAACTGCAATTTTTTAAATTTAGGTGATATAAACAATTATGTTTTTTACTTTATACGGCGATTTATGGATTGTTCAACGCATGTTCTGTTTATATATATATATATATATATATATATATATATATATATATATATATATATATATATATATATATATATATATATATATATATATATATATATATATATATATATATATAATTTTGTGCATATTTATATTTTTATATTTGAATAATAGCGTTGTTATTAGCAGGAGCGGAACGAAAGTGATCTGAGCCCCCGACCAATAAGGGTAATTGGCCCCTAACTATCCATCCGACTTAGAGGGAGGCTATGGCAGAGTGGGCCACCTACTGCTGTGGGCCCCCGGGAACTGTCTGGTTACCTGACCACTCAGTCCGCCCCTGGTTAATGGTGAAACAAAAAGTTCTGAAGAGGGATTTCACATGTTGAATATGACTTTAAAATTACGAATTTAGTTCGTGCAAACTTTTAATGGAACCAGTTATTTGTGCTTTTTTCGGAAAAACACTGTGTTGTCGATCATCGAAACTATAAATCAGCATTGATGACTAACAAATGGCACACACTAGGACAGCAATTTTTATCTGGGTAGATTAAAAACAATTGGCTTATATATTTATCATGAACATAATTCTGACAAATTAGAATGAGAAATAACTGCAATGAAATCAGCAAGAAAGAACGGGGAGGAAGAAGTCAATCAATCGGAGTAATTGAATGTGAGAGTAAAGAGGAACTCAGATCAAATTATGCCTTGGGCCGAGCCAGCATGGGACCAAGAACTGCCCCCATCTCCAGGGGAAGAAAGGCTATAGGTTGGGGTGATACAGAGCCCGCGGAGATCCGGTCTTTATGTCCTGGCTAAATCAATTTATCAATTCGGGCTCTGGAACCCGGAGACCTCCACGACAGCCAATGACATGCAAGGGTTCTGAACTCCAGCTCTTGTAGGTCTCACCGGCCGCGTCCATTCCCCTAATTAGTTTTAGCTTGATTTGTAGAGGCATTGTGAGCCGGGTCCAAATCTGCCCATTGAGTGAGGGAATGTGTGGAGGAATGTCCTTTACTATACCACATTACGACTTTCTTTTTTATAGCTTGTCGTGAACACAGTTCTAAAAACTTAAAATGAGGTCACATATCTATTTCACAGCCAACAAGATCTCTCAAAACTTGTTTTAACTGTCAAAAATGAAAAATGTTTTTATGTCCGCAATCTAGGAAATCTAAAAATGTGCAAGAACTACAGAACCATTAGCCTTATTAGTCATCCAAGTAAGGTGATGTTAAGGATACTTTTGAACAGAATAAAACAGAAATCAGAAGAAATCTTGTCAGAGGAACAGGCTGGCTTTAGACCAAAAAGAAGTACCTCAGAACAAATCTTCAATATTAGATTACTGATCGAAAAACATCTCCAGCATCAACATGATTTATACCATAACTTCATCGATTTCACAAAAGCCTTCGATCGAGTCTGGCATGAAGGTTTATGGCAAATAATGAGAAAATTCAATTTTGATACCAACATCATAGATATCATTGAAGCACTATACAAGGACGCAAGCAGTGCTGTTTTTGCAAGCAATGACATTGGAGAATTTTTCAAAACAACTGTAGGAGTTCGCCAGGGATGTATCCTGTCACCAATGCTCTTTAACATTTATCTAGAACATATTATGCAGGAGGCTCTCTACGATTATAAATCAACCATATCGATTGGAGGCCAACCTCTGTGTAATCTACGTTTTGCTGATGATATTGATCTGATAGCTGGAACAGAATCAGAACTTCAAGACCTTACCTCTAGACTGGAGAAAGTAACAAGAACATATGGGATGGAAATTAATATAGAAAAAAGCAAGATATTGGTGAATAGCCATAAGAAACATGTTCCGACCAACATTACGTTAAATGGGCAAACGTTAGAAGAAGTTAACACCTTTAAATATCTCGGGTCCACTATATGTAGTGATGGAAGATCAAATAAAGAAATCAAGACAAGACTTGAGATGGCCTCAGCTGCCATGACAAGGTTGAATGTGATCTGGAAAAGTAACATCAGTTTTCCTGTGAAGATCAAATTATACAAATCACTTGTATTATCTATTCTCTTGTATGGGTGTGAGGGCTGGACACTCACTGCAGATACGGAGCGAAGGATTCAGGCTTTCGAGCATAAATGTTATAGAAGAATTTTGCGCATTTGCTATAAAGAGCACAAAACAAATGTCTATGTTAGAGAGAAGATAAACACCTATGCAAGCCATCAAGAACCACTTTTGTCAATAGTGAAACGTCGAAAGCTTGCCTGGTTTGGGCATGTAACTCGTCATGACTCCCTTTCGAAAACGATCCTCCAGGGAACAGTCGAAGGTAAACGGAGAAGAGGAAGGCAAAGAAAATCCTGGGCTGATAACATCAAAGAATGGGCAGGACACGGTTTCTCCACACTTGTACGCATTGCTGAGAATAGAGAGCAGTGGAGGACCCTGTCTGCTGATGCTTCCACCATGGCACCCCTACGACCCATGACGGGTTATGGGTTGAGATGAGATGAATCTAGACTTATATTCTATTATGCGCATATTCAAAATCACCTTTCTTATTGCTCAAATATCTGGGAGTCGCTCTAGCTTCTCGGTTTTGAAACATCTAGACTCCCTACAGAAAAGAGCTCTACAGCTTGTTTGCTTGAAAGAAAACATTTCCAGTGCTCATCTATTTTCACAACTGAATATTCTTCCTCTTAAAAAATTCTTCCTCTCTCATGGTCTCTTGTTTGTACATCAACTTTTCACGGTAGAACACCTTCATACTTGCAAAAGTTCTTTCGCTATAAATAATGCTCATATGTTATATGTGGTGATCTACTTCGAACTGACCCCTTCCGTATTTGCTTTAGTTATGTAGTTGCATTATCATGGATTGCTTTACTATAGTCTGTAAACATTAATAATTACAACACATTCAAAAGATATCTGCATTTACATATCATGAAATCTTGAATATGCATCTACTGACAACTCTCTGTTTCAGTTCGTACAATGTTTCATGAGTATTTACTTGTAAATTTTATATCTTTAACTTTAATGTTTCTCTCTCACTCTCTCTCTCTCTCTCTCTCTCTCTCTCTCTCTCTCTCTCTCTCTCTATATATATATATATATATATATATATATATATATATATATATATATATATATATATATATATATATATATATATATATATATATATATATATATCAAACAATACCCTTTAGCTCCCCGAGGAGCATAGACCTTCAACAAACACATGCCAAGTCTTCTTGTCCTGTGCCATCCGCCCAAGTTCTTTCCATGTTTTCCTCATCATTTTCACCTCTGTATCCAGTTCTCTTCTCCATGTGTTTTTTGGGTCTATTTCTGCCTCTCTTTCCCTGTGGATTCCAGAGCAAGGACTGCCTTGTAATGCTATCAACAGGTCTCCTGAATGTGTGTCCTATCCATCGCCAGCGTATTCTTCTCAACTCTTGTTAACCTCTGGTTTCTTTGCAATCAGGGTCCATAGACTTGGAGGACCTGAAGTTCAAGCTTTATAGTATGGATCCACAACTTATATAGTAGATCCACAACAACACACATATAAAAACTGAAGATAAATGAATGAATTTTCAAAAAAGAAACAACTCTGCTGGGAGTTGAATGCAGAACATTTGCTTGGAAGGCATATGTTCTGATCACTAAACCACTATACACCTTGGTATATGTGATTTTTAAAATCTTAACTATTTTAATGATTGCCTCCATCATTCAGAATTAGTTCGTTGAAGACATACCAAGAAAATTATAAGATAAGAAAATTAGCAATGAGGAGAATATAAAATATTTTAATACATTTGTTAAAAAAACAAGGCTGACAAGGTGTATCCATAAGAGATTTGTGCTCAGAAGGAAAAGTTAAACTACATGAAGCACACATTTTACAAAATACTCTGATTTCAGTTTTTTCTAGCAACATATTCACGTACAGTTTTGTCGTATGAGAGCTTCCTTGCAATGTCATTTTCTAGAGACAATATGCATAAAGAATTTAAGCGCTCTTCAGTCATGATAGACCGAAATTGGTTTTCTATAAACGATAGCTTTGAAAAATTCCTTTCTGCTTCACAGCTCGTGATGGGCATTGTCAAGTACAGCTTAAGTGCAGTAGTAATATTAAGGAACACATCAATTAGGTGTTGCTCAAAAATAAGCTGAAGAACTTCTGCGCATTGCATTTTAGATGGCGTGTTTTCTTCTGTGTTCTGGGATTTCCTAAGGTGCAAATATTCTTTGAGCTGATAACACTCGTTTACTAATTTGTGGTCAATATCATCTTTGTAATACGATATTATAAGTTTAATACTGTCCTCATCAATTTCAGAATTGTTTACCAATTCAGAGAGGAAATTGTACGTTTTCGCAATCTGCTCATATGGGTCAATCCTCTTGCGTTACTGGATTATCAAGCAGTCATAGAGTTGATACAGAACTTCTATCCTAAATTTTTCAGCTCCTCCCAAAGAAGCAATACCAATTGTTCCACCTGAAAATTTCTTTGTAACAATGCGTTTGGAAGCATCAGAATAACTTGAAGTGATATCTTCACACAAACCTTTTGCTTCTGATTCATAGTGTGCAATTCTATCGGCTGAATTTTCTCTGAGTTCTTTAACAAACGACAGTAAAGATGAAAGCAGAAGATAACCTTCAAATACATCAAAACGAGGAGTTTTGAGTTTCTTACTTGTTTTGATGAAACGCCTCAGCACTTCTTCCCAAACGACTGTTAAAATAGTATATTTCAGCTGAACCAACTTGTTGTATAAATTCTTTGCATCTCGTTTACATTCAGGCTTCTCTTCTGAGTCTTCAAAAATATGTTTGAGAATTTGTAAAATATCCGTATATCCATTTTTAATTGCCCGGATTGCTTCATAGTGTGCAGACCATCTAGTTACACTTAAGCTCTTTATAGAAAAATGTAGATTGCCATGTGTGTTTAAAATCCCCTATCTTCGTGGAGATCCAGAAAATAAAACATACAGCATGCCAAAATAGTCAACAACTTCAGCTACAATGCACTGCCTTTTCTCCAACAAGGTTAAGTGAATGGGCTGCACATGGTACATAGTCTGCGTACCTGATAATGTTTTTAAAGAGTGCTTGCAGCCCTTTCTCCGAGCCCTTCATGTTAGACGCATTATCGTAGGACTGAGCACGGATATTTTCAAGTGAAAGCTTATGTTCGCCCAGGACTTGTATTTTGTTGAACAAGGTCGTGGATGAATGGTTTTCTATCTGTAAAAATGTTTAAAATCTCTCACATAGTTTTCCATTATAGCAGTATCGAACCACAATTACCAGCTGGTCAACATGTGTCAGGTCAGGCGTAGAGTCAACAATAATAGAGTAGTATTTGGTGTCTATGTTGTTGATTTGATTCACAATTTCATCTTGCACATGTTTTCCCATAATTTCTATCAATTCTTCAAAGACGGTTTTGCATAGGTGAGTAGCATTTACTTTTTCATTTTTATATTTCTCGAGATGTTCATGTTAAAATGGGTCGAATTCTGAAAGTTCAATGGCCCCCATGAAGTTTCCATTATTTGGTGAGCCTGTGGTGGATTTGATGTTATGAAATGTTGTTGTTATGTACTCTTAGTGTACTGAGTGAGGTCAGCTGTGAAGGTCCCTGAATATAATAAATATTATGTTAAGTTACAGGGTACCTTTCTGCTACCACCTTTATGATCTCACTCAGACTTATTCTTTGACTAAAATGTATGATGATGATGACTACGTTTGGTGTCTAGGGTTATGTATAAGTAGTGTATTGATGCATTAACCAACTAAACATATACACAAGTATTTTATTATTCAACACAACACAACAGTACTACAACAATCACATACACACTACACTTTAAAAGACTACCTTAAGTAAGTCAGTGGTTGAATTTTGTGTAACGTTAATAATTTTTTCAATTTATTATCCTGACTCTATTTTGTTTGAATCAGGATTGACAATCAAAAGTGAAATCAATGAAATTATTTACAATATTCAATTTATACAATGGATCTTCTGTCCATAAAACAAGTATTAATAGAATCAAAGTGTGTAGGTGTAGTTTTCTAAATAGGATAATACTGGTATATGTAAAATAGTAGGTTGTTGATTATCATCACTCCCTATCGTTCATTTTATTTTCATGTATCACAGGTGGAATTCTTTTATTTGATAATGTCAGTTTTATTCCTAATAACTGAGGTTCATAGAGGTTGAGACTCTCGGTGCCGAACGGGCACTTAACTTCGAATGAGAACCCTGGTAAGTCTTGTCCTAGACTCGATGGACCATCTGGTTCACTTCATAAAAGACAATGGCCTCTAGTACGTGCTCGAATTATGCAACAAAGTCAGGAATCAATCAATTCCCACGAGCCTGGTTTTATGTGACTGTCAGGGCCACAAAACCTTTGAAATAAGAAGGTTATGCATCCTTCTTTATAATAAGTATACAATAATATTCCACAGTTAAGTATAGGTACAGTACAAACAAACGCATAGGGTCAGCTCTTAATGACAACCTATTGTACCATTATATTTTGAAGTGACAATATATACCAGTATTCCTCTCCTCTAATGGTTACAACGCCTCTGCAATTCCAACAGTAATCTTTTTCCATACAATATGATAGGTGTTATGCTCCTTGATGACAATCATATATAATTTTGTAGTTCTACACCTCTCTGATAGGCTATCATATGATGGAGCAATCTCTAGGCTGTGCCTAAGTCTGCCATTGACTCACTTACTTACAGTCGTATGTTAGTATCTCACATTCAAACTTTATTTTAAATAAAATGGTTAATAAATTCAATCTTACCACAATTTCAATGAATATTACACACAAACAACGATGACTGGCAGATCTGGCCCAAGTTATCACTGCCCTGTCCAGAAGTTTATAATATTTGTATTTAGAATTACACTTCTGCTCTCATCATCTCGTGGCAAGATTTTTTAAAGAAATGGCGTCCTAGCCTAACAATTTTTCCTCAATATCAACTAAGCTGGCCAATAGAAGCAGACGACTATGAATTTTAAATCAAACTTTTAAAAAACAATTCCCAAAATACTACGTCTACTACTACGAGTATATTTTTAGTGTTAGGTTAACCAATACCCTCTCGCCTTCCTTCAAACTACAGCCAATCAAAATCTTGGTACCTTTTAGTCCTATTTACCCAAAGCTTTTTTCAAAATATGTCATGAAAAAATTAAGCAGGCGTGATCTTTTTTCTCGTCAGTCCGTCTTATCATACATAATATTATTGACATTATTTTGGTTATTTTTTTTGTACTAGTGGGTAACTGACACCATATTATTGCTCAGGACATCATACGGCATCCGAATATATGATTTTTATGGCCCTATGTATTATGGTTCATAATTCCATATTTTTTCTATGTTAGTCTTCAAAACTAGAAACTACCACCTGTTCCATTATTTTTCTAACTATTTTCAACCTAAATACGAGAACCTTCCGTAGTACGTTAGAATTACGTTATTCCCTATAAGAGCTAAGGTTGTTTACATGACCAATTGCCGAACATTTTTTAGTTTTGTATCGTAATTTAAAACGTGCCCAAGGCTATGTTGCTCGAGTTGGCTTTTGTGAAATCAACGCGAGACGGCGTTCTCTAGGTTCTGTCTTTCCATCCCTCCCATCTTTTATTCTTTTATTCTTTCATTCTCGTCTTGGCAATTCGACTTGACCTTGCAAAAGTGTTACATTTAATCTCAAGGACGAATTTTTCGAAAAGACAGTATCTTTCGTTCGACTATTAGGTTTATCAAACCGACAGGCGGGCTGGCGTAGGCGAATACTACGCTGTACTCAATTTTTATTTTCTATCTTATTTTTGACTTTATGCTCTACAATATTATCTAATTTAGCTATTGTATTGAGAATATCGTCACAGAGCCCCACCTCTCCTCATGACCTCTAAATGCCAAACCTCTTTCAGTTAAAAACTTTATAACAGGTACAACTTTTTTTCAGTACTTCAAAATAGTACTGTATGGTTTTTGTCATCTGTTCTTCAAGTTGCTGATCCATAGTATTTTTATTTGACTTTCTTGTTATCCAACACAACATCGCCCTCTTATGTTCCACGCTGTCTTCTTGATTCTCCAGAGTTCTGAGTACATTTATCCAGTCAGAAAACCCACCTGTTGTAAGTGATGTTTGGCATTTAGAAAAGCGTTTGCAAACAAAACAGTTTATACAGCGCCTTTGCTCTTTGAGTAAACTAACCAGGATCTCATCACAGTCTCGCCATTTTTCAATCTTTTTTTCAAAATATTTGTTTGAGAAACTTCTGTTTTGCTCCTTGTAAACCCTGCTTGATTCGGTATATACATCATCTGGCTTTTTATTTTGAAAATAAATCTATATCTTACTTACTTACTGGGACCCAAAGATGCAGCAATAGAGAATGCAGTCAGCGACCCATAGCTTGACTGCTTGCATCAGAGTCAGCGAACCAGAGCTGACTAAGACCCTACTACACCTCCACGTGGTGGTCCTGGAAACAGTCTGCATCACTGCAGTCTGGCTGAGAGAGTAGGGATCGCAGAGGGAAGGCAAAACCGGTCCCAAAAACTGCCGTGCTGAAGTCGGATGTGTTGACCGAAAGGTGCAGATATCACAGCTCCGGCGTAAACAGACACAACGCAACCAACGTCCTTTTCAGGACGAACGAGGAAGAAGAAGAAGACTTACTTACTTAGTCGTTCCCCTTCTACCGTGAGGTGTAGAGGTTTGGAAGAGAGAGCGCCAGACTATCCTATCGGCTGTCTTCCTCCTGGCCTGGTTCCATTCTAGTCCTCGGTCCTTCAAAGATTGTCTAATGTTGTCCTCCCAGCGGACTCTGGGTCGTCCTAGGGGTCTGGATCCCTGGCTCTTTGTTTCCCATGCTTGTCGTGGTAGCCGATCTTCTCCCATTCTGCAGACATGGCCAAACCATCTTAGTTGGGACTGTTCTACTTGGGTCTGCAGGGGGTGGGATTTAAAGCCTTGACGTATCGTCTGGTTGCGTACCATGTCTCTTCTTGTTACTTCAACCACCTTCCTCAGATACCTCATTTCTGAGGTTTGGATCTGGCTTTTGTGGGTTGTAGTCATTGCCCATGACTCGCATCCATATGTCAAGACTGGGACATAAGTGGAGCGGTATACAGCCATCTTCGTTTTCTTACCAACCTCTCTCTTGCTGAGGAATCCTCGATTTATGGCCTGAAAAAGTCTCCCAGCTGCTGCTTTTCGAGTGGCCAACTCTTCTTTGATGCCTCCTTTTCGGTCTATAATAGCTCCGAGGTATTTAAAGTGGTCGACCTGCTCCAGGACCTGTTCTCCCAGCTTAATCTGATGTCTTCTTTCTTCTCGTGATATCACCATGGATTTTGTTTTAGAGCTGCTTATGACCATCCCTCTCTTCTCCAGCTCTTCCTTCCAGACTTGCAGGTTGGATTGAAGATGTGCCTCTGATTTAGCAATCAGGACAACATCATCAGCAAATGCCAGCTCTGAAATACAGACCTGTCTCATCTTCCAGTACCCCACTGAATATTTTCTTGTTCTCTCCTTACATGCCTTGATAACATCGTCCATGAGGAGTATGAAAAGGTAAGGTGACAGGATATCACCTTGTCTTACACCAGTGGTGGTCCTGAACTCTTCTGACTTATGGTTTGCTGTCCTCACATAATTTCTGCAAGACTTGTAGAAGCTCTGTATAGCATGAATCAGAGGTGCTGGAATGTTCTTCCTTGCCAAACAGTCCCAAAGTTTGCTCCAGGGGACCCTGTCAAACGCCTTTTCCAGATCTATGAAACAAAGATGGATTTCACTCTTATACTCAAGGGCCATGTTATTATTTTACTTATCACCTTCATTGCTGATAATTATCTTATCTTCGAGTTGACTGTCCTCGTCAACAACCACACGTTTTAGGCTTGACCGACCATGACATGTTATCCTTTGATTGTGGACAGTCAACAGTTAGCCAGGTGGGACAATACGATTAAATCAACGTTTAGTTTACCGTTTGTCGCCGGTTTATTGTTTAGACGGACGAGCTTTTGATAGAAGCGTGTTGATTGCTTCAATCAAGTCTTTGATGCGACTAACAAAAATGTGGTCGGATTAGCAACGAATGGTGGTTTTAAGATAACAAATGTCTGCTCGGACGGGCATGACTTGCAGAAAAATGCAACTTCCCCGTTTATCTTGATTTTAACAATCTGGTTTTGGTTTTAAGTACTATCTTAACTGCACATGGACAACTTCATCAGTGCTCCGATCTCCTCCCTTAGATTACACAAGGAAGATCTCAACACAGGGCACGAACTTCGTAGCACCGGCGAGAATCCCAATGTGTTTATATACGAATCACACAGTCTATTAATAGTTTTGTGTTGTGTAGGTTTCTAAATTTTGCCCAGGTAGCGGCCTTATGGCCTACTCTTTACGATTTCCAACTGCCGTAGGATTTTTAGTGTGCGCAACTTGCAAACGGGACGTCTTATTTTTTCGCTCTTATCCGAGGAGGCTAGGAATAAGACATCATTAGGACCACTGGTTCTGAAAACAAATTTCCATAAATTTTATTTCCTTTACTGGGATTCGAGCCCGGTACCTTTAGAATTCGAGGCAGACGCCATACCTTACAGCCACTCCGAACCCCTTTTGATAATCTGGACATTGGATATATCACGTAACAATTTCAGGTAAGTCTGTTTAACAATCTTGAAGTATTTGGACAGGCGATATGACATAATTGTTTTCGCTGATGTCAGTAACAATTAGTTGCATTACCTAATATGGTAATGCCAACAATTATTATGATGATGGGTAGAGGGAAATTTTACTGGAAATAAGATGCCCTACCTTGCATTTGGTTTCTAATTGAAAATGAACTAGTCTAGAACGGTGATTGGCATTAGGGAAAATCAACTAAGCAAAATTAACTTTCGCGTAGGCGCGTTTCTAACTATAAGACATCAAAGTTTGGATATAATAACTGTAACGATATTTATGTATGTTCTTTTACATCACGTTCTTTATCTCCTGCATTATCCCTTTATTTCTTTATTTTCCGCATTCATCGTCCTATATTTTTTTACATATTTCATGCACCTACATTATTTTTGCTCTTACCACTCCCAGACTTGTTTACGTTTCGCCAGGTGAATCGAAATAATACCAGGCTAATTAGACAGGTCACCGGGTAATACGTTTATCACCTAAGTCGTCTAACCACCTTTGATAAAGTCGATCTTTATTGACACAATGTGGTTGCGCACAATCGATGAAAAGAAAGCCATATTGTCTGTCTGAAAAATCCGTCTGGGGGATCTACACAAACACAGTTGATATACGTAATCGCTTCCGCTGGCCCATCTTCTTGTAATTATTACAGATAATCTGTCTGGGGACACAATATGGGCAGAAAGTAGCTAGACTGGAAATAAGTTCACAGATTTGTTTGTGAGTTTGCATAAAGATGTAATCGGAAGTGTCACTACCTTACTAGAAAGAGGTTACGCGTTGGAATTTTAAAATTTGATATTTTAAAACACGCGGGGGATATTATGATTTAACACCCCGACCCACATAGTTCTAAAGAGCTTACCATTGGCTTGATTTGAGAACCGGAATAGACTTTAACTTTCATTGGGAAGTTGCTCTAAAAGTACAATCTGGGACTTGACCTTAGAAATGGCAATATAATCTAGCGAAATCGGAGTCACAAATCAGACTGCATCACTACGTCAAGCTAGCAATTCACCAGAGCCAGAAAGAAGGATCGGACAAAGGATTCCAAAATTATAAGTGACATACTGAAGTTCGTATTTGGGCAACTTTGAAACTTAAAAGTAAACCCACATTTTTTAAATACAAAGACTGCAAACTTAAAGGACCAGGACAGAGTATTTTTGCAACTTTGAAACATAAAAGTAAATCCCATTTTTAAATACAAAGACTGGAGACCTAAGGAATCAGATCACCCGTCATAAGAGGAATACTAAAATTTCCCAGACCAAGTGATTCGAAAGCATCTAACCTAAGTTGCTGTGTCCATTCTAACGGTGCTAGGAGATTGTGTTCCCAAAAGTTACTTTGGAGTAAGTGTAAACATTTATTTTACAAACGTGAATTTGACATGTTTTCCTTGCTAAGTGGTTATATATGAGGCTGGCAACCTCAACATATGAAAATAGTATATTCATAAACCACTACAGCAAGCGTTGGTGTTTGTTTTATGCTAATTCGCTCAGAAACGCGAAGCAGCAACAACCTCAGACTCCGAATGATGATTACATCACATGTGTCTACAGTGTATAATATCATTTTGTAAGATATATATACCGTGCTAATTATAATTCAGGTACGCCGTTGCCCTCGCGCTGTCCAAGCACATATTTTCCCAGTTCAATAACCAGACGAATAAAGGTGATTTCTAATCATATTCCCCGAGTTATACTGTGTATACTCGGGGAGAATAATTATTCAAAGATGCTAACATTAGTGGGTAGACAGCGAGACAATGCGCCTGTTAATTTGCAGCCCACAAATGTACTTAGCAGAGGCATTTGTTCTTTTTATTTTGTCTAAAGTTCATGGAACGAAGCTATCATACTGTTCATGGTACGAAGCTGCAAGACGAAAGTTCGACGCCACTAGTTGTGAGTTAAAAGCAGGGATTCAGCACTAACCGCCTAAATTGGACAAGTTGTGTGAAGAAGTGCCCAAATCACAAAAGAATTGACGAAACCACGGCTGCAGGACTCACTTAGACCAGCTAAGTTTATTAAAGAAACAGCAAAAGGACTATTGTTTTTTTTATCCTCAAACCAAGTCTCAGTGAAGACAATTTTATTTACATCTAAAATTCACCATCATTACATTGCTATTTTAGCCTGTTAAGACTAATTGATTATTAAATTTGTTACATGTTATTTTAAAACAGAACAATCATAGTTGATTCAGTTATTATAGGTGTGAAAGCAAACGTATGAGCAAGACTCTTTTAATATATAAACATCTAAACATATATTTTCATCTATATAGCAAATACTTATAAAAAGGAATTTCGCTGGATTTACTCCAGTTGGGGGCTTGAACGGGCTAAAACCGTTGCTTAATTCTTTTTCTTTGATCCATGACCGCCAACCGTCAAAGCAGTCAGCGGCCATCACGCCTGGTGGCGTCTTGTAGGGCAGCAACAAATTGATTCCACTTTGCTCGGTCGGCGGCCATCCTTCGTACAGTGCCCCAACTGTGGTTCATTCTTTGCAGTTCTGACATTCCAAAAACCAATTCTGGTTTCGTGTTTTGCGGTCTGGGCATCCGTTTTCATGCCAGTGGCTTCCTTTCGGCTTTCACCACTGTCAGTCATACGAGCCTGAGACTCCGGATGTCCGTCCCGCATCAAAGTATTTTTCATTTATTGCTGTTTCCGTAACGTGTGCGATTTTTTACACAGACAGGGGTGTCGGCCCTGTGCTAAAACCCCCAACCTGGAGGACCAGGGTACCAGCTTTTGTCTGACCCCTACCCACGCAGACCAGTCCAGCATGGTTGAACTACCAGGAGTAAAACTCCCACTGGCATAGCTCTGGGGATTGTCAGGGTACACAAGCTGCCATACCGCTACAAGGTATAGGTACCATTGATGGCAGCGCTTAATTCTTCGCAAAAGGCAACGAATCATATATAAGTTAATAGCGCTCTGCCTATGCAGCATTGTTCTTGACTTCTGAAAACATCTTGTGAATCTCCCTTGAGATAGAAGCGTCATTAGCCTTATATCAACAACTCTGCCAAGAGTAATCTTGTGCGAAGGTAGACACCTTTGAAGAGCCATATTAGATACTCTTGAGTGTTGGCTACTGGTGGACCACTACTGCAGAGCTAAGGGGAGGCAATCCGTGACAATAACCCATTCACATTGGTGTAAGGTGTATCGTACATTTTTCTTGTTTTACATGTATATTTAACATTCATGAAATGCTTATGAATGTACAGTTGTGCATGAGGCTGGCAATAATAAATAACCATATAAACCACCTCTGCACGTTTATTTGTTTTCTTGTTTATACATCAGTTTCATCTAGACCGATTTATAACAGTGTGGCGCGTCTGGTGTGGAGGATTATTTTTAAGATTAGGCAATTGAATAGGCCCCTCGAATCCGAATAATCAACCGATGGTAAACTCCTAAATACGCCACTGCTTTCAATTGAGGAAAGCAAAACAGCTTACTTAGAAAAGAACACATTCTTTTCAATACATTCACCCCAAGGAAACAGTGAACAGAAAAGTCCTTACATATTATCCCAAGAGCTAGATATATTATTGCCTCTAGAACAAATCAGCAGAGTGGATTCAATTACAACCGAAACCAAACAAACTTATAAGGAAAGCGAAGCACAATGGTTATTTTAATACAGCGTGGGTTGATATAAAAGTCCAAGAAAACTCGCAGAAGGCCACCAGAAGACCATAGTAGTATGAATCTGTGCAAAACTTGCACAAGACCTTTAGAAGACCACAACAGTACTAATGTGGACAGAACTTGTAGGAGACCATCATAGGAAATTTTAGTACTAATCTGGAAGAAGAGAGGAGAAAAAACAAAAGATTGTGGTCATGACACAGTGGACTCAGATAGGAAAATGTACGCCAAGATTCGTGATTAAAGATAATACCCACAGCCAAATCTACAATGAATCTACAAACAAAGTAATGCCCATGTCGGTTTCAGGCAAGGTAGAGACAGTAGAAATGCTTTTATTGTGTGAATAAAATACATTGAATATAATGAAGAGTACACGTTGGTCTCCGTACATCAAGAGAAAACCTTCGATAGATGAAAGTGTGCTAACTGGAACAGAAAAACAGAACTTGCAAAATTATAAAGATGAAGAAATAAAGATGATAACAAAGTCAATGAACTGTATGCGACGAAAAGAAAAAAGAGTGGCAGGGAGAGAGATAATATCGAAGAAACCATAGAAAAACATGGCTACAAATAATATTCTGTTGTTTAAATCAATGCGTGGACGCTACCAGAGAAACTTGCCTGCCAGGAAATCACGAACTTCAATATTTTGCTTCAAAATTAGCAAGTTAAGAACGATCACTCTTCTCAAATTGTGCAGGGTGTAGCGAGACTGGGTTCTTTTTTTTTTTTTTTTTTCTTTTATTTGAGGGGTTCTAAACAAATATCCCTAAAGAGACAGTTTTTCTGATGGCACCACAATTAGCATTTTTCCCGCTCCGTCTCCGCTACTGGGCACGGAAAAAGTGATTAGCCATATGTGGAGAAACATGGCTACCATTTGCTCCTAGGAGTTGATACAAAGGTTTTGTGGTTGGGTGCAGTAATGTGATCGATTAGAGACAAATCTGAAGTGTGAGGAAAAAGTAAGAGATGCGTTTGTGGAAGAAAAGGATCGTTGGAAAAGGAAGAATAAAGTTAAAGTTATGCGCAAGAGAAATATTAATCTGGTCTGGTATGTATATATATATATATTTGGCTGTGAACTAAAACCCTTTTTTTTTTCTGTATAGGAAACTTTTAAATGGTTTTGAGAGAATAATAATTTCTGAATGCACATATCACATGTAAATTTGAAATAATCAATTAATATACTTCTTAACACTGTACGCTTTCTGATTGCTTCCAACGATTTACCAGCACGTTAATGACAAACAAGGTACAAGGGGAAGAAATAATGTGCAAAAATACCGTCCTTAAATCACGTGGTGAGCTTGTGGAAGAACTTTACTTTTTACTTCCTGATATTTTCATCATGTTTGTGTGTTTGGCTGAAGTCTCTGGACACGGAATTATTTGTCACACAAAGTCAAAGACAAGCTACGGGAGCGCAAATATAAAAGAAGTACAAGGGAAATAAGACATTTTTTTTCAGTAACATGTGCAAGGACACGTCACTAATTCTTTTAGATGAATACGAATTGAGGTCATTTATTCTGAGAAAGGATGAGAAAGGAGATCATTATTTCTTTATGCAATACATACAAGAAGAGGTTACATATTCTTTATGAGATACGTTTTCACACAAATAATAACATAGTAGAGAGAATTAATGTTGCAGGATACTTCCCTGTAGCTATTTGTGAATTTATATCACAGTTATAGAATCACCTTCCACTACCTTACCCCATTTTCACATGGTTACTTTTATCGAGCCATCTCCCTTGTTTGAGTAAACAGAAAATCTCCTTCTTAAGTAATTGTGTAAGTTACTTCGCGAAAATGGGTAAACTGAGTGAAAATAATTGGGTAACCTGTTGGGTGAATTGAAACTGGATAAGCCCTACATGTGTAACCTGTGCGCAGATTGCTAGGTGACTTATAGACAACATTGTTCGCTGTAGTACTTTGTGGTTCAACACTGCCTGATAGGATTTACCAAATAAAAGTTGGGCCTCTGTTATCGACGCATTAACATTTTTATTAATGCCAGTTTGTAACCTGTGCAAGAATTGTATCAACTATTGGAAAAAATACGGAAACGGCGTGCATTACACTAAGCAATCTAAATTGAACACCAATTAAAAGAATACGCACTTTTTTGTTTTTTCAATCTATCCATGGTGCATTGTTCAGTATGATTGAAATATTCGCAACAACTTTTAGGGGAAATACGGCAAAGGCGTACATAGCACTATTCTTTGAGTAAACGTTATCTTTTGTATCCATTTTAATTGTCCCGTATTTTGATAATAAAAGAACTACCCAATACCTTTTTATGATTTTTTTTTCATTCTGTTTAAACTAAAGACAGAAGACTATTTTTATTTTATTTATTAATACAAAAATTTAATCATAGGCAGGTGTATTTTCATTCCACGCATCAATTTACAGCCAAACGATACCAGGCTTCCTGTCATCTTGAGACGTCGTCAGTTTCCTGTGATTTTAGCTTTTGCCAAGACAATCAATTAAGCATAGGGATAATCATTTGATCGTGTAGAGTATACCTACCTGAATTTGTTCACTGCTCATGGTCAACTTTATATAACGCTCATATGAGGAAGGAACCCAGATAATCTTAAAGTACATGCGGCATACCTGCCAAAATATGGCGGGAAATAATTATATTGTGTTTTTCTGCTGCATGTCCTGATAACGGCAATAATTGTCATACGGTCATTTGTCTGGATGTCTTGCTTGTGAAGCTGTGGAGTATAGCGTCAAAAAATGACAAGGGAGAACTGAAAAAAAAAAAAATGAAATAGGTTAAAATTTGACTAATTAATTAACAGCTGCTTTATCACAACATATTTTTGGAAATGTACGGATATTTTTTTTTTTTTACATCTTGCCTTTGTACATATTTTTTTTTTAAAAATTCAAAATAAACTTTCTATTACTTGTCTCCGAATCATTATTTAAGGGAGTATCGACTTGAGCGACAAAATCTGACGAGTTACTGCAAATTTGGCACACTCCATTCTTTATTTACACTCACCCGAATTTAACAATGGGGAAAATTCAAGATGTTGTGTCAAGAATCAAACTTATGCCATTATTGACGATGGAAACAAAATGCTTAATTTCCCATACGAAAAATAAAAGCACCATGAAAAAGATTGCAACATTGGTGGGTACAAGATGGGTCAATTTTTGTTACAGACGTAAAATGAAATATTTCAAGGGTCGTGCAATTTAGTGCAATGGCCAGAAGGGCGTGAATTTGCGTAATTTCCAGACTTCAACTTTGGTGGGAAAGCAATGCACACTATTTCAATAAATTAATATGAAACAAATATAAAGGTATGTTATCAGGCACTCGTAGAAAATAAAGAAGTAGAACACTAGACAACAGAAAAACAACAGACATGAGTGGCTTACCCAGGATTTGAACCCTGGACCTTCCGTACGACAACCCCGCCTAGCTATGCAAGCGAATCACACTATCCTCCCTGCCATCTACGCATCCCCAAAAAAGATGTTTCGATGACAGGTCAATAGTGCGAACCTCCATACATAACACCGGAAGTTTACCATGGGCAGTTCAGCCTATTAATGACGCAATCACTTCTGTTGTTCTCCTATATATCAGTATAGGTCAGTCCAACAAGACAAAGACCTTAATACTGTGTCCAGTTTGATAGTAGACTTAGAACAGTAAGAACAGAACAGAGGGTAGGTTTGGTATTGTATAAACATTTATAACACATAAGGAAGGGAAACCCGAGGCCTGTAAACAGTAAATTAATATGAAACAAATATAAAGGTATGTTATCAGGCACTCGTAGGAAATAAAGAAGTAGAACACTAGACAACAGAAAAACAACAGACATGAGTGGCTTACCCAGGATTTGAACCCTGGACCTTCCGTGCGACAACCCCGCCTAGCTATGCAAGCGAATCACACTATCCTCCCTGCCATCTACGCATCCCCAAAAAAGATGTTTCGATGACAGGTCAATAGTAATAATAATAATAATAAATTCTTTAAGCACCAAACACGGCGCATAAGGCAGAAACCAGTGCTCTCCAGGTTGTTCGTTGTGACGCCACTCCTCTTAGCTCTTGCACATTGTTTAGGCCCAACGTTCTTCCTTCTCTTATTATTGTTCTTCTGAGTGTTTCTTTTGGTCTTCCTTTTTTCCTCTTACCCTGTCACGAGGAGCGAATGGGTTTGTATTTCGACTTTCTATACTCATTGTCTGCACAGACATCGTTTGTCAACAGTCATGGGACATCCACCAATTTTACAAGGAATGTTTACATAACAATAGACAGCGCTCGGCGTGAGCACTGTAAACGCAACAACATTCACCCGTAGAAAGTCATAAATGTCGCACAACAAGGAGACATTACATCAATAGTCCATCGCCGGAAGTCTCGGGTGTGTTTAAACAAGGCCAGTAATCTACAAATATTATTTCGGCTTGTAACAGAACATAAAGATGGTCAGTCGGACTTCACGGATAATATTGAAGTAACGGAGACACAAAGTCGGGGCGAAGATCAATATGAAAAAAATAAATAACAACATGAAAGGAGTGAGAATACGAAATTATAACGAGAAGAACAACACTGCAAAAGACACGCAAAAGACGACGCAGACAGATTGTCTGGGAGAGGAAAAAACAAGAAAACGATAATAGCAAAATATTACAGGAAATTTTGCACAGTAATGAGGACTGAATGTCTGACGAAAGGAAAACAAACGAAATTTCACATGACACAAGAAGCGACCCGAAAAATCCCATAGGCGATTCAAACGATATATAACACTACTAAAATTGTATCTCGGCATTGCAAGAGAAGCAGTCCGTCAACAAACTTGGGTTCTCGATTTCACGAGAAAGAATCAAGACGTGTGTCAGTGAAATTCTTGATATGGACACCAAGGTTAGTGTAATATAGTTTGTACATTATTATTATACATCTATCTTAACTTCAGTCAGATTATATATACATATTTTCCATAAAATATAACACTGTAAATACCAGTCTCGTTTATTATAATATTATATTTTATACTCATAAGTACAGGTTGCAATAAACACCATGAGAGAATTACTATATTGCACAGTCTCCAGTAACTATAACGAAGTAAATACAAGACATTTTTATTTTGCCTTTTACCTTACCTGTTAACCGTGCAATAAACACCGCGCAGTCATTCATTATAGTGATAAGATTTCACATACAAGAACACACTACAGGCGTAGCATAGTTTACGGGATACTTACAAAGGATTCGTTATTTTATCCATCGCAGTGGTAGAGACAGGGACCATTTGAGATACTCAGCCTTCGTCTACTACTTTGTTGGCGTTAATCACGGAATAAGAGCTTATGAGTAGGGCCAAACAGAAATACTGCGACGACACGCATCTAACAGATATTTAACGGCAACAAACCTACCAACCAAGACGGGGATTTTAGAAAAGAACTTGCCAGGCGGCGAAGGGACTTTCTACTAAACAATCACCCACACAGAAAAGTAATCCGCAATTACCTAGAATAAGGGATGCATTACTAAAGAGCTGTCTACGTGAATTAATGATCTGAAGTGGCAGTAGCTTACGGACGATTGTCATTACAACAAGTGCCTTGGAGAAAGCTTGATCAGAAGTGCAAGAGTAGAGAGACGATCTTGTAAACCCAGGGCCTACAAAATTTATCGAGATCCTAAATTACCTGCAGTAATGGACAGATTCTCCCCGTAAAACTGATGCGCAAACAAATTCAACTATATACCAGATTTCACCATCATCACCACCTGAGGAAAATATCTTCACCACACATGGACATCTGCATATCAGACGAAGTCCCCACCACATAACATTGCTTCAACACAACCTAGGGACAAGCTACCTCAGAAATGCGTGGCAATGTCAACACTCGCTTTGTGAATAACAAAAGAACAGGCTATCGACACCTGACGACATTAAGTGGACCGTCCAGTATTATTGAATGCAGACAAAGACTTGTCCAGTGTATACAAATACCCAGAGTTGTATTTACAGTCAGTCAGAGACCCGAAACGAGATATCCTTTTGTTAGTATTTAGGAGTTGCTTACATTTCATCATTATCATCCCATATTATAGATTTAAGATTCATTTGTGTATTTGCATTAACTAAAATCTTTCTTCACAGGGATAGTTAATGTCATTCCTAGTTGCATTTGTATTAGTGTAATTGAATGTTGTTATATTTCAGTACTTTAATAAATGTTGTAGTTGTGTTTACTTTACCAACACACGTTATTACATATATAGAGAAGGAAAGAAAGTGTGCGAAAGAGACATACTGTTCTTCCTTTCTTCCTCTTCTGTTCACTCAGTGTAATAGGGGAGGTGAGGGCTCGTTAGCATTATAATATAGAGAGGGGGATAGAGTGGTAGGAGTTATAGTGTCACGAGATCCAGAATCGCTGGGACTGTCTGCGGGGAAATTATCCCAGAGTCTTACATTTGCCTTCTTCACTCCTGCTGCCTATTTCCAACAGGTTGCCAGGCAAATCTGAGCCATTGACAAAGCCGGCACCACACAGATAACTCTCTTTGGTTACCATTCGGGATAACCCTGTGACATTAAGTGGGGGCTCGTCCGGGATAGTACCTTGGGCTTGCCCTAGACTAAAACATTAAATAATTCTTTTTTGCAATTTTGTATAAACCTATTCACTGTCTCCTATACTGTTACTTATTCTACATAGGTAGAGGAAAAGAACACAGAATAGAATATTAGGTAACTAGATATTCATATTAGATATTAGATTAGATTAGATATTCATAGTATATTAAGTAAGACATACCCTCAGGAACCAAAGTGAGCGCCTGTAGTGGTATTCTGTTGTTTTGCATTCGTAGGACATGACCGATATATGACCATCGTCTTTTTCTTATATAGTCGGAGACATATTTCTGCCTAGAGTCTTCTCTTATTTGTCGATTAGTCTTGAATTCTTTCCAACTGATGTTCATGAGTTTTCTAAGACATTTGTTCTCGAATGTATTCAGCTTGTTCTCCAATGATTTTGTTATTTTCCAACTCTCACAGCCGTATGTTAACACTGAGATAACATTTGAATTAAACAGACGAAGCTTGGTATGTATATTCAATGATCGTAATTTCCAAATGTTAGATAATCTATTGAAGGCGCTAGCTGCCAAAGCAATTCTAGTATGGATTTCTCTTGCTGTGTCACCATCCTGAGTCATTTTACTGCCTAAATAATTGAAACTTTCAACTTTCTGTAGTTTTTCCCCGTTCAAGATGATATCAAAGGTCTCGTTAGAAAAGTTCATAGTTTTAGTTTTAGAGGCATTTATTTGGAGACCTATTTTAACCGAGAGATGACACAAATTATTTACTGCTTCTTGGGATTGTCTGGGTGTTGAACTTAAGAATGCTAAATCATCTGCGAAATCCAGGTCCCTCAGCAATTTTCCATTTGTCCATTTTATACCTAATTGTTCATTGTGGGTATAGTTTCTCATAACCCAATCAATAGCTATTCCAAAAAGTAGTGGTGACATAATACAGCCTTTTTTCACCCCTGTTTCTACTGTAAACCATTCTGTATTCCCTTTATTTGTTCTAACACAACATCTTGCATTGTCATATATCGCTTTGATTATATTCACATATTTTGTTGGAAAACCATACATTGTAAGTATCTTCCACAATGATGGGCGGTGTAGACTATCAAAGGCTTTTTTGAAAATCGACGAAGGTGATAATTAGTGGCGATTGCATTTCCACTGATTCTTCTATAATTGTTCTTAGTGTGAATATTTGATCAATACATGATCGTTTCGGCATGAAACCCGCTTGTTCTTCTCTGATCTTTTCGTCAGCATGCAATTTAAGTCTTTCTAACATCATGCAACATAATAATTTTGTTACAGACGTAAAATGAAATATTTCAAGGGTCGTGCAATTTAGTGCAATGGCCATAAGGGCGTGAATTTGCGTAATTTCCAGACTTCAACTTTGGTGGGAAAGCGATGCACACTATTTCAATAAATTAATATGAAACAAATATAAAGGTATGTTATCAGGCACTCGTAGGAAATAAAGAAGTAGAGCACTTTACGTGTCGTCTTTGTACATCTTAAAGTTAACTTCTTTTTTTTTTAAACTTTATGATTAAGTTCAAGCTGTGGTGCCTCCAGGTCATGTTGGTCCCTAAATTGCTATGGCAACTGCTTATATATGAAATAAGCACAAATACAGGGGAAGTTATGGGTAGAACGGTCAACAAGTTGACAAGAAAATGGCTAGGGGTACCACCAGGTCTGTTAGCACAGTACTGCAAGAAAGCAAAGCTTGTGCTTCCTTTCAAGTCAATTGTGGAAGAATACAAAGCAGGAAAGTGCGAACCTCTATACATAACACCGGAAGTTTACCATGGGCAGTTCAGCCTATTAATGACGCAATCACTTCTGTTGTTCCCCTATATATCATTATTTCAAGCGTCGTGCAATTGAGTACAATGACCAGAAGCGCACAACTTTTACGTAATTTCAAGACTGCAACTTAGTGGGAAAAATTTTGTGACAGAAGGACGCCTACGAAAATTCTTATATAGTATACAATCAGGACACAGGCTATCTAGGCAAACATTTTAAAGATAACCGCACATTTACAAATTTTACTATAATAAAGCTAATTGGGTAGCTTTTCATGTAGAAATGGAAGAGATAAAAAAGAATAATATAGAAAATGAAAATATAGATGTATTTGCAGATAATCTCACAAAAGAAATATTACTAAAAGCTGTTAAACATATCAGTAGTAGGGATGCGCAACTTAGGTAGCATTCTGCAGGTGGGGCGTGACTTTTATATAGCAAAAAACTCGATCGATTTCTGCAGGTGGAGCGCCTGCAGGTGGAGCGCTCTGGCGGGGCATGACTTTTATATAACAAAATACTCGATCGATGTCATGCGGCGGCGTTCTCAGGCGGCGGCGCATGACTTTTTATATAGCGATATATTTTAGCGGGGGACTACTTCTGACGATCAGACGCATGACTTGTTATATAGTAATATATTAGTTCGAGCACGGTGGGCGTGTTGTTTATACAAAATACTTAGACAATATATATATATAATTTAAAAAAAATCGATAATGACGGAAAATATAAAAAATCGATAATTAGTAGGTTACTAAGGTGGTTTTTGAAACGAGTGGAGGTTTTTTGTGCTGCGATAACGGCGGTTTAGGTTACTAAGAGGTTTTTGAAACGAGTGGCGGTTTTTTGTGTGTGTGCTGGTGTAGGTGATGATGTATAGTGGGGTGTAGGTTAGTGTGGTTTTTTGTGTGATGTATTGTACATGTAGTGTGTTGGTGTGTTTGATTGTAGGTATCTTAATTGTGTGGTGTATTTTGTGGGGCTGTCGAAACGTGGTGTGTGTTGGGGTATGGGTTTTTGTGTGCCGGTATTTTAGTTGTTGTGTATACAATATGTATATATATAGGAGTGAAGTGTTAGAGACCTGGCTAGACTAGGGACAGTATCGAGAGGTGGGAGTGAAGTCTCGATTCCACAGGAGGAGTGTCAGGTGGAGTCGCATTACGGTTCTATATAGCGATATATTCGTTCGATAATGGGGGGTGTTTATTTATTGTGTTGTTATGTTTATGTTTTTACATACAATATTTATACGTACAAACAGTTATACGATATATTTAGATACATATTACAACAGTTATATTTAGACATATATTACAACAGGTAGACATATATTTACATATATTTAGACATATATTACAACAGTTAGAGTATGTAAAAGAAAACACTAGATACACTTTATATATATTTATTGACAACGAACTGTCTATGGGTGCTGTAACGGGTCTTTTATGTACGCCTAGGAGCTCTCAGGTGGTTCGGGTTACTTGGTCAGTCTTCTCTTTCATGTACAACTAGGTGGTGGGTATAGTCATCTGCAACAATCTGTCACCTCTTTTTTCTCTCTCTCTCTCTCTCTTTCTCTCCCTCTCTCTCTCAGTTTGTTATATTTTTATTTATTTGTGACTAACTTCTTTTTGTTCCTGTTCTCTTCAACAGATGGAGTCAACTCAACTATATGACTGCACAAAATGCAATCGCTCTTTTACGAGGGTTCACAATCTTACTCGCCATTATGAGACAGTGCATGGTGAACGGAGACACGCCTGTCGTGTCTGTTCTCAAGTATTTACCAGACCTGATGCGCTGAAACGACACACAGAGCTCGGGCATGGGTCCGTTTCAACTACAAAACAAACAGAGACCCCAGTGGTACAAACCAACCTAATATGTACCCGTTGTGGACAAACCTTCAGCAGACGCGACAACTACTTACAACACACCAAGACAGCGCACTCACAACCCCGGTTTTCTTGTGACATTTGTGGCAAAGACTTTACCCGAGGCACCAGTTTACGGGTCCACAGAAACCAACACCCCACCACTACCCCGACGGAGATTCCAACCTCATGCCCCACAGCATCATCAACATCAAAGAACCCGCAGACAGCATCATCATCAGACCTCACAGCAACTTCGTCAAGAATCCATTCATCAGCGCCCATCATAACATTTCCCTCCACCCTGACTTACCCACAGACAACTGACCTCAACCTGGCGCACCAACAGACACTACCACCAGGTCCCACAACAGATTCAACATCATCTACTGCAGCATCTACCACAGCAACAACTTCCACACTACCTTCAGGACCCTATTCAACAAGTCCCATCCCATCGTCCTCTACAAATGCTGCAGGCCAGATTAACCCACTCAAACGAACAATACCCAGTACCCACCAAACCCATATAAAGAAACCCCGCTTGTCTTCTGAGGAAGACAGTTTAGTTGACCTACCGTCTGACATAAGACAAAAATATATTGACAACTGGCAAGCCATCAAAACACATTCCAACAAACATAAATTCCTGTCCACATTCACTTTCTTTCACAGACCAGAACAAAACATCGAATGGCTTTCCTTACTCACACCAATCTTTGCACAACAGACAAAACGATTCAAGATAAACTACAGTTTTCATATCATCTTACGCCACAGAGAAACAAACGAATTACGTTTTTTTCATGCGTCGCATAACAATACGTGTGTGTTAGAACAGCCTCACTTAGTCAACAACATTACAGATTTCAAATCTTTTGTCTCACAATTACACGTCAGCGATATTCTTACACACGCCCAATTAAACAGACCAAACACAAAATATTATGTCGAAGCAATCCCAGCTACTTCTTTCTATACATACCATCTTCAAGACTTCCCAATCGCTTGAACAAACACCACAACAAAATCGACAAAAATACATTCTTAAAGTACTCAACACACAACAAGCACAGGGCGGGAAAAACATTGGGTTCCGAGCACACAACGCCGCATTCTATACATACGAACAACACCGCAACGCCCTGTCTTACTTTTACATCAAACGACAGGCCCATCCCGACAACATCACCACATCCCCCCTCAACATCTAAACTCTCTGTAAAAAAAATCAATACAATACATAAACGCTCTATCCAAATATCTCTCTTCCCCAATACAACACACCCCCTACCCAAAAACATATCTCTCTTCTACTATGTACGCAAACCCAACACACAATACAACACATACACGCACACCTAGGCAGGTATATACACGCACCTCTCTATTTTTACGATGACAACGCGACGACACCCCTCCCTCAAGGTCTGGTCTGCAGTTGTACCCCGGTGCTATATTTATTAAAGAATACACCTCTTTCCGCCAAGTTTTTTGAACAATAATGGACTTGGTACTTTTGAATATTTTGATTCTTTCGGCCTACCACCTACACACCCGGACGTGGTTAATTTTATTGCCAGAAACTCTACTCGACCTGTTAACTACAACGCCAGACATTTACAAGATGTAGTCACCAACGTTTGTGGGATCTACGCCATTTATTTCATCGTGATCAAAGTTCGCGGTGGTACTATGCAGCGGGTCCTACTACCCTTTTCGGCTAGACAACACGCCAACGATCGATTAATTACTCGATTAATCAGAAGAACCACCAGATGGCATTTTCCTTCATAGACACTTACATGACTACACCCGCACCCACCACCTGGTTGTGCAAGAACAAGAGGTGACAGATTGTTGCAGATGACTATACCCACCACCTGGTTGTACATGAAAGAGAAGACTGACCAAGTAACCCGAACCACCTGAGAACTCCTAGGCGTACATAAAAGACCCGTTACAGCACCCATAGACAGTTCTTTGTCAATAAATATATATAAAATGTATCTAGTGTTTTCTTTTATATACTCTAACTGTTGTAATATATGTCTAAATATATGTAAATATATGTCTACCTGTTGTAATATATGTCTAAATATAACTGTTGTAATATGTATCTAAATATATCGTATAACTGTTTGTACGTATAAATATTGTATGTAAAAACATAAACATAACAACACAATAAATAAACACCCCCTCCCCCCCATTATCGAACTAATATATCGCTAAAAAGAACAGTAATGCGACTCCACCTGACACTCCTCCTGTGGAATCGAGACTTCACTCCCACCTCTCGATACTGTCCCTGGTCTAGCCAGGTCTCTAACACTTCACTCCTATATATACATATTGTATACACAACAATTAAAATACCGCCACACAAAAACCCATACCCAAACACACCCCACATTTCGACAGCCCCACAAAATACACCACACAATTAAGATACCTACAACCAAACACACCAACACACTACCGATACAATACATCACACAAAAAACCCCACTAACCTACACCCCACTATACATCGTCACCCACACCAGCACACACACAAAAAACCGCCACTCGTTTCAAAAACCTCTTAGTAACCTAAACCACCGTTATCGCAGCACAAAAAACCTCCACTCGTTTCTTCTTCTTCTTCTTCTTCTTCTTCTTCGTTCGCCCTGAAAAGGACAGTGGTTGCGTTGTGTCTGTTTACAACGTAGCTGTGATATCTGCACCTTTCGGTCGACACATCCGACTTCTGCACGGCATTTTTTAGGACCGGGTTTGCCTTCCCATTTCGATCCACACTCGCTCAGCCAGCCTGCACAGCTGCAGACTGTTTCCAGGACCACCACGTGGAGGTGGAGTGCGGTCTTGACCAGCTCTGGTTCGCTGGTCCTGACGCAGGCAGTCAAGCTATGAGTCGCTGACTGCGGTCTCTATTGCTGCGTCTTGAGGTCCCCCACTCGTTTCAAAAACCACCTTAGTAACCTACTAATTATCGATTTTTTATATTTTCCGTCATTATCGATTTTTAAAAAAATTATATATATATTGTCTAAGTATTTTGTATAAACAACACGCCCACCGTGCTCGAACTAATATATTACTATATAACAAGTCATGCGTCTTATCGTCAGAAGTAGTCCCCCGCTAAAATATATCGCTATATAAAAAGTCATGCGCCGCCGCCTGAGAACGCCGCCGCCTGAAATTGATCGAGTATTTTGTTATATAAAAGTCACGCCCCGCCAGAGCGCTCCACCTGCAGGCGCTCCACCTGCAGAAATCGATCGAGTTTTTTGCTACATAAAAGTCACGCCCCCACCTGCAGAATGCTACCTAAGTTGCGCATCCCCTACTACTCATATCCCAAATGCATATATGCCAGAACACATAATTCCACACCGCATTAAGGAAGCAAAGAAGAATGAACATTGGAACAAAAACCCAGTACCATAGTGGACAGTTAGATGTACAGAACTTCAAAAACAAAGAAAACAAGCTTTACAAGAATATAGAAAGCATAGATCTGAAGATAATTTAGATATTTATAAGAACATAAGAAATGAATCAAACAGAATAATACTAAAGGCAAAAGAAAATCATTGGAGAAGTTTCTGCCAAACACTGAACCCTACAACTAACTCTACAACAGATGTGTGGAATAAATTAAAAGCCATTAAAGGCAGAACTAAAAATATGATAATACCTAATATAAAAAGACCTGAAATGGCAGAGACTGACTGGCAGAAAGCAGAGGTGCTGGCCAGGTACTACCATAGAGTTAGTTCTAAGGAAAATCTAGGACAGGCTGAAGTCAACAGAAGAGCAACACTTCTTAAAAAACTCAGGAAAGATGTACCTTATAATACTGAAGAATTATCATATTTAAATGCAGATATTACAATGGAAGAAGTTGAAAATACAATAAAGGACAAAACAAATACATCAGCAGGGCATGACATCTTGAGCTATGAAATCTTGAAACACATACCAAAAAGTACCATAGAAATTATAACATCCCTTTTTAACAAAATTTGGAATACAGGAAAAATTCCCAAAACATGGAAAACAGCAGTAATTATTCCAATACTAAAACCAGAAAAAGATGCCCATGATGCCAGTTCACACAGGCCAATTTCTTTAACTTCCCATCTAGGTAAAATATTAGAAACCATAGTAAATAAAAGATTAAAGTTTTATTTGGAAAAGAATAATTTATATAATCAAACTCAGTCAGGATTTAGGAAAAACAGATGCACTATGGATCAGATAATTAAATTGGAACATGAAGTAAAATCGGGATTTCAAAAGAAAGAAAGAACTGTGGTAGTATTTTTAGATATAGCTAGGGCTTATGATGAATGCTGGAGAGAGGGTGCTCTCTTTAAAATAAAGAAGATAGGAGTAACCGGTAAAATGTATAATTATTTACAGAATTTTCTGCAAGATAGATATTTCACTGTTCAGGTAAACAATGATAGATCAGAACTGTATGAACAACAAAATGGAATACCCCAAGGATCAGTAATGTCTCCTTCGATTTTTACAATAATGGTAAATAATTTAGGTGAGGAATTCAATGATATAACAAATAAATTGTCACAGTTTGCAGATGATGTTGCTATATGGAGGACTGGGAGACATCTGCCAAAATTATATAAGGATCTACAGAAGCAAATAAATAAAGTACGTAAATGGATGACAAAATGGGGTTTTCAGCTGAATTCAAATAAAACATTGGGAATGATCTTCAGTAAAGGTAGGGTTGTAAAAAATAAAATTATAGATATAAATATCCAAGGGCAAAACATTAAAACAGTTCAAACCACTCGATATCTAGGAATGATATTGGACCAACAGCTGAACTGGAATAAACACATAGATAAACTAGTGGAGTCTTGCAGAGGATTGACTAACTTATTAAGATATTTGAAAGGTAATGGATGGGGTGCAAGCACTAAGACAATGCTCACTTTTTATAAATCTTTTATTAGAGGAAAAATAGATTATGGAAGTATTATATATGACTCTGCTGCACACAGTAACAAGATTAAATTAGACAGAATTCAGCATCAGGCTTTATGTACAATAGCAGGTGCAATCAGATCAACATCAATGGGAGCTATAGAGGTGGCTTTATGAATCATACCCTTGGAATTACGGAGAAAGGAGTTAAGACTAAATTACATGAACAGAGTTATGTTGGATAAGTCTCACCCAGCACATACAGCTTTTACCAGATGCCAACTAATAACTCAGGCCAAGCTAATGAATACCACTAGATACCCTACAGGATGGAAGTGTATGGAGGAAATTGTCCATCTGGGTACATTAATTACATCAATTAATAACAGTTGTGAATACAAGCCAGTGATTCCGCCCTGGGAGATCAAGAAACCAGACACGGACTACCACCTAGCAGAAATACTTAAGAAAACAAATAATATAGAAAATATTAAAAACACGGCCAATAAATATATACAACAAATATCAAAAGACAGCATTACTGTGTACACAGATGGATCCAAGGGAGAGGATGGCAAATTGGGGATAGGAATACAAGGTATATATTCCAATATGGAAAATGGCAAAAGAATATAGCATCACGGAAAATACATCCATTTTCACTGCAGAGATGGTGGCAATACTAAAAGCACTAGAAATATTCTCTAATAACCCTCCCAAAAAATTAACAGTTTTAACTGACTCTCTTTCAACAATTAAAGCACTTAGAAACTTACGAGAATGTAGTAGACCTGATATAGCAGAGGAGATTTTTCTGGCTACTACTTACTTATATTCTAGAGGATGTTCAGTATTAATTGCTTGGATACCTTCACATGTTGGCATAGAAGGAAATGAATAGGCAGATAAAGAAGCCAAGAAAGGTAGATCTGATAAAAATCTAATAAATGTAGGGATGAGTAAATCAGAAATTAAGAGCTTAATTAAAGATTTAATAACAGATGAATGGAAAGCAGAGTGGGATAAAAATCTAAAAGGAAGACATGCATATAAGATGTTCAGGGCTCCAACAAGAAAATGTCAGATATCTAGGGAATTGAAAATTCCCAGTAATAAGAAACTTCTCAGACTACAGCTGGGAAAAGGCTATTTCAGAATAGAAGAACCTTACTGTGCAGGATGTCTTCAAGACAATAATATAGAACATTTCTTGTTAAAGTGTAAGAGGTATGACCAAATGAGAATACCAATATTGGATTATTTGCAGGCATCCAACTTACCTATAAATATAGAGGAGGTGTTGAGAATAGACAGACCTAGGGAACTGCATAATATAGTCAAACAATATTTAACACGAACACATGTTAATATATAGTGGCTGGGAATGTGAAGGTCTGATGCTGTTCTTACAATGCATGTGACTTTAAACAGATGGAAGTCAATTAAATATCTGGTAAAGTCCGTTATATAACTAGAACCACCAGGCCTTTACACTCCTCCACTTTAATATTATTCTTGTTCATAGTTTCTTCTTGATTTTGTTTGTTTGTTTGTTTGTTTTTTTATTTTATTATTTAACGTATAGGCCTAAGCACAATTGTGAGTATCCCTATTTTCAAATGTGATGCCACTTTCTCATGTCGGCAGTTGTTCATATTATTTGGAATTGAAAACAATATATATCCTAATTATAACCCATCAGAGGTTGAACGGGATTTCTGTTTATCTTCATTAATTAAAAAAAAAAAATAACACATTTACAATAAGTGTTGGGATTAAATAGTTCCTACGTAATTAGTCATGTTAAACTCTATTCACCTTCTCAGTCTTCTAAATGTGCCGCAGGTGCTGAAAGTTTAAGGTGTTGGCTTTGACTCCTCCCACATCATTGTTTTTACGGGTAAACTTTCTGGTCATGGAATAGTTTTTGTGTCTGTGACTTCGAAGTGTGTGTATGAAAGTAGGCCAAATAGAGACGACATCACCGTAACACACGACGTCAAGCACTCACAATAACATACTGCAACAACACTCCATTGCCCGATACCTCAACTCCAGCCCTGTCTCATTAGTAGTACAGAAAATTATAAGGAACAGTTCTACATACTGACTAAGTGCACCAAGTAAATAAAGTAATTCTTTATGTGCGTAATGTTTAACAATAGCCATTAAGTTTTACTGCTGTTTACCCACAGTGCTACATTAGAGCGAAGGCTTTGTTTCGTTTTGATTCTTTTTTTGTGTGTTATTTTGTTCGTTTAATTCTCCTTAAAAGAATTCACTATACACAGAGCGTAACGACCTGTGTTAACACTTAAAATCAATAGGAGTAAATTGTTAGCTCGTTGGTTTATTCAACGAACTGTTCCGGATAAGCGGATCTTTATGTTTCAGAACGCACTTTTTGTCGGTGCACTTTCCTTAAACCGACATGAAATCACGCGGAAAATGGTGCGACTTGTCTTTTTCAATGTTGTACAAATCCCAAACAGAAAACACAATACGCTTCCTTAACCGCGGACAAGCCTTGGCTTATTTGGCGCGTGTTTATCAGCGTTTCCTGTTAGAATTGTGAGCGTATTAGCGCTGAGACATGGCTCCTTTGTGCCGGCGCTACTTGTCGAGCTCCACGTGGATTTAAGCACGGAGAAATTTTTGCTCCTGGTTGCTGGTTCTAGCTAATCTTTGGCTCATTCACTTTGGACATGGTAGGAGTCGGTTTCTCGTGCTGTTCATGGTTTTATGTGCAGGGGCTTTGCTTTTATTAAAATGATATTATGGGAGAAGTTTAACAATAATAACTGGAGCGTGTCTTCTCAAATTCTTTTCACATTTTTTAAGCTGGCAGTGAATTTTCTGATGATTATGCAGAATAATATAAAAATACGATTTTGTCAGATTCACAGTATCTTTCAATCAACATATCCAGCACTTTACGTGTCGTCTTTGTACATCTTAAAGTTAACTTCTTTTTTTTTTTTTTTTAAACTTTATGATTAAGTTCAAGCTGTGGTGCCTCCAGGTCATGTTGGTCCCTAAATTGCTATGGCAACTGCTTATATATGAAATAAGCACAAATACAGGGGAAGCTATGGGTAGAACGGTCAACAAGTTGACAAGAAAATGGCTAGGGGTACCACCAGGTCTGTTAGCACTGTACTGCAAGAAATCAAAGCTTGTGCTTCCTTTCAAGTCAATTGTGGAAGAACAAAGCAGGAAAGGCGAGGCTCGCAAGGATGCTGTGCGAGTCAGCAGATGACGTAGTAAAGTCCATTGAGCCCACACTGAAAACTGGAAGGAAGTGGAAAGTGGATGAAGCTGTTGGTGCTGCCCAAAAGTCACTCAAGCTGAGGGAGGTAATCGGATACACACAGACGAATAGACGGGGATTTGGCCATGGTGACATCTGCTGGTGGTCCAAGGCATCAAACAGGGAACGCAGAGAAATGGTAATTCAGGAAATTCGAGAAGCTGAGAATGATAAGAGGATGCAAAAAGCGGTGCAGCAGGCCCAACAAGGCCAATGGACTACATGGGAAGGAGCCCTGCAAAAGTCACTGACATTGAAGGATATATAGCATATGGCACCCCTTAGACTCAGCTTCATTATCAGATCAATGTATGACCTCCTGCCATTGTCCGCAAACCTTGTGAGATGAGGAAAGTCTGATGATGCTCAATGCCCCCCCCCTTCTTTGCCATTGGATGCGGACACTTGAACATGTACTCTCAACTTGCAAGGTGTCAATAGTGCAAGGGCGATACACATAGCGCCACAACAGAGTACTAAATGAACTGGCTGCTACAACAGATCTGGCAAGGGTGAACGAGAACAGCAAAGTCAGATCGAGAACGGCACAGGCATACTTTCTGAGAGCAGAAAATTCAGCACATCCCAAACCAAGTAGCAGTTTACCATCTATTCTTGACTGTGCAAATGACTGGGAGATGGCAGCAGATCTACCTGGGCGAGGGACAAATACATAATGTATCAGAAGATCTCGAGGACGGCCAGATATAGTGATACATTCCTCATAATCGCACCAGATTTTAATGATTGAGCTGACCGTGTCGTTTGAATCCAGATTTGACGAGCAATACTCGTTCAAAGTGGCCAAGTATAATGATCTGGTCACGGACCTGAGACATGACGGGCTCACTGCAAGGGTCATGGCTGTTGAGGTAGGTGCAAGAGGGCTAGTGGCTGCCTCAGTGTATGATCTACTGAAAATGTGAAGTTTGGAAGGACAGTCGAGATCAAGAGCACTTAAGAGACTCAGTGAAACTGCGGAAAATGCATTGTGATGGCTGTGGAACAACCCCAACGGGCTATGAAATTCAGGACAGTAATTTTCAACATACGGGTTACTTTCACAACTGCCTCCAGCTGGCAGAAAAACAGGTGTGAAGTTGAAAGCTGCAACCAAAGTGGAGTAGGTTAAATTCTCTGCACAAGACAACAGGAGGTTGACACTTGGGAGTCATGACCCAAGTGGGCCTGCCCCCTTGAGTGTAAAGGAGATTAAGGGGCTGAAACACGTGATCGACGGAGGGAAAACTTCAGATGATCAGATTTCCTCCTGTTGTATCACTCTGTATAGAGTTTCCTATCATCATTGCTTTCCTTGCATATTTAATGCAGTCTGATATTCTCTTTTTCCCTCTTCCAATGCCAGTATGTATTTCATCCATATTTCACCCCCTAAGTCCCGCTCGGTGTTATTTCTTCTTTTTTTTTTAAACCACTTTTATTTCAGGTCAAGTTTGTACTGTATATTTGTCACGTTTCAAATCTTTGACGTTCAAAATGTCAATGTTCCACTCATCGTAGAAAGATGAAACTTTGCATTCATCTACCTTTTTTGGTTCATTTTAATTGTCAAGTTTTCACCGGCATTCAACAAGCCGATAATAACTGACCCAATGTAAAGTAAAGATGAAATAATTCCATAAAGTCAGTGTTTTAAAATAAAGGAAGTCCTAAACTGTGAATGTAGATTGTGTTTCATATTTGAAGAGGCGAGCGTTGGGTGGTGAATGGTGATGTGCCGATTAAATTAATATTTCTTAAACAACTACGTCAGCAAAAAATATATGGAACGAGACATGTGAAGAAGTACTGAGAAAAAGAGAACATCGGCACAAAACAAGGATAACAACAGAAACCATTAGCAAGATAGAAGACAGGAAAAACAAGAAAGCAGATTTAAACAGAAGCAAAACCAGAAGCTCCAAAGCCAAGGCTCATGAAGTGTACATAGAAGCAAACAAAGAAGTAAGAAGAAACATCAAAAGAGACAAGAGGAAGTATATTGAAGAGTTGGCAAGGGAAGCAGAGGAAGCTGCAGCGAAAGGAAATATGAGGAACCTGTACAACAACACAAAGAAGCTAACAGGGAGATAATAATAATAATAGTAATAATAATAATAGCCCCTTCAGTCATAACTGACTATGGGAATGCGCCCCTGAGGTGACAGCCCTCAGCTGCTTATTTTCCTGGTGCTCCTTTAGACGTTTTCTCCTCTCTTCGGCTTGTTGTGTGAGCTTCTTTTCGCCTAATCTGAGGTGGCGCCGTAAATAGCATCGCCAGTTGGTCAGAGAGATATAAGCAAGCAAATGGCCTCATAAAAGATAAGAATGGAAAATTGCTTAGTAATATACAAGAACAAATGAAGAGATGGACAGAACATTTTGAGGAACTTCTCAATAGACCAGCTCCAACTAATCCCCCAGACATCCAGCCAGCAGAAGAGGAGCTACAAATCAGCTGTGAACGACCTAGTAGAGAAGAAATAAAGAAAGCCATAAAGCTTCTGAAAGATGGAAAGGCAACTGGTCCAGATGGCATTCCAGCAGAGGCCATCAAAACAGATATTGATACCTCTGCAGAGATATTATACAAACTACTTGGCAAAGTCAGAGAGAGAGAGAGAGAGAGAGAGAGAGAGAGAGAGAGAGAGAGAGAGAGAGAGAGAGAGAGAGAGAGAGAGAGAGAGAGAGAGAAAAAAAATACCAGCAGAATGGAAGGAAGGTTATCTGGTCAAGTTGCCTAAGAAGGGAAATTTACAAGAGTGCACGAATTATAGAGGAATAATGTTACTATCAGTGCCAGGAAAAGTATTAAACAGAATCATCCTTGAGAGATTAAAAGAGTCCGTAGACAAGCAACTGAGAGATGAACAAGCAGGTTTTCGACAAAAAAGATCCTGTACAGACCAGATAGCCACACTGAGAATAACAGTTGAACAAAGTCTGGAATGGAATTCACCGCTTTACATCGGATTCGTGGACTATGAAAAGGCATTTGACAGAGTAGACAGAGAATCACTTTGGAAACTGATGAGGCCTTATGGAGTTCCCATGAAGATCATTAACTTAATAAGGAAGACCTATGAAGACATGACATGCAGAGTTCTTCATGAAGGACAACTTACAGAACCGTTTAAGATAAGAACCGGAGTGAGACAGTGATGCCTCTTGTCTCCATTTCTTTTCTTACTAGCAAATAGATTGGGTTATGAAATCATCGACTTCACACAACAGAAGTGGAATCCAGTGGAATCTGACTAAACAGCTTGATGATCTGGATTTTGCAGATGACTTGGCTCTTCTGTCCCATAACCATTATCAGATGCAAGAGAAAATGAAAATTCTCGATGAGAGGTCACAACAAGTATTCCTGAAAATGCACAGGGAAAAGACAAAGATTATGAGAATAAATGCAAGAAATTATAACAAGATAGAACTTGAAGAAACACCACTAAAGGATGTAGAATCGTACACATATCTTGTCAGTAATATATTACACCAAAGCTTTCGATTGTGTACAACATCAGCAGTTATGGGCTATTATGAAAAATATGGGATTTCCAAACCACCTTATACAACTCATCGCACTGCTGTACCAAGAACAACAGGCAGCCGTAAGAATAGAGGGGGAAACATCAGAATGGTTTGAAGTACAGAAAGGAGTAAGACAAGGCTGTACCCTTTCCCCTTACCTGTTTAACATTTATGCCGAGAATATCATGAGAAACGTAAGAGATGACCAAGAACACACAGAGTTTGACTCATTTAACATCGGCGGGTACCAGATCCCGGAAATCAGATATGCTGACGACACAGTCCTCCTATCGACCAACCCAGAAGGATTTGAACAATTACTTCTGTCCACCAAAAAACACAGCGAGGCCCAGAATCTATACCTAAACACCAAGAAGACCAAAGTATTGACAACAGACAAAGTAAAGACCAAACCAGAAATTGAAATTGATAACGAAGAACTGGAAAGTGTCAATGAATTCGAATACTTAGGATCAATCATTAACAGCTCTGGCGACTGTGCAGTAGAAATTAAAAGAAGACTTGCAATTGCTTCACATAAACTAATACAGATGAAAAAACCTATGGCAAGGCACAAGCAAAGAAACAAAGTTACAACTGATCAGAGCATGTATATTCCCAGTAGCAACATACGGCTGCGAGACTTGGACACTCAATAAAACAGTTGCAAAAAAGATTACATCATTCGAAATGAAATGCTACAGAAGGATGTTGAGAATACCCTGGACAGAAAAAAAGACCAACAGAGAAGTACTGCACTCACTAAACGTACAGGAACATTGGCTCCTAAATACCATCGCAATAAGGAAGCTGAAATTTTTCGGTCATATAAAAAGACATAATAGTCTGGAAAAAACAGTGATGGAAGGCATGGTCCCTGGAAAAAGGGGAAGGGGTCGACCTAGACGACGGTGGACCCAGGACATCACAGAGAGTCTGAACTTGTCTTTGGCTGATGCAGGTCGACTTGCCCAGAATCGTGATGCGTTCAGAGCAGCTGTAATGGAGACAACGTTCTGGAAAGAATACGTCACATGATGAATATAGACAAAGTTGGAGGGACAGACAATGATATCAAAATAAGAATACAAAAAGCAAGAGGCGCTTTCATTGCATTGGGAAACCAATGGAAACCAATCAAGTCCAACAAGAAAATAAGAATCTTCAACTCAAATGTCAAGTCAGTCCTATTGTATGGCTCTGAGACATGGAGAGCAACAAAAACAACTAAAAAGCTACAGACTTTTTTAAACGGATGCTTGCGTAGAATAGAAGGACTGAAATGGTATGACAAAGTCACAAATGTGGAATTGATGACAAGAACTAGACAAGTGCCAGTGGAACAAGAAATGAGAAGAAGACGATGGCGATGGATAGGACACACACTGAGGAAACCTGTTGATAGCATTACAAGGCAGTCCTTGTTCTGGAACCCCCAGGGCAAGAGAGGCAGAGGAAGACCAAGAAGTACATGGAGAAGAGAGTTGGTAACAGAGGTGAAAATGATGAGGAGAACATGGAAAGAACTTGAGATGATGGCACGTGACAGGAGGACTTGGCATGTGTTTGTTGAAGGCCTATGCTCCTTTGGGAGTGGAGGGTTATGAATGAATGAACACTTAAGCACAAATTTCTATTACCAGAAAATCCGAATGAAATCCCCACGAAGGTTATTAACACACCTTCCACAAAATGGTTCTAGACTACGTGTTTAGACTCCGAAAAATTCTGAGCGACAACTGATAACTGATTTGAGAAGACGCAGTTTATATACATTATGTTATTATGATCTCTAGAGGATGTTAATTTTCACACCATTGCGCATCGCAGAAAATCAGGGAACTACGTTTTCCCCGATAAAAGGTTTTTCACGGTCTCTCGGTCGGCGTTGCTAATAGACAACAGAGACTTAAACCGTGTAACGGGTTCTAGTAGATTGGCCCGCTTTCTGAAGATCAAAGAGTTGTCTCCTCCTGTATGTACGAACATCAAAGAGTACAAGGTCCGGTGTTTCCACGTGCGTCTGTCTGATATCTTGATGATTGACAGATCAGCTCGCGTGAGAAACTCAGGTAAAAAAAACGTGGTTCGCTCCCCGTTATGACTGGCAGGACGCGGAAGTTGGTATTATTTCCGTTTGTTTACGTTTCAGGGAAAAGAGGCGTGGATTTAAAATGAGTAAACGCAGGCTGTAAGTTGCATGGCGTTGCTAGCGAATCATAGACGTTGCGAGATCACGTAAAACTGTCAGACACTGTAGGCTGTATTTCCATTATACGTCACAGCCCCTTATTCTCCTTTACACTCTAAAGGGGGTGGACCCACTTAGGTCATGACTCCCAGGTGTAAGCCTCCTGTTGTCTAGTGCAGAGAATTCAACCACCTTGGTTGCAGCTTTCAAATTCACTCCTATTTTCTGCCAGCTGGAGGCAATTGTGAAAGTAACCCCTATGTTGATAACAAATTACCGTCCCAAGTTCCATGTTCAAACATATTTAAAGTGAAAAAACACAAGTTTAAATATCCATTTATATTATTAGCAAATGCAATTACAAAAATGTTCCATACACTCTATTGCACATGATGAAAGTGGATGCAGTAAATAATCATATCGTTCACAATTATATATATTTTTCAGTGACCGATGTGACGAATTACTGATTAATGATAATTAGTCATCGACTTTTACTCTCACCGTCTACGTTTATTCTATACAATTACAGGTATGGAATACTTACTGTTTTTGCTCTAGTGCATAACTTCTACGGACATCTTCCGTAGCTTAAAAAAAAGACACAGTAACATTATTAATGTAAATGCAGCTTTCAAAATATAATCATAAATACAGTTTTGAATATTAATTTCTGGTTATTCGGAAATTCGGTACAATTTGTTTTCAGTTCCACAATAATTCTTATTATAAACAAGTCGCCTCCAAAGCTACCACTTAGATTTGCAGAAGTACGAACATCAGATCATCCGAAACAAATAAGCATTGAAAGAATCTCAGGTCTTTCTTAATAAAACGTTCATCAGACTCACAGTAAAAGGAAGAAGGTCAACAGGCACGAGGCGGCAATACAGAAATATTGCAAATGAAATGGCCCTTCAGCAAAGGTGCATTTGTTACGGCATTTTAATGTCTATGTTGTGTGACTATGTGACTTAATACACAGCTTGATTAGACTATTTGACTATGTGACTGGCCACACAATGTGACCATGCAACTGACTACACAACGTGATTAGACCATAAGATTATGTGACTGACTACACAAAGTGACCAGACCATGTGACTATGTGACTGACTACCAAATGTGGCCAGACCATGTGACTACGGCTAAACGGCTAACAAGATTGCCAGTTTCTTCTGTACTTGATGAAGACAGAATAAAATTAGGAAATGCAGCTGTTTCCGGTTGAGACATAATGCACTTTTCTTTCTTGCTCTTAAAACTATGAATGTTTGTTGTATTGATTGGGATTTGTGCGCTCTCTTCTCCTCTTCGGAAGTATTCAACTACATTTGTTGTGCGTACTGAATTATGTGCGTTATTCTGTTGTTAAAACTCTTTTTTTCCCTACTGTCATTGTTCACGTTTAACGCTTCGGTGCATGACAGGACCAGATAAGCGTATCGCCCATCCCTGAGAGATTTACTGAGTCCCTCAAACATGATAATACCACATTGACTCCACGTAAATGCGGGCACGAAGTGTTTGCTAAGGTTACATAATTACTTCTGACTCGACAGAAAAAAATGTAAGAAGTTGTAACGTAAACATTACAAAGAATTGTCGGATTTTGCAACTCCATATACGGAGAATGACTGTTTGAAATTTTCAAACGCCTGAGTCATACAGAATACTGCTTGAGGAAAAGTTTTCATAATATGAGTTTTGAATGTATTTGCTGGCATTTGAGGCGCCAATAAACAAACACATGATTTGAAGATATGTCAGAACGCCATGCAGTAAGCTTGGGCCGAGAGCAACGATATAAGGTAGAACATTTAGCATACACCACTGCATTCCTGAAATCGTCAAAGTGGACAGCTCAGACCTTGCGACAGACCCAAAAAAAATAAAGTCAGGAATCTGAAATTGTAGGAACGGAAAAATATATTAGAGCATCTTTTATCCACTGGAAAAGAAAACTCGTCAATATTAATACGGAACCGGACTCCTACAGAAACTACTCACAAGTCACAGAGGAATTCTAGAATAAGAAATAATATCCCAGACGTGTGTTCGAGACATCTGTGTTAAGTTGCCAAGACTATTTGCCTGAGCAAGACGTCTAAGGTTTGCCTAGTTACTAAGGTAAATATTGTTGTAAATATTATTTTACTTTGAATTTTACTGGTTTATACTAGCTAGAAGGGTTAAAGATTCATACACCGCTGGCAACCTCAGCATGTGAAACCACAGCAAGCGCTGTTGATTGCTTCATGCTAGTTCTCACGGAAGAACCAAAAGCAGAGGTAATCACAGATTCCAAGTGGAGAAAGAAAGTGGATGATGATGACATCATATGTACAAGGGGATTGACATAAGTCTTGGGCCTGACCATGAAGGACATGTCACAGAGAGCTGAAATTTTTTTTTTTTTTTTTTTTTTTTTTTTTTTTTTGGGAGCCGCGCTGGTGTAATGGCTTCGGCGTTGTACTGGCGACCAGGTGTTCATGGTTCAAACCCGGGCGTCGGCGTTTGAAGAAATGTTTACGGCCGGAAATTTGACTGAATAGCCTGAACGGCTCCTGTGATAAACCCTCTGTGGATGGGAAGGAGCGAAGCTCCTGACCGGGTTGGAAGGAAAGTCCTCAGGTTCCCCAGCCTCGCAATGACATGTCATTGGGCCGAAGGGCTGAAAGCCCAAAGGCCGCTGGTTAAAAAAAAAAAAAAAAAAAAAAAAAAGAAATTTTGTATAGTGTTTATTCCTTTTCAATATAGCCACCGTCTGAATTGACACACTTCTGCCATCTCTGTTTGACCTTGATAAGACCTTGGGAGTAGAACACCCTATTTTTCAAACTAAACCAGTCATCACATGCCAGTATAACCTCTTCATCGCTGTCAAAATGATTTCCTTTTAGCTGTTTTTTAAGATTTGGGAATAGAAAAAATTCTGATGGAGCCAAATCTGGAGAATATGGTGGGTGTGGAAGAATTTCATTATTCAAATCGTTGGCTGCTAGCTGCAAAAGCCGTGCTTTGTGAGAGGGCGCGTTGTCTTGAAGCAAAGGAAGATTTTGAGTGCGCGTTATCCCTCGTTTCCTGGTCACAACCTTTCTTATTTTTTTTTAGAAGATCTGCATAGTACTGTCCATTAACTGTGTTGCCATGAGGCAGATAATCTTTCAAAAGGACACCTTTGCCGTCCCAAAAAACAGTCGGCATCACTTTTCCTGCAGATTTCTGCGCCCTCGGCTTGACAGGTGTTGGGGAGCCCGGGGTTTTTCATTGCATGCTGGCAATTTTGGATTCGTGGTCATAATGGTGTACCGAAGTCTCATCTACTGTCACCATGGTCTCCAAAAAATTCTTTGACTGACACTTTTTGAGCAACTGTTGACAGCAATTTATCCTCGTTTGCTTCTGTTCACGTGTCAACAGTCGCGGAATCCAGCGTGCACACACTTTTCTCATGTTCAGTCTGTTTTGTAAAATTCTATAAACTGTTCTTTCATTTAGTTTTATTCTACTAGCTATCTCCACAATTGTCATTTTTCGATCCTGGTCAATGATTTTCTTCACTCTTGTTGCATTTTCATCGTTGCACTCTGAGGCTGGTCTACCAGATCTTGGCAGATCAGCAACATTTGAGCGGCCGCACTTAAACTGTTGACACCAGTTTTTTACCGAAATATATGAAGGACAAGAATCAAGAAACACTGGTTTCATCTCCCTGTGTATTTCTGTAGGTGTTTTCCTCTGAAACATCAGAAATTTTATCACAGCTCTGGCCTCCATCTTGTCCATTGTTTTGTCAAATCTTTGGAGCAGCAGATCCGGTCAATATGGTACATTGCGCCGTGCACCGTAGCGGGAAAACCCATTGAAGAAACAAATGCGTACTTTACACATTCAGTGCAAATATGATGAACTTTATATGTGCCAAGTTTCATCTTCCTCCTGTGACACCTTCATGGTCAGGCCCCAGACTTATGTCAATCCCCTTGTATATTGTCATTTGTAATGAGTTGTATGTATGTTTAAAGTTGTTCCTTCTCAATGATGACACATAATTCCTGATAATTACCATTTCATATTCATTTACTTTTTTTTCAAAGTAATTGAGCATTAAATTTGTATATGATGATTTTATACTGAATTAATTATTACAGAGAGAAAGGCATATGTATGATCCAGAACCTCTAGTATATATTCATTAATATGTATACATATCTATATCGAGCTAATAAAAGGAATTTCGTTGAATTAAATCAGCTGGGGGCTTGAACGAGCAAATCATTTATATCCATGTTCACAAAAGGTGGCGGATCAGATACAAAGTTAACGTGATAAGACGCATTCAGCATTGTTCTTGACTTCTGAAAAATCTTGTGAAAACTACCTCGAGGTAGAAGCATCATTATCCTTCTATCTACAACTCTGCCAAGAATAATCTTGTGCGAAGGTAGTGTGACCAGTAGGGTGTATGTGGGTGGATGTAAAAGATCAGACAACACTTATACACCGCTCGTCTAGCTCACTGTCTAAGGAGTAATACACCAACTCCAACACTATATCAATCTCCGTGAATATTTAATATCACAAATAAGTCACAAAGGGCGCAGGGCCATTACAAATATTGGAGACACAACAAATCCCGAGTATTCTACAATCACTCTGATTCTCGGAATAACTACAGCCACAAAATATGATACTTCATAAATAACTACTGCAACACTATGGCCCTCTACTCGCGCACTGCTACAGACATCCACCCTTCTCTTCTCTACGCTCTTCGCGGTCTCATGTCTACTCTCTACTGCCTCAACTCTCTACTAACTCAACACACATATTTTTTTTTATGTAAAACTTTTGCCTCGTTTTGGCGAGGAGCGTCCCGTTCAACCTAGTCGGTTATATTAGGGCGCATGTCCAAATATAAAAGACCCTTAGGTCTGAGAGACAACGTCTAAACCTACACACATCTCTCTCTCTGACTGACCCCTTTCATTCGTATTCACCAAACACGTGAAAACCTTCCACACTCCACTGAGCTTCATTCACGCATAACTATAGCTAGCAGCTTGTCTTGATCTCTGCTCACAACATTGCTTGTAGCTAAATTATTACAAGGCAAGCATTCCCAACTCACAACAACTCAAATGACTAATAAACTCCCGCTGGAGCATGGGAACATTCACACATGCAAAATACCCCTAAAACACTCCGTGACAGTAGACACCTTTGAAGACCCACATTAGATCCTCTAGGTTGTATGAAGGAAAAGGCAGCGAGGAATGGAACTAGCACCCCACCTCTCGATGCTGGACCACGTATTGAGAAGTCTCTAACCACCTACTCCCCTATGACAGTATCTGCTAAAGGACTACCTTTATCTTTCATGCCGTGAAAGTGAGCAAAGGTAAATCACTTTTCGTTTTTGTGAAAGGTTTGACTTTTTTTGCGGTCTAAAAAAATAAAATCAAAATAACTAGCTATGCGCCATCTTACTTCTCTGATATCATATCGTCTGCATGTGAAGGCTTGTAGTGTCATATCGTCTGCACGTGAAGGCTTGTAGTGTCATATGAATATGAAATATTTACAACTATTTGTTCAAACGATAATATTTATATTCCCTCTATGTAGCTATTGCATCGGGTTTTCCCACAATCATTCTAGCAGTTTTCTCCCTGTCTCTGCATCCATTAGCGTTTCCATTAGCGTTTCCATGTCAAACGCCGCTTTTGTCAGTCCATTTAACTTTTCAATTCTTTCTTTTTCGGCAATATAACACTTAATCACAAACATAAAAAGAAAATGAAACTGGCTAATTGGGTAACGTTTTAAACACATGCATTAATTGTAAGGTCGTGTCTGCATGTTTTAAAATTCTGAAATTGACACATCAAATGAGAAAGAAAATAATACATATTTTAAACACTCAAAAGTAAAGAAAACAAAATTAAGATGGTTGATATTTTGAGGTAAAATTAAGACAAGTCACAAGCACTCGGTGGCTTTAGCGTACCAGGTTACAATATGTGCGCAATCTTCCGTTAGGGTTCATTTAGATGACTCTTCTCTGATCAAAAACGCATGCACTAAAAATATCTCATGCACTAAGCACATTGCATGCACTTAAACACATCGTGTGCACTGAACAAGATGATTTCTCTTTTCTTTATGCACTACCTCCTCCATCGCCGTTCTTTTTTTTTTTTTTTAAGAGATTGGAATAGCCAAGTGCACAATTTTGCTGAAACTTTTAGATTGAATAAATGCACCTGTTCTTTGTTATAGGAAATTATACTTTCCTTATCATTTCATCCGCCGAAATTATGTCATATCAATCTTTCTGAATTCAATAAGAGTAGCGCCAATAAGTTCAATTTTTATTTACAAATTCAATTTTATTACTGATTTACGGATTGTTGCGCCGTAAAAAAAAAAAAAAATATGTTAAAGAAAGTAAAAGGTACTTACTTGTTCAGTTGTTTATATTTTCTTGTTTACATCAGCTCACTATTTAGTGTTTTTCTTAAGTCCGTCATTTGAAGATGGTCATTGTAAAAAAAAAAGTGTTAGAACGCGAATATATTTTTACCCGTATATACTAGTAGTGCATAACTTTAAACTTCCATGATCAAAGACTTATACTTTCTTGAGACCAAAATGTTCTACGAGAGTGTAATGGATAATGAAAACAGCATGACCTTACATGTTCCGTTTTATTTGAATATATATATATATATATATATATATATATATATATATATATATATATATATATATATATATATATATATATATAGAGAGAGAGAGAGAGAGAGAGAGAGAGACAGAGAGAGAGAGAGGACTTCACCAAAACCAGTTTTCGATAATCTAACGTAGTCATTGTTCACAGGAGACGATTCAGTAGGCCTAATTGTTCACACACACACACAAATCTAACAAAGTAAGAAGTTTTGAGCTCTTCTCATTTGGTTACTTAATTTAACCCTCGTTAAGTTACATTACCCGACTGTCTCTCGCTATCTTTCTGTCCATTCGTTCAATTTTTTTCTTCCTGTGACCTGTAACCTGTACACTGTTACAGTATGATGTACTCTGGCACATGTTAATGGTGAGGCACCGACTTAGGTAAAGGTCAAGGTTGTACATACTGCCTTCACTATACTAGGTCCAGCTTCGAGAGGTGGGGTGATTTTTTTCCCTTCCTCGCTGTCTTTGCCTTCCCTAATTCAAGAGCAGAGTCAGGCATTCATTTACAGCTGGGTAGGCTAGACGGAGCCGCCAAACTTAAGATTGCATAATCACTTCAGCCTCGACTAGCAATACGGGTGTAATTGTATAGACCACGATTTGTCTAGACAGGCCGTCGGTTTGCGACAAATCATGTGATAAAAGAGGTCGGCAGAGTCTGATAAACTATGTAATCAGACGTCCGAATTACTTGAGATAGGTGTTTATGGATAAACGCAATCTTGGAAGACATTTTGAAGAGTGAGCTGGAAGTGTAATATAAGTAGACTTTGATTTTACGGATATCACAACTCCATATATGGAAGATGACTGTTGCAATTTTTCAAACGCATGAGTCATGGAAAATATTACATGAGGAAAAGTTATCATAATATGAACTTTCGAATGTATTGGCGCGAATAAACAATCACGTTGATTAGGAGTTTTTCAGTAAACGCCAGGTGGAAGCGATATAACGTAGAAATGTTTGACATACGGCATTGCATTCCAGAAATCGTCAACGTTGACAGCTCGGACCTTGCCACAGTAAAGAATAGAGTTGGATTCTGACCTCTACACCTCACGGTAGAAGGGGAACGACTAAGTAAGTAGTAAGTAAGTTGGATTCTGAATTTATAGTACGAGACAAAAATATTGAGAGCATCTCTGTACATCAGTAGAAACTCGCCAATATTAATACGGAACCAGGATTCTACAGGACCACTCACAAGTCACAGAGGGATTCTGAAATATAAATAATATCCAGGCGTGTGTTCAAGGCATCTGTGTTAAGTTGCCAAGACTATTGAGCAAGAAATCTATCTTCCCTATTGGGGTAATTTGTAAACATAAATTTTATGCTGTGAATTTGACATGTTTATACTTGCTAGTGGGGTTAAAGATTCATACTATGCTGGCAACCTCAACATGTGAAAAGGATACATTAATGAACCACCACAGCAAGCGCTGGTGATAGTTTAATGCTAGTTCTCACGGAAAACCAAAAGCAGAGCTAACCTCAGACTCCGAATGGAGTAGGAAGTGAGTGATGATTACATCAACCTGTGCATAGTTGTATATTATCATTTTGTGGATGTATGTAAACTTAATATTTTCCTTAAGGCACAAACCACTGCCGTTGTCCAGTCACAAATTTTTCCTTAAATTAACTGATATGCTGGTGATTTTTCACCACATGCTCTGAGTGATATGAGATATTCACAGTGTCACGAGTGGTGTACAGAGTCTGTCTGAGACAAGACAACTAGTCTGAGTAAAGTCTAAGACAAAAATCTGATTGAGAACTGAGAAGATAGATGAGTTTTGGTGTTGAGTGTGAAGTGGAGTGAATTATAACTATCAGGAGTAAAAGATCAGATGATGACTCTCACCTCCTGCCACTCAGTGACTATGTTTCAAAGCTGTTTTCACTCCGCCTCTCTCTCTTCTTGGAGTAAGGACAAGTACACGTTAGTGACTCTACAATCAATCAAGTACAAATACAGATAGGAAAGACGTCTGATCCGCAATTTGGTTGTTTAATTTTTTTTAAACACAATATTATGGCGAACAAAATTTCAAACACACAACGACAACAAGTCGTGCAGTGCTATATTACCAAAATCTAGAGACAAATAAAATGATAAGAATAATATTAGTAATCAACTAAGCTGGAGTCAAAGAACCTAGCTCTAATATCTGAAAAAAACGCCGGCTAATTTTTGGCTAGCTAGCGTACTAAGTATCCTGCCACTTGTACCACACATTTATTTCACAGACTAGTACCACCGATTGGTACCACAGAGTGATATCATGAAATGAGAGAGAAACAAATATCCCTCCTGAGTATTGGATCTCTTGACACGAAAATCAGGCGCTCTTCTCTTTCACTCCACCTTTCTATCTGCCTCAAAAATTTACCCTCTCTGAGCATTAATGTTAATCCCGATGAGCTGAAAACAACAATTTCATTTGTATAATACATGTTTATGCATACATATACACTTGCTGAAATGTTGATAATAATAATCATGTACATAATTTCTGTCATCATCCACTCCCTGCTCCAAATGGAACTTGAGACTGCCTCTGCTTTTGGTTCTCTATAAGAAAGAACCCACACGAAGCAGTCGCCAGCTCTTGCAGTGGTGCTTCATGAAACCATCATTCCCTATGTGAGGTTGCCAGCCTCGTATGACTTGGACATCCACTAGCAATTTTCACATCTTAATAATGCACAATATAGAATTATAATATGTACATCTCACCCCAAATTGTTGGGCATTTCAGATTTCTGGCTCAGTGAAATAGTTCTCGGCAACTTGATTAAGATGCCTCTTACACGTGGTCTGGGGTGTTACTATACAATAGACTCCCACTGTGACTTAGTGTTCAGGTTCCTAGAATTCTGGGCTTTCCGTATTAGAAAAGATGAGTTTTCTTTCTAAGTCCAGCAGATCCTAAAATACGTTGTCCGGTCCTTTAAGTTAGAATCCTGGTTCTATTCTTTCCTGGCTGTCTGCAATGTCTTTTTGGCGAGTTGAAATAGCAGTGCCATAGACTCAGAATGTACTAGATTATAAGCAACATTCGGCCCACACACCCGCGTTGATACTATATGACAAGGCTCCACTCAGAAATTATGTATTTTTCCCCTTCTCAGACGATCCAACCACGAGCAGGTTGTGACATCAGTAGGGTCTTGGTTTATTACCTTAACCCTCGTGTTGAAGAATATTCTTCGTGTTACTCAATATGTATTCTTTAATATCCTTCATAACCGTATAAGGTCTTAACATCTCCTGGTTTCATTATCGTGTTTACCTCTCCCTTCTTCACATAGTTATCTTCACTAATTCCTCCAAGACGTTATTATTTCTCCCGTGTTTTCCAAACATGGAGATAAATACGCCGGAAGCATTATATCACTGTCCGTGTTAAAATGTTTTACCAAGATTTCTCATCTTTCGACACTTGAGTGAATGTTGCCGCTTTTTAGGGTGCGACGTGTTTGCTCTTAGCAGCGTGTAAAATGTCATCTGGTACTTTCAGTTCCTGCTCGCATATCCAATATTGGTTAGATCGCTTTCTAGACAGTCGGGGACAACAATAACAATGGTCTCATGATGCAGGTGCTAATTGCAGTCCTACACTACTCCGTTCGCCTTACTTTGTAGTCGGAAGTGGGTTACATAATCATACACAAACACTTCACTTTGCTCAACCAGAAGTCAATATGATTTCAAAACCAGGTCCGCAAACAAGATAATAATAGTAAGGGCTGGTCAATTAGATCACGACATGACAAGAAACTGAAGGAGGAAAGCGTAAACAATGAATGAGGAGCGGTTGAAGAAAAACCAGAAGGAATGCCATAGAAAAGAGTATAAGAAGGTCACAGAAAAATGTAATGTACGAAGTGGTTAAGTCATTTGCTCGTGTTCCAGTACTCAGGATTGTTAATTCAGGATGAACTTTAGGATTGGTCATGTTTTTCACGCCGCATCCTATGTTATCTCTTAAATGACTGTCTTTTTTAACAATAGCAGACTCATTTACCGTCTGTCTGTACCTAGTTACATCATCTAAATGTGGTGTTAGATAGACGTGATAATAATACCCACTAAGATATATGTCTGTGGTTTATCTAACAAACATTTCCGCCCCGGCGGAAACAAAACTTGCTTCTATCAATAAACTGTCTGTCCAAACAATTCAGCTGTCGACCAACGAGCAGACTAAATGGTGACTTAATTCTAAACGTTATAATATGTTTCTGTGTCTAAACATCATACCATGTTCCTGTGTCTAAACGTCATAATATGTTTATATGTCTAAACGTCATAACACGTTATTGTGTCTAAACGTCATAACATGTTCCGGTGTCTAAACGTCATAACATGTTCATGTGTCTAATCGGTGTAACATGTTCATGTGGCTAAACATCATAACATGTTCCTGTGTCTAAACGTCATAACGTGTTCCTGTGTCTAAACGTCATAACATGTTTCCGTGTCTAAACGTTATAAGATGTTTCAGTGTCTAAATGTCATAATATGTTCCCGTATCTAAACGATGTAGCACGTTCCAGTGTCTAAACATCAAAAGATGTTCCTGTGTCTAAATGTCATAACATGCTTCTGTGTCTACACGTAATAACATGTTCCTGTGTCTGAATGTCATAATATGTTTCTCTGTCTAAACGTCCTAACATGTCCCTGTGTCTAAATGTCATAACATGTTCCTGTGCCTAAACGTCATAACATGTTCCTGTGTCTAAACCCCATAACGTTTTCCTGTGTCTAAACGTCATAACATGTTTCTGTGTCTAAACGTCCTAACACGTTTGTGTCTAAACGTCATAACATGTTTCTGTGTCTAAACGTCATAACACGTTCCTGTTTTTAAACGTCATAACATGTTCCTGTGTCTAAACGTCCTAAAATGTTCCTGTGTCTAAACATCATAACATGTTCCTGTATCTAATCGTAATAACATGTTCCTGTGTCTAAACATCACAACATGTGACTATGTCTAAACGTGATAACATGTTTCTGTGTCTAAACGTGATAACATGTTCCTGTGTCTAAATGTCATAACATGTTCCCGTGACTAAATGTCATAACATGTTCCCGTGTCTAAACGATATAGCACTTCCAGGTCTAAACATCAAAACATGTTCCTGTGTCTAAATGTCATAACATGTTCCCCTGTCTAAACGTTATAACTTGTTCCAGTGTCTTAACGTCAAAACATGTTCCTGTGTCTAAACGTCATAATATGTTCCATTATCTGGAGACATAAATGAAATGGATAAAGGCGTTTATGGAGCCTTTACCTTTACATTTACCATGCTCCTTGAGGAGATGAAGTGTGGCGATGAGGAAGTAAGTAGTAATTTTAAAAAAAAACAGATTTACCGTATATTAATTATAGTTTCTGAGAATTATATAGCGAGGGCCCCACTTAACTTGTAATGTGTACCCTAGGGCCCCTTACAGTGTAGTTACGCCACTATAGTCGTCTGTACTGACCTGGAAAAGTGGTATTTGTGTCTAATGCTGTCCTGACAATTTGTGCTGCAGATTTCTTGCTGACATCTTGTCACGGGACGCGACTAAGTCTGCATTTCAATTCTTAAGACCTATTGCCAATATTTTGTTGGTAAATTTCTCACGGTATGAGAAAGCCGTCTGTTGTCTAAATCCATTGTTCACAATAGACAGCGCTCGGTGTGAGCCCTGTAAATGCAACAACATTCACCTGGAATGCGTTCACAACAGGGGGACCTTACATCAACAGACTATCGAGGTAATCGACCCTAAGTCTCGGTGGTGTTTACACAAAGCCAGTAATACCCAAGTATTACTTTGGCTAGTAATAGAATATAATGGGCAGACCGGCGAGGCAATTGTACAATGAGTATTGTGTGCTTCCAGATCTCACGGTACGAGCACATAAATATTGAAGTAACGGAGACACAGAGTCTGAGCGGATAACAACATGAAAGGAGTGAGAATACGAAATTATAACGAGAAGAACAACACTGCATAAGACACTAAAAAGACGACGCAGACAGTTTGTCTGGGGGAGGAAAAACAAGAAAACGATAATAGCGAAGTATTACAGGAAATTTACACAGTAATGAGGACTGAATGTCTGACTAAAGGAAAACAAACGAAATTTCACATGACACCAGAAGCGAACCCGAAAAATCGCCAGCGGCGATTAGGACCAAATAAAACCAAACTAAATTTGTCGCTCGGCATTGCAAGAGAAGCAGTCCGCCAACATACTTGGGTTCTAGATTTCACGAGGAAGATTTCAGGACGTGTGTCAGTGAAATTCGTTATATGGACACCAAGGTTAGTGTAATATAGTTTGTACCTTATTATTATTATATCTTAACTTCAGTCAGATAATATATACATATTTTCCATAAATATAACACTGTAAATACCAGTCACGCTTATTATAATATTATTTTTCATACTTATAAGTACAGGTTGCAAGAAACACCATGCAGAGAATTATTATATTTATAAGATTGCACAGTTTCCAGTAACTATAACGAAGTAAATACAAGACACTTTTATTTTGCCTTTTACATTACCTGTTAACCGTGCAGTAAACACCGCGCAGCCATTCTTTATAGTGATAAGATTTCACATACAAGACACACGACAGGCGTAACATAGTTTACGGGGTACTTACAAAGGGTTTGTTATTTTTATCCATCGCAGTGGTAGAGACAGAGACCATAACTCAGCTTTCGTCTTACTACCCTGTTGGCGTTAATCACGGGACAAGTGCTTTAGAGTAGGGCCGACCAGAGATACTGCGACGACACGCATCTCACATGTAATTAACGGCAACGAACCTACCAATACTCAACGGGGGTTTAGAACGGAATTTGCCAGACGGTGAAGGAGCTTTCTGTCATCGACAACCCACACAGAAAAGTAAGCAGACAATACCCAGAAGGATTGCTGCATTACTAAGAGCTGTCCACGTGAATTTAATGATCAGAAGTTGCAGGAGCAAACGGACGATTTTTACAACAAGTGCCTTTGAGAAATCTTGGTCAGAAGTGGCAAGAGTAGACGGACGATCTTGTAAACCCAGTGCCTACAAAATCTATCGAGATCCTAAATTACCTGCAGTAAGGGACAGATTCTCCCCGTAAAACTGATGCGCAAACAAATTCCACTATATACCAGATCTCACCATCATCACCACCTGAGGAAAATATCTTCACCACACATGGACATCTGCATATCAGACGAAGTCTCCACCGCATAACATTGCTTCAACACAACCTAGGAACACGCCACCTCAGACGCGCGTGGCAATGTCAACACTCGCTTTGTGGAGAACAAAAGAACAGGCCATCGACACCTGCCGAAATAAAGTGGACCGTCCAGTATTATTGAATGCAGACAAAGACTTGTCCAGTGTATACAAATACCCAGAGTTATATTGACAGTCAGTCAGAGACCCGAAACGAGATATCCTTTTGTTAGTATTTAGGAGTTGCTTACATTTCATCATTATCATCCCATAGCATAGATTTAAGATTCATTTGTGTATTTGCATTAACTAATATCTTTCTTCACAGGGATAGTTAATGTCATTCCTAGTTGCATTTGTATTAGTGTAATTGAATGTTGTTATATTTCAGTAATTTCATAAATGTTGTAGTTGTGGTTGCATTACCAACACACGTTATTACATATATAGAGAAGGAAAGAAAGTGTGCGAAAGAGACATACATTTCTTCCTTTCTTCCTCTTCTGTTCACTCAGTGTAATAGGGGAGGTGGGGGCTCGTTAGCATTATAATACAGAGAGGGGGATAGAGTGGTAGGAGTTATAGTGTCACGAGATCTAGAATCACTGGGACTGTCTGCGGGGAATTTATCCCAGAGTCTTACATTCGCCTTCTTCACTCCTGCTGCCTATTTCCAACGGGTTGCCAGGCAAATCTGAGCCATTGACAAAGCCGGCACCACACAGATAACTCTCTTTGGTTACCCTTCGGGATAACCCTGTGACACATCTTCTCACTTTCCCCGTGGGTTCCATGTGAGTGCTTCTTTAGTTGAACATGTTCACCAATCTTGCTTCCATACGACGATAAATAAAATTAGAGGAAGTTGAGGGGAACTGCGGTAAGACGTGGAGTACAATGGATGGGTGTGAAAAAAAATCGAAAAAAGGTGATTCGTCTTACGAGGACAAAAGACAAAGAAAGTAGTCTACGTTACGGCCACAAGGCCTTCGTCAGGGAAAGGAAAGAAAGTGAAGGCTAGATAGGACACATAAGAACTTAAATAAATATAAAAATAAAACCTAGGTACTTCCCTGAAGGCAAGGCATCGAAATCCTACCACTATTTGCTGTCCGCTAATGGACGCGCGTGGCCGAAAAAGGAAGTGACTTCCGCCACCGGATGTACACAATACATGCTAAGAAACTAAAAACTAAAAAACGAAACTGAACAATAAACTACCCAAACGTAATAAAAGTGGGGACTGGAAATAGAAGAGGACAGAATGAGTGGGAGATAAATAAATATGAAATAAAAAATAAAAAAAAATAAAAATAAATATGAAATTAAAAAATCTGAAATAAACAATCAGGACATATCAGAAACAGTGTATTATATATTCATACATATTATGGAGGACGGCATAAAAATAGAAGAATAGGATAAGAGTGGAAAGAGTCAAAATAGAGCAAGAGAGGAAAGAGTGACCTCAGACAAAGGTGTGTAAAGTGTTAAGACCAGCTGGTTTTAGACACCCCATGCGGTGGATAAGACGGTTCTCAAGCTGTTCTCGGCTAGCAGTGTCAGAGGAGCAGGATCGGATAGCTGTGACCTGGATGTCGATGGGACCATGGTGGTCAGGACCATTGAAGTGTATGGCAACTGGTGTGGACTTTTGCTGAGAGATGTCATTTAAGTGCTGGCTGAATCTGTCCCCAAGTCGTTTGCCTGTTTGGCCAATATAGGTTTTGCAGCAACGTTTACATATGATCGTATAAATGACATTGCGCGATTCACACGTGAAGCTACTGTGATGGTGTACGTAGCCTCAGGAAAAGACACTTTCTGGGTTGAGATGACTTGCACGTGTTGCATCGTGTCCGACCACAAGGTAGTGTGCCAAAGTGAGTGGCATTCTCCTTTGGGAGACGGCTGTGAACAAGAAGATCCTTCAAGTTCTTGTCGCGTCTATATGCTACCAAAGGTGCTTCACCGAATACTTCTTGGGTCACAGACTCTGCTCGGAGGATAGGGAGGTTGCGGAAAAGAATCTGTTTGACAGCAGTACTGTGAGTGTGATGGGTCAAGATTAATTTGACTCTATCCGAAGTGGATTTATAGTGAGGTTTGAGGGGCTCCTGGCGAGAGATGGGGAGCACACGTTGGAGAGCAGAGGTGAGAACATGTTCCGGATAAAGTCTGCTACGGAAGAAATCCAACATCTCATTGGCTCGGAAGTGGAAGTCATCGTCATCTAGGCACAAACGGTGGAGGCGGAGAAGTTGTGAAAAAGGAAGGGAGTCACGACAAGCTCGAGGATGAGAAGAGGTATACAGGACGTAGCTGTGGGCATCTGTCGGCTTGTAGTATACTGAGGTATTAAGGCCCGAGGGCGTGATAGTAATAGTAATGTCAAGAAAGTTGACAGATACTGTGGAGATGAGGGAGGTAAACTTGATGGTGGGGTTAAAGTGGTTGACAAAGTCGATGAAGCGGTATAAATCAGTCTCAGACATATCTGTGAGACCTATGCCATCATCGATATATCTGCGGTAAAACCCGGGGAAAGGACCGGAGTATTGTTGCCATATCTGATGCTCCAAGTGGCCCATGAACAGGCAGGCATAGCTAGGACCCATCTTCGTTCCCATGGCAACACCACTAATTTGGTAAAAAAACTGACCATTAAATTCAAAAGAATTAAGTTGAAGGACCAGTTCGGCAAGACGGAGAAGAGTGTCAGTGGATATAGAATAATAAGTGCGCTGGTCAAGAAAAAACCGAAGAGCTCGGAGACCATCAGAGTGGGGAATTGAGGTATACAGAGAACAGACGTCTAACAAGAAAAGACGGTAGGAGCGGTCTGCTGGGTGTCGAATAGAGGAGAAAGTTGTAAGAGCATGATTAGTGTCTTTGACAAAGGAGGGAAGATTCTCAACGATAGGCTGGAAAATGCTATCGAGGAAGTCAGAAATGTGTTCAGTAGGACAGGAACAGGCTGAGACAATAGGTCTGCCAGGGTTTTCGATCTTATGAATTTTGGGGAGCATGTAGAATACAGGCTTGCCCAAAGAGCTGTCATGAATCCTAAGATGAGATGCTTGGGGAGGAAGAGCATTACTAGTGATGAGCTGTTTAATAGTGTTGTGTACAATGCGATTGTTAGAGACAGTCGCATCGCTGGTCCTGGGCCTGTAAAAAGAGCCATTGGTCAACTGGTTTTTACCTTCACTTAGGTATAAATCCTTCTGCCAGACGACAATGGCTCCTCCCTTGTCAGCCGGTTTGCTGACAATGTCGTCTCTACGGTGAAGAAGGGAGAGAGCACGGGACTCTGCCGAAGTGAGGTTGGAATAATGCAATCTACGAGGGCGGAGCTGCTGAATGTCACGGATGGTGTTCTTGATATACAGGTCCAGGGCATGAGAGGCCCCTGGTTTAGGTGTAAAGGGAGGTTTCGTAGAGTCAGAAAAGCGTGCAAAGATGTCGGATTCAGCCTAAGACTGCAGAGTGCTGTCTTCCTCTCTAAAATGGAACTTCAGCCTCATTAAAATTAGGCAGCAACAAAAAATGAGAAGTGTCAACGGCGTGTAGTTTATACATTATTTAATACAGAGATTCCCAAAATATAATTTGCAGCATAAACAAGTTTCCAAACCGTACTACAAACTGATCCACTTAAAATGGAAATCTATTCTTAGTTATTTACAACTTACTTTTTAGGCACACTGGGGAGAATCCGTTTTATGAACTGAGGATTCTTTGCGTTAGTTAAGTTTTCCGCTGTCGGAAAAGTTTCAGAACCGCTTGTTTAATGAACGACACTTCAGACTGTTTGGTTGTACGGATGCTTGTTTTCGCATAATGTTAGTGTTGCGCGTGGTGGAGATGCCACTTAAAATTTTAGCAAAGCGACTAACAAGTGTATATGTGTAGCAAAATTGATTTTGCTGGGGAGGTTAAGATGGTATCCTAAAAGAATGAAAAGGTGTCTGCTTTAACCGTGTGAGGTCAAGCACATGTAGGCCTCTGACTCTATAAATGATGATGATGAATTATGTGCAGAGAACCTACAGCTACCTCCCTAGGTCTCACACGGTCACTATTCTGGCTCTAGTGTATGGTGTATGGTGTACCTAGTGTCTAGGGGAGAAATGAAATGATGGTACACAACAGTCAAACACTTTATGTTTCTATAAAGATAATAAAACTAGCAGTTAAGTTTTTCTTTGAACAAATCTTTTTTTTTACAATTTATTTTGCCTGTCCATTTATAGCTTGTGGACAGGTCTTTGAAAATAAGGACAAGATAGTTTACAGAAAAGAACAATTAAAATTTTGGGACAATTTGCCCAATAACTAAAAAGTTATTATGTATTTATATATATATATATATGTCTTTCCTGTAGGAAATATTAAAAGAATTCACTTTATTCATATAAAGGGAGAGTCACTGTAGATGAGGGCTGTAGTTCATCCTACCCCCATAAACGTCCTGTGTATTATTTTGAAACACAAGAAAATGTCAGAGATGCCCCAGATGTCTAACACATCACCTGGGAGTCCTTGTTGTAAGATATTTCAATGTGTAGTTGCAGAAAGTTTCAATTTCACCACTCGCCAAAGCTCCTACTGGTATTCGACAGCATATAAGTCTGGTTGGAGACTGGTTGGCGTTTATTAGTACTCAGCAGGTTTCCTGTCACCAGCCGGCAACAGGAACATAGACCCTCTGCAACAAAAGGACACCCTGGCCTTTTATCTCTGATCACTTATTCTAACACTTAATTTCCTACGTGGGTATGGGGTCAGCCTCGCGTGCCTTACAAGTGCACTCGCCCCGAATTTTACAGGACTCCCACCTTGCTGTGACAACACCTCAGGTCCCTATAACAGATACGCCACTGTACGTTCACATACTTTTCCTCCATACAATAATGTGGAGTAACCACATTTCCTTTGATATGATATTCTCTTCTTTTCTTTTTCAAATTTATTTGCTTCAGGCATGTTAAACAGTGTTCATTGAACACAGAGGCTTACTAATCTATTTTAATACAATAATATGACAACATAATCATAACAACATACATCAGTTAGATACCGTTTTATGTGAGGACTCAACAATGTCTGCTCCCGACATGTCCTTCACTTTTTCCCAATAGCAGTATCTAACTTTGTAGTTGGACCAAACATATTAAATTTCATAAAATATCCTTACCACAATCAAGAAATATATAAACAAATGACGCTGACTGTGTGAAGAAATGGCCTCAGCTTCCTCCGAACTGCACAGACTGTGAATTTATTCTTTATTTAAGTTTAGAATTAACACAGCTGTTTCTCAGCGTATCTGAATACAATTTTTAGTTCAACTGGCAATGAATAGTCAAAGCCTTTTGCTAATATTTACTAGCACTGGCCAATCGAAACGTTCGACTACTTGAATTCAAATGCAGTTTGAATGAAAAACCAAAATAATTTCGAACAATTTCTGCGTCTGGTGGTCGATTGGCCAGTCTGCTTTTGTCATGCCCAATACAAAAAGATATTTCGTTTAGGATTACATTTTTCCTACCGCTCCCCTTTTCAGTCATACTCTTTTTACCCAAGCGAATTTGAATGTACCTCCCTGCCTCTTTTCCAAGCTCGCGTCCCCCTAACGTTACCAAAAAACATAAGCAGGAACGCCAGTCTGTCTGGTCGAGTGTCCGTAGATATTAGTATTTCTTCAATAACTTCTCTAATTCTAGGACTATCATATTATTTAAAGTACATTCTTACTCAGCGAACTCTACGTCATACTACCATATAATTTTTATGGGGAACTACATAATGGTTTAAAATTTCCAATTTATGTCATCGTCAATCGTCAAATAAAATTTTACACAAGTCCGCCATCTTTCCTCTCCCTCATCTCGCTAGCATGTATTTTTGCAAATAACTAACTTGTTTTAGTTACGTCAGAAATGCTACCACTAGGAGAAAAATAAAATTGTCTGCGTGGTTTTGCCTTGGCTGGCTTTTTCGCAGTGTGTGTATATGCATTGCAGACTGTGTCAGCGAAGCGGGGTGTTGACGGGGCGGGTTAAGAATTTGCGTTAATAATTAGTATTGTATCGTGTAATACTACCAAACAATGTAAGGATTACTACTAATTTTGCGTTAAAGTTGACAGAAAGCGTTAATTCAGATAGTTACTTTGCGGCACGCTTCCGCCTATCGTTAATTATAAGGCTAGACTACAAAGTGTATGCAGCAGATCGGGCAAATGTTAAATATTAGTAGTGTTTCTCGAAAACGAAACTAAAAGCGTGTCAGACTATTACCGTGAAATCGGTCTATAGGCTTAGCACTGTGCAAAAAGCAGCGCTGCTGGCGTCGAAGATGCCAACCGTCAGAGACATGCGGGCTAATGTATTTATTATCGTTTTATGTCTAAATCTTACTGAATTGAGCGTTTATTCTCGCAGATTTTGCTACACACCTCCCATCCTAAAATAGGCATTCATTTGCAGGTTATAATAAGCGAGATATCTTAGCTCCATGAAGTCTTACTCGTTTTTCTGATCTTCCTCATAAGGATGTCTGCTCAAAAAGTCTGCGCCAACGTTCAAAGGGCCGGGAATGTATTCTATCAGAAATGAGTATGGCTGCAACAACAGAGACCATCTCAATAATCTGGAATTTTCATGCTTGGCCTGTGACAAGAACACGAGGGGTGAATGATCCGTTTGGATCACAAATGTCCTGTCATATAAATAAATCTGGAATTTCTTTATAGCCCATATTAAAGCGAGACATTCTTTTTCACTGGTTGAGTAATTTTTTTCCGCCTTGTTCAACTTGCGGCTAGCATAAGCGATTGGGTTCAATTCCCCATCTTGTGTGGAGTACCTTTGCAATAATGTAGCGCCCAGGCCCACATTGCTTGCGTCACTTCTCACAATAAATTCTTTAGTCAAATCAGGCAATTGCAACACTGGCCTGCTTGTAAGCTTCTCTTTTAACTCCTGGTAAGCCAATTCACACTGCGCTGACAAAATTATAGTATCAGGTTGACCTTTGCGAGTTAAATCCGTCAGAGGAGCACATATAGAGTTAAAATGTTTGATATACTTTTGGTAAAAACCACACAGAGACACGGAAGATCGCACATCTTTTTTTGTTTGTGGTCTAGGTGCTCTTTTTAATTTTTCCAGATTCTTGGGATCAGGGGTCATGCTACCCTGATGTAATGTATGTCACAAGAATTCCAACTCTTTACAACCAATACAGCATTTTGTTGGCCTAGCGGTTACGTTAGCCTTTCTGAGTCTATCAAACAGCATATTCAAAGAGGTAACGTGTTCCTCAAATGTTTCCGTAGCAATGAGGATATCATCCATAAAATTCGAAATACATGGATTTTTCAGGAGATCCAACAATTTTCGCATCATCCTAGAAAACACACTCGGGGCATTTTTCAAACCAAATGGTAACATGTTGAACTCATAATGACCTTCCGAGGTGCTAAAGGCTAAATAAGGTCGAACCTCAGGCTTTACTGGAATCTGGTAATAGCCTTTGCTAAGATCCACCTTAGAAAAATATTTTGCCTTGTTCAACCTGGCAAAAAGTTGAGTAGTATCAGGTAATGGATCCACCTGACCTTCTGCGACAGCATTCAGTTTCCTGTAATCTATGCACAGTCTATGTTCTCCTGATGGTTTTCGCAACAAAACCACACAGGAACTGTAAGGAGACTCACTGTGAGAAATAATCCCTTCTTTTAACAAATAATCAATCTCCTCTTTCAAAGCTTTTTCCTTGGCGAACGGAATAGAATAAGGCCTCATACAGATGGGTGCTGGGTCTAGTAGTTTCATATCATATGACAACAAATTTGTGTGCCCCGGTTTATCCGTTAACACATCTGTATGTTTCTCAAGGACCTGTTGAACCTTCTCCTTCTGTCCTTTTGTCAGGTGATTACTGATTTTCACCTGTGCAAACGTTTCACTGGTTTTCAGTGGATATTCAACCGAGGAGAGAGGTTCATTCTTCATCTCGGTTGCGATAGACAAAGCCATTAAATGTGTTCCCTCCTGGATTTGTCTGTCCAGATATTTCTTCAAAAGGTTCACATGATAGACTTTCTCCTTTCCCTTTTTGTCTATCTTATAATTTGTTCTGGATACTTTTTCCAAAACTGTATATGGCCCTTGCCATCCGATCTGAAGTTTATTGTTGCTGCCTGGCAAGAGAAGAAGTACCTTCTCCCCTACAGCAAGTTCTCTATCCTTCGCTTTCTTATTATAATAAGCAGCATGCTTTTTCCTGGCTTGTCTCAAATTTTCATTTGCCAGTTTCCAACTAGTTTTTAAACGAGTGGTCAGTTCGTTCACATATTGGTATGATGAGGTAACAGTCTCCTCTGCCTTCTCATCTGTCCAGGTCCTTAACAGAGCTTCCAACGGACCTTTTATAGGCCTCCCAAATAAGAGTGTTGCGGGTGCCATTCCAGTTGAATTATGTGGTACTTCCCGGTAGGCAAACAATGCGGTGGGCAAGTAGTGGTCCCACGTCTCAGGTTTCTCATGTGCCAGCTTTCTCAGGATTGAAATGAGAGTCCCATTGAACCTCTCTACCTGGCCGTTCCCTTGGGGGTGATACGGACATCAATGAAAGGGTTTGGCTTGAAACAACCTGAAAACCTCTTCAGTTAGCTTCCCCTTGAACTGAGAGCCATTATCAGTCAAGATTTGATGCGGGAATCCTAACCTTGTGAATATCGTAAGTAATGCCTCTGCCACATGTTTCGAATCGATTGATGACAGGGCTACCGCCTCTCCCCACATAGAACAAGTGTCTACCAGAGTAAGGATGTAACTGTTCCTCCTCTTGGTCCGAGTGAGAGGTCCCACAATATCCACTGCAACTCTCTCAAAAGGGGTTCCCACTATGGGCATTTCCCCAAGAGTTGCTGGAGCAGTCCAATGCTTTGGAGCTACTCTCTGGCATTCGGGACAGGATTTCACATATCTCTTAATGTCTTCCGTTATCCCTGGCCAGAAATAATGACAAGCTGTACGCTGTCCTGTTGCGCTAATCCCAATGTGACCACTAAAGGGGATAGTATGACCTAACTCCATTACTTTCTCCCTATATGAACTAGGAAGGACCAGCTGTCCGTGACCAGCTGAACCAGTGCCGGCCTTGCTGTATAGCAACTTATTCTTCATATAGAATTCTCCTTTATTAGGAGGAGTATGGCTCTTTGGGAGTTTCTTGTAACACGGCTTCAGTGACTTATCTTCAGCCTGTGCCTTTCTCATCTCCTCTGGATGAGTATTTATGGGTTCATCTTCTTCCTTTTTGGATTGTGATCGTGTCTGGACTGTTGCCATGATCACAGGTCTCTTGGGATTCCCCATGAAGACATATCTACACCCCAATATCAGAGGGTAGATTGGGTCATTTAACACTGCTGCCTTGATTACTCCTTCCACATATCGCGTCTTCACATTTATCCTGGCGATGGGAAGTGTCATGGTCGCTACGTCCTTGGTTGCAGCTTGGATCTCTACTGTTTCTGTGGTGTATTGATCTTCCTGCACCAGGTGAGAACTCACAACTGAATCATAATCTAATCCCGTATCATACAAACACCTTATGGTGACTCCATTGCATGTTACATCTTCACACACTGGGGGGTGGTAAGGTTCCTGCTGTTCAATAGAGTTGACCTTTACTCCCTTCCTCCCCGTTTTCATGGCAGCGAAACTTGGAGTTTTCCTTCTACAATTTTCAGTGTTATGGTTGTCCATCCGACAATTTTTACAATAACTCTTCCCTTGGTTAAAGGGTTTTCTTTCATCATTCCTTCTATCATTTAATTGTGAGGGTCTATTCTTAAACTCATTTCGAGGCCTATCAAAGTTCTGCTTATTTCTATTATCGAAATTATTATGGTTTTGGGGGGGGGCCCTTACTCTGATCTATTTATTTCTTCTTTGTGCCAGCTACCTCTGCCTGTGCTGCCTGATACCTCTCAGCGACATTTATTATCTCACCCAGCCTCTCCGCACCCTGTTCCATGAGAAACTTTCTCATGTTTGGAGCCATGGACTCTCTCATCTGCTCAATGAGTATCATCTCTTTGAGATCTTGGGTTTTCCCCAAAGAAGCCCATTTCTCCATATACGTTTCCAACCGGGCGGAGAACTGGTGATAAGTCTCACCCGACAGTAGCCTGGCATTCCTAAATTTCTTTTTATAATACTCTCCGTTCTTTTCGTATCTTAACAGAAGAGCTTGTTTCAACATGTCATAGTTGTTTTGGTCATCCCTGCTCATTTTGGAAAACACTTCATAAGCTGTTCCCCGAAGTCCCTGAGAAAACTTTACCCCCCCCCCCCCCATCTTTCTCTTTCTAACCCATAAGTAGTGGCTAAAAGTTCAAACCTGCCTAAATACCCTTCGATGTCATCGTCTTTCTCAACAAAATGGTCTACATGAAAACCCATAGCTGAGGTTGAGGCTCCCTGACTAGCAGTGGCATCTGAGGCAAAGGGGCGGGCACCATTTTCAGGAGCATGGCCTTGAAATTCTAACTCCCTTAGTCGTATCTCATGCTCCCTCTGTAATCTTTTCTCCTCCTTTGCTGCTTCTCTTTCGGCAGTCAATTCTTTTTCTTCTGCCTCCCTTTCGGCAGTCAATCTGTTTTCTTCTGCCTCCCTTTGCAGTCGTTTTTCTTCTGCCTCCAATGCCCTAACCTCCTTGTCAGCCTCAATCTGCAGCCTCTTAATTTCTTTGTCAGCCTCTAACTTTCTTTCTGCTTCTAACTTCCTGTCTTCCCTATCTCGTTCAATAAATTTGTCACATTCTACCGTCACATATTGAACCAACTCTGGTCCATCCATGCCCATCTCTTTAGCAGTCTGTACAGCCGCAGAGCGAAACTTGGCCAGATCTGCCATTCTGATAAGTACAAAATGTTCTAACTAAATCTCTACTAATTATAAATTTATTTAATTAAATCTGGGCTCTGACACTTTCTTCACTTCCCAAAGCTTGGGTAATATATGGGGATTCCCTGGGAAAATTAGACTGTTGTTAATGCTAAACCCCAGATCCCGATGTATGTAGTACTAAGAGAAATTCAGATGCCCGGACAAGCCTACCAATTTATGTAGCAAAGTTGATTTTGCTGGGGAGGTTAAGATGGTATCCTAAAAGAATGAAAAGGTGTCTGCTTTAACCGTGTGAGGTCAAGCACATGTAGGCCTCTGACTCTATAAATGATGATGATGAATTATGTGCAGAGAACCTACAGCTACCTCCCTAAGTCTCACACGGTCACTATTCTGGCTCTAGTGTATGGTGTATGGTGTACCTAGTGTCTAGGGGAGAAATGAAATGATGGTACACAACAGTCAAACTCTTTAAGTTTCTATAAAGAAGATAATAAAACTAGCAGTTAAGTTTTTCTTTGAACAAATCTTTTTTTTTACAATTTATTTTGCCTGTCCATTTATAGCTTGTGGACAGGTCTTTGAAAATAAGGACAAGATAGTTTACAGAAAAGAACAATTAAAATTTTGGGACAATTTGCCCAATAACTAAAAAGTTATTATGTATTTATATATATATATATATATATGTCTTTCCTGTAGGAAATATTAAAAGAATTCACTTTATTCATATAAAGGGAGAGTCACTGTAGATGAGGGTTGTAGTTCATCCTACCCCCATAAACGTCCTGTGTATTATTTTGAAACATAAAAAAATGTCAGAGATGCCCCAGATGCCTAAAACATCACCTGGGAGTCCTTGTTGTAAGATATTTCAATGTGTAGTTGCAGAAAGTTTCAATTTCACCATTCGCCAAAGCTCCTACTGGTATTCGACAGCATATAAGTCTGGTTGGAGACTGGTTGGCGTTTATTAGTACTCAGCAGGTTTCCTGTCACCAGCCGGCAACAGGAACATAGACCCTCTGCAACAAAAGGACACCCTGGCCTTTTATCTCTGATCACTTATTCTAACACTTAATTTCCTACGTGGATATGGGGTCAGCCTCGCGTGCCTTACAAGTGCACTCGCCCCGAATTTTACAGGACTCCCACCTTGCTGTGACCACACCTCAGGTCCCTATAACAGATACGCCACTGTACGTTCACATACTTTTCCTCCATACAATAATGTGGAGTAACCCCTTTACCTTTGATATGATATTCTCTTCTTTTCTTTTTCAAATTTATTTGCTTCAGGCATGTTAACAGTGTTCATTGAACACAGAGGCTTACTAATCTATTTTAATACAATAATATGACAACATAATCATAACAACATACATCAGTTAGATACCGTTTTATGTGAGGACTCAACAATGTCTGCTCCCGACATGTCCTTCACTTTTTCCCAATAGCAGTATCTAACTTTGTAGTTGGACCAAACATATTAAATTTCATAAAATATCCTTACCACAATCAAGAAATATATAAACAAATGACGCTGACTGTGTGAAGAAATGGCCTCAGCTTCCTCCGAACTGCACAGACTGTGAATTTATTCTTTATTTAAGTTTAGAATTAACACAGCTGTTTCTCAGCGTATCTGAATACAATTTTTAGTTCAACTGGCAATGAATAGTCAAAGCCTTTTGCTAATATTTACTAGCACTGGTCAATCGAAACGTTCGACTACTTGAATTCAAATGCAGTTTGAATGAAAAACCAAAATAATTTCGAACAATTTCTGCGTCTGGTGGTCGATTGGCCAGTCTGCTTTTGTCATGCCCAATACAAAAAGATATTTCTTTCAGGATTACATTTTTCCTACCGCTCCCCTTTTCAGTCATACTCTTTTTACCCAAGCGAATTTGAATGTACCTCCCTGCCTCTTTTCCAAGCTCGCGTCCCCCTAACGTTACCAAAAAACATAAGCAGGAACGCCAGTCTGTCTGGTCGAGTGTCCGTAGATATTAGTATTTCTTCAATAACTTCTCTAATTCTAGGACTATCATATTATTTAAAGTACATTCTTACCCAGCGAACTCTACGTCATACTACCATATAATTTTTATGGGGAACTACATAATGGTTTAAAATTTCCAATTTATGTCATCGTCAATCGTCAAATAAAATTTTACACAAGTCCGCCATCTTTCCTCTCCTCATCTCGCTAGCATGTATTTTTGCAAATAACTAACTTGTTTTAGTTACGTCAGAAATGCTACCACTAGGAGAAAAATAAAATTGTCTGCGTGGTTTTGCCTTGGCTGGCTTTTTCGCAGTGTGTGTATATGCATTGCAGACTGTGTCAGCGAAGCGGGGTGTTGACGGGGCGGGTTAAGAATTTGCGTTAATAATTAGTATTGTATCGTGTAATACTACCAAACAATGTAATGATTACTACTAATTTTGCGTTAAAGTTGACAGAAAGCGTTAATTCAGATAGTTACTTTGCGGCACGCTTCCGCCTATCGTTAATTATAAGGCTAGACTACAAAGTGTATGCAGCAGATCGGGCAAATGTTAAATATTAGTAGTGTTTCTCGAAAACGAAACTAAAAGCGTGTCAGACTTTTACCGTGAAATCGGTCTATAGGCTTAACACTGTGCAAAAAGCAGCGCTGCTGGCGTCGAAGATGCCAACCGTCAGACACATGCGGGCTAATGTATTTATTATCGTTTTATGTCTAAATCTTACTGAATTGAGCGTTTATTCTCGCAGTTTTTGCTACAATATGGTTAATGAATTGCTTGAAATGTTAGACCAACCCCAGACAATGGTTAACATCCTCAAGTATACGAGCATCCACAGACTGCTCCCCTCTCAATCCTCTCACATTTTGTCTTCTCATCTGTGCACTTTACAGCTGGTTGTGGCTACTACTTTAATACCCATTGAACGTTGTTTAATCTTCTCAAATAATGACTGCTTAGTGAGAAGTGGGGAGACATTCTTTTTTACCTGCGTTACCATCGGACTATTTTCTCCATTTCGTTTTAACAACTTGATTGAGTCATACCTTCCTTGCAGTTCTTTGTACTCCAACGTGATGTTATGGCCTAGTTCGGCTGGTCGAAGTTGCGGTCAAGACGTCTCAGCCTCTGCTTCTTACTGCAGTTCTAACATTTTGCAATAAAGAAACTAGCAAAATAAGGTAAACCGCAAAAGTAAAATGATTGTGAAATTAGTGATATCTCTAGATGACACCTCTCACGAGATAAGTTAAGTAAAGAACATCCACATTAATGCCATTCTCAAAGCTGCTGCTGTTAAATTGCTCACCGTTTTTTTCTTTCTTCAACACGGCATCATTATCTTCCGGCTCTTAATCTCCTTTCTGTCCTTCCGAACCAATTTGCATCTGGCATTGCTAGCCGTTAAAACCTGTTCCGGCATACAATTTTAACTTTTTTTTAAACATTAGTTTTCTATTCACTGAAACTGTGTGAAATGCTTAAAAGTTTATTTCCTGCCTTCGAGACAGACATGCAAGTGATAAATTCATATTTTCTAATCATACGTTGAGTACTCTTTTAGTAGAGGACACCAGCAATCCAATCATCGTCTCCCAGGTGTGATCTAATATGAATTAATTAGTAACATATGTCAGTAACACCTTCTGTACGTTATTTTCATTAAATTTTGGTGTACATCATGGCTACCACAGGGACCGAATAAACTAAAGCTCTTTCCGATTTACAAAGGCATGCTCGAATTGTTTTTAAAGAGTTCTAGGGTTATTAATTTCATATTTCTAGCTGGTCTACTGTAGTTCTAGCTGGTCTACTGTAGTGTATTATGAGAAGTAGTCAAAATCAGCTGGCTAGTGTACTATCATTATTATCCATCCTTACTTTCCAGCTCCCTAAGGACCATTAGACTTCAACATGGCGAGTATTTTTTCACAGCGCTATCCGTTTTAACTTTCTATATCTTCTGTGCTGTCGCGGCTTGTCTCCCGTGATCTGCTATAGTGTCTACGAATGGCCCAGCCGGGGGTAAAATGATGAGTTTTTTTTTTCAAAAGTAGTAACCTTCGCTCAAGATTACTCTTAGCAAAGATGTAAATAGGAGGATGATGCTCCTATTTCAGGGACCCTCCACATGGATTTTAGGATGGCAAGCACTACAGCTAGGTTTACTAAGTTTGCTTTAAACATTGTATCCCGCTCACCTCTGTGAGGAAAAAAGTATGTGTCATGATGTAACACTTGACTCGTATTTAATGTGTCCCCAGCCGAAAGTAATTCAGTTAAGTATTCATTGTATTATAAGCTCTGTATATATGTATTTTTTATTTAAAAAGAGTCATACGGTGCAGACACCAAATTCACTCTCCAAGATATCAACTCCAACTAATGATCTATATTTACACACATACGCACACGCGCGCACACACATACATATATATATATATATATATATATATATATATATATATATATATATATATATATATATATATATATATATATATATATATATATATATATATATACTTCTTTGATTCTTAGTCGCCGACCGTCAAAGCAGTCAGTGGCCATCACGCCTAGTGGCGTCTTGTAGGGCAACAACAAATTGATTCCCCTTTGCTCGGTCGGCGGCCATCCTTCGTACAGTACCCCAACTCTGGTTCATTCTTTGCATCTCAGCTTCCACAGTCCTCCGCCAGGTTGTTTTTGGTCGGCCTCTCTTTCGTTTTCCTTCAGGGGTCCAAAGCATAGCTGTTCTTGTGATGGCATCGGGGTCTCTTCTGAGGACATGGCCAACCCAGCTCCAGCGTCTGCCAGCTATGATGGTGTGCATGTCCTCTTGCTTGCTCCGAGTAAGCAGATCTTGGTTGGTGATGGTATTCGGCCAAAAGATTCGGTGAATTTTTCTTAGGCATGTTGTGTGAAAAGAGGACAATTTCGACATTTCCTTCTCTGTAACTCTCCAGCATTCCGCACCATAGAGAAGCACAGAAAGCACACAGCTCTGATATAATCTTAATTTTGTGCTTGTGCTGTATTGAGAGGACTTCCAGATGTTGTTTAGGCTAAAAAAGGCTGTTCTTGCCTTATTCATTCTGATCTTGATGTCTTTGCCTGCCCCGCCGTCTGGTGTTACTATGCATCCTAGGTATGTGAAGGTGTCTGTCTGTACCAGTTGCTGATTCCTTACTGATATGGGTTCAGGGTTGCTCACACTGAGCGTCATGACCTCTGACTTCTTTAAATTGATGTTCAAGTCCACCTGCTGGCGATACTTATTAAGTCTATCCGTTTTTTCCTGGATGTGTTGATGTGAATGCGCTAGTAGTGCAATGTCATCTGCATATTCCAGATCTTCCAATGTAAAAAATGTAGTCCATCTTATTCCTCTTGGACTGCCCTCTGTTGTCTGGCGCATCACCCAGTCTATGACTGTTAAAAATAGAGTGGTTGATAAGGGACATCCCTGTCGTACTCCCGTCTTCACCTCAAAGGTTAGGTTGCTCTGCCCAACACTACACGTAAAGTTGGCATAGAGGCTTTTTATGATTGACACTATGCAGCTTGGAATTCCATAAGCCCTCAGTATTTTCCATAAACTGTCCCTATGTATGCTGTCGAAAGCCTTTTCAAAATCAACGAAATTAATGTACAGCTGTCTTTGCCATTCTGAGCACTGCTCTATAATGTTCCTGAGAGTGAATATATGATCTACACATCTTCTGTTCTTTCTAAATCCTGCTTGTTCTTTCCTCAGTTTGTGGTCTACTGCTTTCGAAATTCTCTGTATAATTATCCTGCCTAGTATTTTACTGGGAACTGAGAGAAGAGTGATTCCTCTCCAATTATTGCAGTCTGCAAGATCTCCCTTCTTGGGCAATTTGACAATTATTCCTTTGTTCCACTCTGATGGTGTTGTCCCCGTTTTCCAGACTTGTGCAAATAGCGGTTCTAATAGTTCTGCTGCTAGCTCTGGGTCAGTCTTAAATAGCTCTGCATTTAAGTTATCATGGCCAGGATCTTTTCCGTTCTTTAACCCTTTGATTGCTGTGATGATTTCTTCTTTTCGTGGAATGTCTGTATTTACATCTAGATCGTTTTCAGCCTCAGGAACATTCAATTGTGTCTCTGGTGGTTCCTTGTTCAGAGTTTCTCTGAAGTGCTCTGCCCATCTTGTTTCCTGTCCCTCTGCTGTCGTGATGAGATTACCTTGCTTATCTCTTACTAATGTAATATTGTTTGCACCTCGTTTTCCGCTGATGAATTTAGTTATTTTGTATACTGTGCTTTGTTCATTTCTCAGTGCAGCCTCTTCTGCCTGTCTTGCAAGATCGTCTAGGAAATTCCTTTTGTTGGCTCGGGTTCGACGTTTAACTTCCTTGTCCAGCTGACTGTACTGTTCGCTATATAGTTGCTTTAATCTGGGGGACTTCGGTTCTGTTTTCTTTCTTTTCATTTCCTTTCTCAGTTTTATGGTGTTTAATGTTTCTGGTGTTATCCCGTCTTGATTCTTCCTTTCCTGGAATCCCAAGCATGATTTGCTGCTTTCTTTATATATTGTTGAAATGGTGTTGAATTTCTGGTCTATATCATCAGTCAATGTCTTTTCCTGACTTTTGGCAAATTGATATAGTTTCTTTATGTCAGCCGCAAAAGCTTTTTTGGTAAGGGGGTCCTTCAATTTACTGATGTCAAACCTTTTCTGTGTAGTTACAGTTGGTCCAGCCCTTCTTAGTTTCACTTTCAGTTTTGCTACTTCTAAATAGTGATCACTTCCCACATCTGCACCTCTTCTTACCTTCACATCTTGTAATGCATGTCTCCATCTACCGTTAATCATGATGTGGTCTATCTGGTTTCTGTCCCGACCATTTGGTGATTCCCATGTTAGTTTGTGAATTTCTTTATGTGGGAAAAGTGTTCCTCCAATGACCAGGTTGTTAATACTACAGAAACTTATTAATTCATCCCCATTTTCGTTTGCTGTTCCGCTGCCGCATTTCCCCATTACTCTTTCATTATATGTATTGTGTGTACCAACTTTCGCATTAAGGTCTCCCATTACTATAATAAGATCATATCTTGGTGTGTCTTCCATTTCTTTCTGCAGTTGTTGATATATATATATATATATATATATATATATATATATATATATATATATATATATATGTATATATATATATATATATATATATATACATATATATGACATTATTGTTGAAACAATGGTAAAGAATAATTGATTTTTGATCTTTAAAAAAAAAAAAAAAAAAGAATTATGTCGTCACTGAACGTGTGAAATTTAGTGGGATAGTTTTAGGTTCCAGAATCTGTGTCGATTAGATCAACTTAACTGTCCTGTTGCGGTGAAAAGTCGTTGCTGTAAACTGGTGTAGTTGATGCTGGTTCACATTGACTTCTTGACTGTTCCTTCTCTCCTCATGAGTCAAATGGCTTGTTGAGAGCACGGTCCCTGCGTTGAAGGAGTGTGGTGGAATACATTGATACAGCGATAAAATCCTCCATTATAAATATAAAAGTTAAAATAAAATGTAGGGATAAAATATAGTTAAGTTACGCTGCGGCTTCTTCGCCCATGCCACAGGCGCGTTGATTGTGGTAGACCCAGAGCCGGATTAACGTAGTAGCAAAAGTAGCATATGCTACGGGCCCCGCGATTTTAGGGGCCCCGCGCCAATAAATATGTACATACGTTTTTGGTCATCTTCTAATACGAGCGTTAAACCAATGATCTTGTGATTTATGCCATCTTAAGCGCCTTTTCATTTGGTGTCACGAAATTGTGAGAGAAAGAGCATAAGAGGGTGACTTAGTGTGACTCTTCATTATTTTTATCTTAACTGTTTGCGGACGGAAGCCATTTAAGTGGCGTTGAAAATTTGGTCACGTTTGGACGGAAGCCACTTTTTTGACTCTAGGCGACTGCCCCTCTAATTTTGTTTCGTTCTTTGTGAAATGAATTTGCATTAACAATAAAAACTAGAATTTAGGAAACGGAAACTTCCTGTTTTAATTAAGGTATACGGCGTGCTCGCACTCTCTTTCGATCTTGATTAAAATTTCTTGATTTGTATGGTTAGAAAACTCAAAAAATGAGCAGTAGACACAGAGATATTGGACGTAATTATGCTTCTGGAAGTGAAAAACGTAAAGCGAAGGAAGAAAAAAAAGAAGAGATCAACTTGTGATATCAAAAACACGTAAGCTGACAGAATATTTTGATGTTCATGGTGGTGGTACTCTAACCGCTGAAGCTGGAAGTACAGGAACAACTAGTACTAGTGCAGGCTGTGCAGCAGAAAACATACAGCAAAACCCAGTATACACTGAGTCTGAATGTGAAAGAATAAGTGAAACGAAGAAGTACTCTAATGATACTGGTGACTGGCCGAACAATATAGATGACTGTGAGCGTGAATATTGGATATCCAATGGAAGTGAAAAATGTCAACATGTTGATAGTGCCTTCTCTTCATCCGTGCGAATTTATGACACTGAAAAGAAAACTCGATACTGTCAGAAGTCTTATTTTACACATATTCATAAACTTACAAACAAGCAACATGCAAGAAAATGGTTATGCTATTGAGAAAGTAAAGGGCGCCTATTCTGTTTCCCATGCAAGCTTATGAGTTCAGAATGTTCATCAAAGTTTAGTGTGGAAGGATTTAATGACTGGAAAAATGCAAGCAATCTATTGCATCGATATGAAGAAAGCTCCTCACATAGACAAGCTTTAATTTCCCTGTTGATGCGTAAAAACAAAGGTGAACGTGTCGATTCCCAACTTGTGAAACAAATGGACATTCAAGAAAAGTATTGTCACAAACTTCTAGAGCGAATAATTGAAGTTGTGAAGTTTTTAGCAGAACGAGGCCTTTCATTTCGTGGCAGTGATGAAATTGTTGGGTCCCCTTATAACGGGAATTACTTATAAGTACTCATGCAAACAAAGGATTTGGACATTCATCATATCTATCTAAAACAACGTGTGAGGAATTCATCAATCTGACTGGATCCAGCGTACTGGATCACATTCTCTGTGAAGTGAAGAAATACAAGTATTATTCCGTTTCATTGGATTCTACTCCAGATATATCTAATATGGACCAGCTGACTTTGACTCTGCGCTTTGTTTTGCCATCTGGACCAGTTGAAAGATTTGTGACATTTTTGGATATGGAAGGTCATAGTGCTGAACAGCTTACTAAAAGTCTACTTAATTTTCTAAAGGCAAATGACATTGATATTAAAGACTGCCGTGGTCAAAGTTATGACAACGCCAGCAACATGAGTGGCAAGTTTATAGGATTACAAGCACGAATTAAAGAGATGAATAAGTTTGCGCATTACATTCCGTGTTTTGCACATTCACTAAATTTGGTTGGAAAATGTGCTGCTGAAGGTTGTCAAGAAGCAGTCATTTTCTTTGGATTTGTTGAAAGTCTGTACACCTTCTTTTCTGCTTCTACCTACCGGTGGGGCCTCCTTTCTACTGCATTATGTGCTGGCGGTACTCATAATAAGTCCCATTTGCCCTTTGTGAAAAGACTGTCAGATACCAGGGGGTCCGCTCGGGCAGATGAAACAAAAGCACGTTTACACAGCTTTTCTGCAATAAAACAAGTCTTGGATGATATTTCAGATAACAATGATCAGAAGGCAGAGTGTCGTCAACAGGCTCGTGGTCTACTTTCAGCCATGATGAAGTTAGAAACAGGAATAATGATCATACTGTGGGATCAAGTATTACAGCGTTTTCAAATGAGCAGTGCTTCTTTGCCATCTTCTGACCAAAATTTGAATACAGCTTGCGCACTCTATGAATCCCTGCGGGGGTATATTCAAGCTATGCGGTCTACTTTTGCAGACATAGAGCAAAAGGCCAAGGATCTGACTGAGTGTGAACATTATCAAGAACAAACTCGAAGAAAACACAAACGAAATCGAGAGTATGATGATTTCAGTTGTTCCGGCACACTTGATCCACTTGTTGAATCTCAAATGCCTTCTCAGCAGTTTAAAAGCCGAACATTTCTTGTCCTTATTGATAGCTTGCTCTCTGCCTTGTCAAAATTCCAGAAAGCTTATCAAAAGTTGAATGATGTATTTGGATTCCTTCGTCAGTTACAGTCGTTTACACCTGAAGAGGTGGTAACGAGATCATCGAATCTTATAAAATCATATCCGGAAGATCTGGAAGATCGGTGAAGAACTTGTGCAGTTTACAGAACTGTTGAAAAATGATCTTGCTTCTCATATTGGCACTACTCTAGACCTTGTAGAGTTACAGTTTTACCGTTTGATAATTGGCAATTCTTTGGAGTCTTGTTTTCCAAATGTAGAAATCGCCTTGCGCATCTATTCGTCACTAATGGTAACCAACTGCAGTGGAGAACGGTCATTTTCAAAACTGAAACTTATTAAAAATGAACTAAGGAGCACCATGGGTCAAAAGAGATTGAACAATCTCACACTAATGAGCATTGAACATAAACTTCTGCGTGAAATTAATACATCCTATATCATCAACAAATTTGCTCATGCTAAATGTAGAAACATTAATATTTAAACAGTAATGTTGACTGTGTTGTTTTTTTTTGATAATGATAATTACTATGCAAATTAAAAATGTATGTGTTCAAATATATTTGTGTTGTTTTATTGTTTTTTTTTTTTAATATAGGGCCCCTTTCTTAACATATGCTACAGGCCCCGTACTAGCTTAATCCGGCCCTGGGTAGACCGTACCATCGTTTCTAGTGTCATTGGAAAAAAACTAATTATAACATGAGGACCCGAAAGGCCTATTCGTTTAGACGGGGTAAGAAAAGGAGGGAAGAAAAAAAATGATGCCGTCTGCACGCGTTTGAATCTAAGTCTAGCATACGCGCGAACTTGTAGTTGGTAGTTTGAAATACGATGTAAAAGTAAGAACATGTAGCTAATTGTCACGAAAACAGGCTTAGCTCTTATTGCGAATGACGTAAATTCTCACGTACTACGAGAGACTCTCGTAATTAGCTTGAAAGTACATGGAAAAGAAGTGAACGAGTGGTAGTAAAGATTTCAAGACTAACATGGAAAAAATATGGAATTTCTTATTAATAGGTTTAGAATCACAAAAGTTAGCTAGTTTAAGAGCTTATCGTTTCCTGATAAACAATATGCTTTCAAATAAAAGGACGGACAGATAACATGGAAGTTATTGACAAAAGACTGATTTGTTCAGTGGCAAACTAGCAAACAGATGTTAGCTTTGCATTCACTAAAGTTACATTTGACGCGTCCTTTGAGACGAAGGCAGAAAAAAAATTCCATGTAAACAAGGGAGAGACAAGGAGGATAGAATCTAAAAATATCTTCGCAGTAGAAATCTAAGAAGGGAATGAGAGAAAATTTGAATATTTTTTTTAGTGTTAGGCCAAAACCAAGTCCATTTTTGGGAAAAGACAAGTTCGGACAGACCGACCGACAGAAATACACTACACAGTGGACCAAATTTGGACCTTAGTGTAAAATTTTAAATTTAAAAAAGATTGGCTTTCCAATTTGATTGGTCAGCATAGTTAAGATTAGTGGAAAATTTGCCGGCTCGTTGCCATTTTGATGAAGACTGTCCATACAAGCAGATCATTGAGGCTAAGAAGTTTGTCGTCCATTGAATATATGTGCTAGTAGTAGTGGGACGCCCTAGTCTAGCCAGCAGCTCAGCTGAGTTTGTGCTATTTTCAACGTACCTGTGTGTTTTCATTTTGAATTGTGGTAAGGAAGAAATTATTAACCTTTATATTTAACAATTATGAGTGATTGATACTACCATATAATGAAAAACTGATTACGACAAGTGAGTACTTACTCTAGGTCCCCAGCAGACTGTCCAGGGCCTAGAGGTTGAAATATAATAGGATAAACTATCAGAAATGTAGAATACAGATGTTTCTTTTCAGGTGGTCAGGTGGAAACATATCACCCACCTTATTATATGGAAAAAAGAGATTAATGAAAATATTTCAGATGCAGTGCAGTCCATAGAGGAGAGGAATGGGAAACTAGTGCTACTTGATAACAGCCTGGATGTAGATGTGCTGGGTCGGTCAGAGAGATCTGACCATGTCGTTTTTTCAATGTATTAATGCTTGTAAACATGGTGGATTAGGTAGTATGTTAAGACATAGCCTAATTTTATGGTTTCAGAGTTTCTTTGTCTGGCACTGTGCTAGTGCCAGATGTTCTGACGAATACACCATTGTATGAAATGAGATGCCTACCATATTACCTCAGAGCAAGTGAGGAGTGGGCCTAAGGAACGTCTTTCTTCAATCGTCACAGGCCAGTTAAGTATTAAAGACCTGGCCTGCTGAGATTCATCAACGAATATAATATAATAGAAACTCCATTGTGTATTAAGAGACTTGTCCCACCATTAATTCTGTTTAAGGAGCAAATGAACACTGTTTACTAAAGACATGGGTATGATGCAAATACCCCGACCCGACATCCAGCATTAGTTCCTAAAAGACTTTTAGTTTTAGTACCAATATTAGCAAATTTAAATTATGTATATGTACAAGTCTTTCATGTGTTTACTCAATTATACGTAATTCTATTGAAATTGATTCATATTGTTTTAAAAGTCCTGACCATAAGAAAAATCTTGGTTCAGGACAAAATAAATTTAAAAAATTGTAATTTCTAAATTTAAAACACAGTGTTAATTGACTTGATCATAGATATTAATATTAGTGTGTGTGTGTGTTTGTGTATTTAATTACCAGCACACCACATTTCATTACCCTAGACATTAGACGTAGCTATCAGACATACTAGTCAGAATAAGTCTGATTGAGGTCGTAGGTGGTAGTAGCAAGGTACTCTGTAAACTCACATAAACTGTTATCCTCATGGACCTTCACAGCTGACCTCATTCAGTACACTAAGTAAACATAACAACATCAATAAATAACATCTAAACCCACCACAAGGAGTAACGTCTACATATGTCGCCGCTTCCAGTGTCCTCTAGACAAGTGCTTCTTAAACTATTTCAATGTCGTTCACTCTCGAGTCTTTGTCACAAAATGTCATTCACCCGCGACAAAATGTCCTTATGATTTTGGTAATAGTCGTCTTACTTACCCTTGTGTATAATTTTATATATGATGCATTGTGTTACATGAGCAAAAAGATATAAATTAATTAATTTCTTAAGTGTTTATTTTATTCAAGTTTTTGAACATCCTAAAAATATGTAAAGAAAGCTAGGAGTGACCACACACACAAAAATTAACACAGAGAAATTATTAGAATTTTTCTAGTTTATATAAAGTAAAGTTATTAAACAACAGTCTTAGGAATTAAAATTAGATTAAAAGAACAATGTTTTCGTATTGTGTATGTTTGCCACAAAAATGACAAGCAGTATACTTCTACAATTACATGTATGTTTTTTACCATCAATAACTAGGATATGTCTGTACTCCTGTGGCACGCTTCTTAAACTGAGGTTCAATTTCCTTCTCCAAAGCGACCCGCATTACCGAATCAACATACTGAAGTGAATTTCGGGTTTTTTTTTATTTTCAATTCTACCAAAGTCTAAAATCCTTGTTCAGACAGGAAAGTTGTTGTTATCATTACTAGTGGTTGAATGGCATTCCAGGCAAATGATTTATTTTCAGCAAAAGCAAGTAATTAAACTCAATAACCTTCATAGTAGGAGTACTTCTCAAAAGATGATTTTTGAGTGAAGTCATAATGAAGCTCCATCAATACTTCTAACATTTCCTCAATGTCAGCACGCTTGATGTGACTGGTGATAAAATGATTAACTATCGACATCTGATTTTTCAAGCCCTGCAGATGCTTCTGATGAAAATATGTTTCGAAATTTCCAGACAGCAATTTCAGGTGGTCGGAAATGATGTCCTTCAGTGTTTTCTCCAGATCAGATTGTTTTTTTTCCTCACTCACACACTTTGAAGAATCTTTCCTAATGTGGAAAATTGGAGAAATTGTCTTTACGAATGTTACTATGCCACATGGATCTTCATTATAGTTCTAGCAAAAAAAGTAGCTTAATTGGCAACACGAAGTAAAGTTACAGTTCAACAGCTACCTACGGCGTTCCTCCAGTGTTTCCATTTATAAATGTATGATCCCACTAGCTCTTCTGGTCTCCCCTGTTGTTATATGATAGTAAATTTGGTAATATTCTGCAACTTTGAAATAAGAGAACCATAGGTAGAGAGAAAAAAAAATCATTTCAAATTTCCAGCACCACTGCCATTAAAAAAACAGTAAGAGCTTACTAACCACTTTAACTGCAATGACTCTTTTTAAGTACTGAAAAAAGTATACATATCTCTGTAAATTATGTCATTCTGCCTTCATGTTTCAGTCACCCCTATAGTTTAATTCCCCCTGAAAATAATTTCATTCACCCTTGGGTGACTATTCACCAGTTTAAGAAGCACTGCTCTAGACCCGTCTGTTATAGTTGATTTCCAGAGCTTAGTACTAGTAACCAGGAATTGAGAGAAATATGAAATCGAATCGCCCTTAAGTTTTGTGTCTCCTGATATGTATCGATCGATAGAGGTTACTGCAGCTGTTAGGATTGTTAAGATGAAGTATTTCCTCAGCAGCTAAAAAAAAGGTAAAGGATCCCGTTACACGTTACACAACCATAGACGACTGAGCAAGGAAGCCAGTGCACTAACCACTATGCTACAGCGACTCCCCTCAGCAGCTAAGGTTACTTGTTAATGTACACTCCTAACTTTTAACACTTGAGAAAAGTTTCCTCGGACTGTGATTCTGTTGATTTTGTTTGTAGTTTTACACTGTTAAGTTCACAAGTTACACCTTTAATCTTTTTCGCCTCCTATTAAAAAAAAAAACCTATTACTAACTCCTATCCTGGCGTCTGATGAGAATAGAATCTGAGTGGGGAATCATAAACGGCTCAGGTCTAATACTGAAAAATTTCGTTCACTCAAAATTTAATTTCTTTAGTTTATTTTGGGTGGAACCAAATCACAATTGAGGATAGGTTATGTTTCCATTTAAAGCCAATGACAAGGTAGGGCGTCTTATTTTAGTACATTTTTCACCAGCCCATCATCATAATTATAGGCGTAGCCATATACAGTAGTGTAACTAATATTAGTATATGACATCGCCGGAAATCATTATGTCATAGGCCTTGCATTAATTTCACAATCTTGTTGTTTCTGTTTATTTAGGACTCGAGACCTCACTGGAAATAGTTATGATAAATGTTCAGGTGTCAGACATAAGGATGAGCGATTGGTGCTAATCATACCTGGAAAATTAGATATATGTTATCTTAACACCACCATTTCTTGCGAATCCGACAACACCTTTACGAATGCAATCGACTCGCTTATCTATCAATTACTTGCGTCTTGAGTAAACAAGAGGCCGGCGAACTAAAATATGTCAATATGGCTTAATCTTTATTGCCCCACGCCTTCGCTAAGCGGTTACTTTATTGGCTAAGCTTGTAAAATATCGGATAGTTTAACTTCTATGAAAAAAGTGCGGGCAATTACTGACATAGATGTGTGTAGCATAAGGATAGACAGAAAGAATGGACTAATTAATAAGGCATTATGCGACATGTACCCGTCTCATGTCAGTCTCCAGTTTCCTTCTTAGTATGTGTTTCGGTCTCCGTCTACCTCTGTAATCCTAGACATTTCACAACAAGAACTGCTTTGTTATGCTACCAGTAGATTTCCTCACTATATGCCTTATTCAACGCCTACATCTACTTTCCACCTCTTGTTCCACCGGCACTTGTGTGGCTCTTGCCACCATTTTCCCATTGGTGATCTTGTCATACCAATGCAGTTCTTATGTTTTACGCAAGTACCCATTTGTGAAAGTCTGTAACTTCTTGGTTACCGTTCTTACTGTACTACATTTTTCAGAGACTTACAATAGAACTGCCTTGACATTTGAGTGGAAGATTCTTATTTGTATGTTGGAATTCATTTCTTTCGATTTTTACATATTCCTCAATGCAATGGAAACTCTTCTAGCATTTTCACTGGACTATATTGAATCGTATTTTTTTAACTTTAAAATTTTTTTTTCACGAGCCAATAGGCTGTATCTTGTGGGTCTTATATAGCTCGGTGGCTCCTAATAAATATGATTTAAGTACTATGAGTGTGGTCAACATCACGCCGGCCGCCTTTACCTTTTTTTACTATGAGTGTACATTCGCATTTTCCTGTGTGCATTTTTATATATATCTTGTAGCTGCAATGACCACACTTGTTTAATGTTCGTGAAAGAACCCCTTCCGGTGATTTCACTACTTACCTTGTTTCTCTCTATCATCCTGCCTTTCCCTTATGTCAAAGGTGAACGCTAAGTACTCGTCCCCAGCACCATATGAGACCAGGTCGCGGGTGAATAGCTTATTATGAGGGCACTTAACGAGAACCTTCTCGATCACTCAAACACGTGCTGCGCTTTAATGTCTTCCCACACATATTAATAACTCTCACCTGCGAACCCAGGCGGAGAGGATAGTACACGAAGATTCCAGTAATTATAATAATAATAAAAATAATTTTGAAAATATATTGCACACGAACTGGAGACTGACAGTGCTTTCTGCTGCGATTTCCTGTTTCATGCACATCTCTCCAAGAGCACATAGAACTTCTTGAATACAGATCCCATCAAATTTTGGGTTACCAGGTTCTTTTGATTATCAATGTGTTCTTTCATGCTTTCCTGTTCAAATCTGCATAAACGTACGTGAGTACTTATTTGTGAACCGTGTGAGTTCATGAAGGGACTTGGGACAAAAAAAAAGAATTTTGTTTACAACAGGATGCAGTTTAGCGGTGCTTCGTTTATGTGTTTGTCCTGCATGAGAACTTGCATAAGCGTACGTGTAAGCCGAAGTGATCTTGCAATCTTATAGGGCGACACGGAATTGATACCACGTTAAAACGTGCGTTATCTGTTCTCCCAGTCTGTCTCTCTCTCTTTCTGTCTCTCTCTGTCTCTCTCACTCTCTCTCTCTCTCTCTCTCTCTCTCTCTCTCTCTCTCTCTCTCTCTCTCTCTCTCTCTCTCTCTCTCTCTCTCTCTCTCTCTCTCTCTCTCTCTCTCTCTCTCTCTCTCTCTCTTCGTTTTCTTTCAGGCCTTGCTACTTCTTATCTTGTTTTATTATCGTAAACAGATTTCTAAAGTCAGGACGAACAGTCAGAAGTTCGCTGTGGCCCTTGAGAGTGCAGCTAGACCGGGTCGTGTGAGTACAAGAACGTATCGTACGTACGGCAGACAGACATGATCCGGTCCACAAATAATCACGTGTTGCTGGGTTTTTAAACACCTGTGACGTAACCTGACCTAGAAAACGTGACATTTGGACATGATGCGTAACCAAAATAAGTCCCGTGTAGCTCCCAGTTGTTTCTGAGGTGTCAAAGAAAGTAGGTCGACGGCTTTCTCAAGCATGTCTGTCGAGGGCTAAAGGCTACGGATATCTTCTTCTTCTTCTTCTGCGTTCGTCCTAAAAAGGACGTTTGTTACGTTGTGTCGCCGTTTACTCAAAGCTGCGATATTTGCGCCTTTCGGCCCGACACATCCGTTTTCAGCATGGCATTTTGGGGACCGGGTTAGCCTTCCCTCTTCGATCCCTACTCTCTCAGCCAGACTGCAGTGATGCAGCCTGTTTCCAGGACCACTACTTGGAGGTGGAGTAGGGTCTTGATCAACTCTGGTTCGCTGACCCTGACGCAAGCAGTCAAGCTATAGCTACGGATATAAGGTTATGCAATGCGCCGGCAACCTAATAAATATGAACCATTCAGCTAAAGAAACCATCCCTGGTTTGATGCAATCTTCCTGCAAGAAGCTGCAGCGTTGGCCGCTTTGTTATTATTATTGTTAATCAGAATCGACCTCACTGCACTCCGGGCAAACCCATAGGTGCTCAGCCTCCCTCAGCAAATGTCGAAGAGTACGAATGCTAGTTGTACCTGTAGCACGCTCTTTGTACCACTCAGAAGTTTGGCCGCTTGCTCAGAAGGAAGCGAAAATGGAAATAATGATTATAATAAGTGAAATAATTATCACTGTCATTACAACACGATAAATGCTATACGGAATGCTTGTCGGTGTTGAATATTCGTCCACTTTTGTCGTCACATATCATCATTATCTTCAACATCGTCATTGTCATCATCACTCTTCAGCTTCCTAAGGAGCATATCCTTTAACAAACGCATGTCAGCTCCTCGTGTTCTGTGCTATCAACTCAAGGTCTGTCCGTGTCTTCATTATCCATCTCATTTCTCTCTCAATTTCTCTCATCCAAATCTGGAGATTTTCCTAACAAAAAAAGGTGAGTCAGGAGTCCCAAACTCCTTCCGGCTTTCTCTTGGTTGCGTCATGAGTCTCCTTACCACAGGATCTTCTTCTGTCTTGAATGGCCGAGTTGATTATTTCCCTCATTTGATTTGCCCATATTGTTGTTGAACTTTTTGCGACTTAAAGTCTCCTCAGGATGGAGTGTTCGGCTCCGTGCCAAACCTTCTTAGTTGCATTTCCGAATTGCATAGTAGAATACAGTGTTACTATTCTTGTCTTCCCTGTCTGGTTCCGCTAACATACGGGTGAAGCATTATACTGGATACAGTTTGCGCTCTTGAATTTGATGGGTTGCTTTAACTAGCGTCAGATTTTGTTTTCTCTGGAATTTGCTAAAACCGCCGCCTAGGCCACCTCTATTGTATCCTTTCGTCATAAAACTAGACAGGCCGTTGAGGGCTTATATTATACTGTTCAAAAAAAGAAAACGCATAGCTAATGAAGGCACACACATAGACATAATTTTGACATTCAATAACTTGTTTAATTTAATGAGTTAATTGTTCAAATTACCCACAAGAATACCTTAGGGTTCAACCAATCATTTGACAGTTGTTTTGCATCTGGGTCACCAGAGTTTTTTTGGCGTACGGGCTTTCCCGTTAGTATGGTGTGTGGCCTCCTCTTGCATCGATCAGCGACTGGCATCTCCTGGGCATGGATGCGATCATACGTCTGATGTGGGGCTATGGGATGGCTGCCCATCTTCCTGGAGTGCCTGGAACAGATCACGACGAGTGGCTGGAGCAATGTCTCGGCGACAAACACGTCTATGCAGCTCATCCCACAGGTGCTCAATCGGACTCATGTCTGGAGACAGAGATGGCCAGGGAATGGTGAGAATGTTGTTGGCAGTCAGGAACTGCGTGGTCAACCGTGCACAATGGGGTCTGGCGTTGTCCTATTGAAACACAGACCTTTGGGCAGCCAAAAGTGGAAGGACATGGGGTCGAAGAATTTCATTGACGTATCGTTGCGCATTCAAGCCTCCTTCAATGTGCACCAATTGACTCCTTCCGTTGTAATTGATCATTCCCCACACCACTGCACCTCCACCAAAGTGCGGCGGAGCTTCATCAACGCAATTTTGGGCAAAACAGTCATTTCGCCTACGGTAGACCCTACGCCGTCTATCATGACGCTGCAACAAAAAGAATGATTCGTCACTAAACCAGACACGTCTCCATTGATTGTCAGCTGCCCAGGGACGATGCTGGTTGGCCCAAAGAAGTCGATTTTGGCGATGGCGGCGCGTAAGGACAGGTCCTCGGTGAAGTCGTTGTGCCCAAAGTCCAGCGTCATGCAGTCTATTCCGGACAGTTTGATCAGACACATGACGTCCTGCAGGCAATGACTGGGCAGTTGAGGAAGCTGTTGTAAACCTGTCTCTGAGGTGACGAAGCCGAATAAAGCGATCCTCCGCTGCTGTTGTCACTCTGGGTCGTCCACTGCGATGCCGGTCTTCAACTGAGCCAGTGGCTTGGAACCGGTGCCAAAGTCGACTGATGATACTCTGATGCACGTTTAGATGCGTGGCAACCGGACTTTGACTTTTGCCTGCATGCAGTCGGCCAATAGCAATGTTCCTTAAATTTATCGATAGAGACGCCATAAATGTCTGCTTGAAAATGAATTGAATTTTTGTGTGTGTAGCGTTATCCTTTTATAGGGTTTCAGTTGCGTAGTCAGTGAACAGTGTTCACCCCAAATTTTGTTGCTTTCACGTGCGCGCAACATGAGCTGTGGTCAAAAATTGCGTCATAAACACTATTGACCACTGCGTTGTAACGATTACAAAAACGAACGCAATTCAGGTCAACACGTGCATTTGACACTGTAAAGAACATTTGAGGCTGGTTTTTATATACCCTAGCACCAAATTTTACTTACAAACTCATAAAAACGCGCCCTCGGATAGCTATTCGTTTCTTTTTTTTGAACAGTATAGTAGCAGACTAAGCTCTGAACAATGCTGATAACAATGCAATGACAACGCGGAATCCACTGCGTCATCAACCAATGTCTTCAACTAATCACCATTCGTCTTTTATTATTATCGTCGCGCCTTAGTGGCAAAGCTACGTTATTAGATTGGTAATATTAATTTCAATCAGTCTAACAATCAATACCTTTTTTAAAAAAATAAAATTTTGCCTCATTTTGGCGAAGCGCGTCCGTTCAACCTAGTCGGTTATATTAGGGCGCATGTACAAATATTAAAGACCTTTAGGTCTGATAACATAAATAAACCTAATAAAATCTAATTTAACTACTTCCAGCTGTCGGAGAATAGGCCTTTAACGAGCATGCGCTAAGTCCTCCTGTGGCGTGCCATCAACTCAAGGTATGTCTCTATCTTCTTCATTCCCTTCATGTCTGTCTTCAATTCTTTGTGACGGTATTGCCTCCCCTGCTTTGCAGCAGTGGTCCAACAGTGGCCAAAACTCAAGAGTATCTAATATGGGCACAAGATTACTCTTGGCAGAGGTGTAGATAGAAGGGTAATGACACTTCTATTACAAAGGGAGTCTTCACAAGATATTCAGATAAGCGAAAACAATGCTGCTTTGGCTGAGCACGTTAATTCTAGAATCTGCCGACAACTTTTGTGAAGCAATTAAGCATTTATTAATTTCAGCTCGTTCAAGCCCCCACCCCTGATTTACTATGTGGAATTCAATTTTTCTGGTATAGCTCTGTTTAGAGTGTGTGTAGTAAATTGACTGAGACAAACATGCAGTAACTTTAAATGGTTAAATCGAAGTTAAATTTGTAACATTACAAAAAACAAAATTTAATAACCACTTTAGGTTTTAACAGTTTGAAAATATATTGAATAGTTTAGAAGAAAATTTTCATCATTGATTTATAGTAGAGATGATGAGGGAAAAGTTCACTTTGGCAGCGTATATTTTTCACTTAGCTGCCAATAGTAGTTTCTGCTCCCACTGATGGGTTTAGCGCACACTGCTCTCGCGCGTCGCTGGCAATGTTAAAGGCGCCGCACGTTCCTAGAACGTCAAGGAGTAACGGCATATCTGGTCATGCGTCTGTCTATAAGATCCTCTTATGATGGCGTCTCGCACAACGTCAGTCCACTTCTACCTTCACTTGGATCCAGATATAGTATCTGCTTGTACCAACAATAACTATGGTAAAGAATAGTAACGAAACGTTCTTCTGAGTATTGCGTTTTCCGACCCATGGTTATGGGTTCCTATCTTCCCATTCCACCATCCCATTTATCTCAAAATTTACCCTCGATGAGAATTAAATTTAATCCCACGGCTTACACTTTGTTTACATTTAAATTGAATAGCTTTAGCTTAACATTACATTTAAACGAAAAGGTTAATAATACAGATAGAGTCTGTTTACTTTTACATCTCCACTGATTTGAAAAGTTTGAAACTTTCATTAATTTTAAAATGAATATTTTCACATAGACATTTACACTGGGTTAAAGCTTGAAAACTTACATTAATTTTAAAGTGAATATGTTTATATGGACATTTACACTGCTTTCAAAATGTAAGTATTATTCTTTAGAATGTACATTATTTCTTTCAACTTTTCCTCCCTGCTCCATATGAACTTGGGACTACTTTATGTTTTTACTTCTCTTTACGAAACTAGCAATAAAGCAGTCACCAGCCCGTGCAGTTGTGGTTCATGAATCATCATTCTATACGCTGAGGTTGCCAGCCTCAAATAACTTGGACATTCACTAGCGATTTTCACACATTAATCTTCACATGGTAATACACATATATATGTTAGTTCACATGTTAGTAATAAAATATAGAGTTTAAAATCACAACTTACGCCAATCCTGGCTCACAGACTTTTTGCTCAGATGAATAAAAGAGACTTGAATCAACCTCTTACACGCGTCTGGGGTGTCGTTAATTTAATACGTTCCTTCTCTGACTTCGTGTGTGGTCCTTCAGATTCCTCAGTCCCGGTTTCCTTATTTAATATGAAAGAGATTTCCTAGGCTATGAAAGTCCGTCCAAAATTCTCCAATAAAAGGCGTCCGGTATGTTAAGAAGGAATTCTGAATTCTAAGCTTCACTCTAGCAAAGTCTGGTATCTTTGCAAGCGATCTTCACAGTGGAATAACACTGGAACCTGTCAGGTTATATTCCCGGTCTCCCACGCATCTATTTGTTATGGAGTTAAATAAACGCAGCAATCATTTTCAAACAGGCGTGTGAGGGTATGGTACTTTCAAAATATTCCACATGAAATAAGGTGCGTAAAGCAAAAGGTCACGTATTACCATACATGGCAATAAGACATACGATGCCTTGCGTACAGACTTGCGAACATGTCGTTAACCTCATATGACAACGTGCTCCAAAAGTAACAATTCATTACTTTATCAGAAAGTAATCTCTTATCTGTGTCTGTCCATCAGTTGTCTCCCCGTATTCCAAGCTTTAATGATGCGCGCACCCGTCTTATCGGTGATTAGGCAGATAGCGCGCTGGGCGATGTACGTGTTAATCCGTAGCGGCCAAGCTTGGTACAGGGGAATTTTACCAATCTGCCTCTCGTAATATTATCTCTACCTCTCCTTGCAAATGTGAGGTGTTTATCATCCACACGGAGAGTCAGATAACAGACAAGACACAATATACTGAAAGTAGTGGAAGAATACTTGAAAATATAAACTGTCTGCTACATAGTATAGAAAGAAAGAAAGAAAGAAAGAAAGAAAGTGCAACAATTGAAAGCACGCAATAAAATCAGTACCACAAATGCACCGATTACTGCCGGAGTAAAACAGAGATCGAGAGGGGTCGCCACATTCTGTCACACTCTTCTTCGTGTGTTCGTTGGTCTGACTTTTCATACCCTGGAGATTCATGTACAAGGACTGCCTGGTAATGCTTTCAACATGATTCCTCAATGTGCGCCTAATTCATCGCCATCATCTTCTTGTAATTTCTTGTTTCACTCGTTCTTGTCATCAGTTCCACGTTGGTGACCTGGTTGTACCAGTTCAGTCCTTCTATTCTAAGCCAGCACCCAAAAATGAAAGTCTGTAACTTCTTGCTTGTTCTTTTTGTTGTTCTCCACGTGTCAAGGCTATACAAATGAACGACTTGACATATGAGTTGAAGATTCTCATTTTTTGGATTGGGCTTGATTTCTGTTGATTTCCATTTACTTCACTACGCAATGAAAACTTCTGTCGTATTCTTATATTGATATCTTTTTCTGTGCCCCCAGCATTTTTTTGTAATGCTTCAAAGATTTATGCAAGATTCTACATCTTGGAGGAGCGTTTCTTCAAGTGTAATCTTTGTATCGTTTATTGCACTTATTCTCAATATTTTTGTCTTTTCCCGGTGTATTGTCAGACCCATTTATTGTGATCTCTCATTAAGAGTTTTCATTATGTCTTAAATCTCAGCCGACCCTCACTGTAGGGTGCGTTTTCTTCTTTATGTTTAGGACAGCTAAATGTGTCCTGTGATACATTTCCTCCTTTCTACCCTCTCCCACCTTGTTTCGCACAGCCGAAGAATATCAGTCATGCAGCCTCACATTTCTGGTACCACTTGCGCATTTTTCCGCTTAACGTTCATTACACGAACATTCCAGGTGCCAAATCCGGAGACTTTGCTAAAAGAAAACAGTTTGGTTAGCAACTCAGATTCATTTCGGCTTTCTCTTTTTTGTGTGATACGCTCCTTACTAGAGGATCTTCTTCTGTATGGAATGGCTGAGTTTAATTGTCATAAGTTGACTTTTCAAGATTGTTTCTTAACGTTTTTATGGCTGAGGAGTTTCTACAGGATTGGGTAGTCAGTATAATGTCCAACCCTCATTAGTCGCTTCTTACGATATCTATGGTATGTTACAGTGTTACTATTCTTTGCTGCCTGTTCGGGCCCAGGTAACAAGTGGGTGAATATTAGTTTACCAGATGAAAATTACAGCATTTAATACTGTTATTTCGCCACTTCTAAACTTCCACATTTGCGTCAGTGACAGTGCTGAATCACTGTTGCATTACTAGTTCTATATCTATAAAAGCAAGTTTAAAGGGGGGTTAGGCAAAGGTGACCGCTCTGGAAATTGGTAAATTATGAATGAATCAACACAGTCATTTATGTTACTCCACACCAGCTGTGCCTTTAACATTCGTGTCGTGGGTGTAACGCCCCGTAAACACTAGCAGCATATTCTGTTCTTTACCAAATGTAGGATGACAATCGCTTAAATTATCCCAAATTTGGATAGGGTAAATGTCATGTTGGCTACACTTTCCCGGTGTCAGAGTTATCTGGACCCATTTTGAAATAAAATTACATGAGTAAGCCATCGTTTGCACTTAAGGTTTACAAAAAAATATAAAATGGCACCGTCGTGTGAGTAGACAGTGACTCATATTTACTTGTGTCTCTCAGTTCCAGGGGTCTGGGTTGTACAATCGGCCTAACTTCCATGTAACTGGCAATCATTTCTCATCGGATGTTCCTGCATCTAGTTCTGTTTTTTTTTTAATTTCATTGTTGACTTTCCTCATTGGCCTGTTGTTAGATGCATATCGCAGCTTGGAAAGCGTTTAACCTCTTGGACAAATACTACCTGCAGAAACGGAACATAAATATTAACATTAAATAGAACAGTTAATATGACCGGATTAAGTTCCCACTGCACATCAAAGTTTGGCTTTAGTGGATCTCCAACATTTGTACCTGTTGCCTTAATGAGAGAGTGTTGCGTGGCAAAGTGGTTAGTGCACTTGCTTCTGGGGGAAAAGTTACCGAGTTCGAAATTCAGTAGCGTCATCGTCCAGTCTATCTTACTGTAAACGGATACTTGATTCTGAACTTCAGACAGGAATGGCAAAGGCAGACAGAAATGAAAAGGCAGCGAGGAAGGCATTGGGTCATCCCACCTCATACATCTGGGACCAATTGCATGTGAATTCTCCCTAACCTCACTTCCGTGATTACTATCGGATTACCTTTTTTTTCATTGTACAATTCCGATGGGCTGGTGTTCTGCTCATTTCTTCCTGTTTTCTTCCCCCTTACGTTGCTGTTGCCATATTGCCAGTTCGCCTTCAAACCTTCCCGAATGAATTGTCTTCAATAAATTGTTTTATCTAAATTATTTTATTGTCTAATTTTGATGCATGTCATTTCTTCTCTTCTCATTCTTAGATTTTTCCTGAATTCTTTATTTATTTGCCTCTGTATCTTTGAAATGAGATCTTGAAATCTATATGTTAAACACATTTGAAGGCACTAAGTTTTGTTTCCCATTCAAAAATTACAGAATTTTACACACAATGAATGCACATGCTTAATAAACTTTATTTTCTGTTCTTATTCGTGGAATGTCAGTAATATTGCTGCTAACAGCCCCTCTTTTCGTAAGGAAGACGGTAGTTCGTACCTTCACCGAAGACCAAACGCGACAGGCATATCAATGTAGGCAACGTGCAGTTATATTGCCAAGTAAAATGGAGTGTGCCTCGCAGGAGTTATTATTTTTACAATCATGATCAAAAGCGAAGGAAAAATACACTTTCTTATCTGTCATCTTTTCTTGGTACCGTTATGTGTCGTACGAAACACGTCTCTTGCTCAGCGCTTCTTGCGGCATTGTATGATTGAGTATCCTTCCTACTGAAAACATATGTTTAATGTGTTTATTCTTTATTTGGTTGTTAATATCTGTTTCATGTTATCCAATGTTCGTTAGGTCATGTTATTGACTGTTGGTTTGACAATGTTGTTAACTGTAGATTTGACAATGTTACTGACTGTATGTTTGACTATGTTGTTGACTGTAGGTTTGACCATGTTGTTTACTGTAGATCTGACAATGTTGTTCACTGTAAGTTTGACAAAGTTCTTTACTGTAGATCTGACAATGTTGTGGACTGTACGTTTGACCATGTTGTTGATTGTAGATCTGACAAAGTTGTTGACTGTACGTTTGACAAAGTTGTTGACTGCAGGTTTCACTATGTTGTTGACTGTAGGTTTCACTATGTTACTGACTGTAGGTTTGACAATGTTGTTGACTGTAGGTTTGACCATGTTGTTGACTGTAGATCTGACAATGTTGTTGACTGTAGGTTTGACAAAGTTGTTGACTGTAGGTTTGACCACGTTGTTGAATGTAGGTTTGACAATGTTGTTTAATTTAGGTTTAATAATATTATTGACTGTAGGTTTGGCCATGTTGTTGAATGTAAGTTTGATCATGTTGTTAAAAATAGATTTGATCATTTTATTGAATGTATGTGTGACCACGTTGTTGAATATAGGTTTAATAATATTATTGACTGTAGGTTTGGCCATGTTGTTGAATGTAGGTTTGACAATGCTTGTCACATAGGTTATGATCATTAAATTGCCTATTATCCTCTTCCTATTCTTTCACCCGTATCCTCTATATCTCTTTACATTTTCCTGTATTTTTTTCGCATCCATTCGTTTGCGAGATATATATTTTCTTCCCCATCCTTAACGTTGTTTCTTTTCTCAAAACTGAGAATCGCACTAGTGATGGTATTACGTAGATGTCAGTCTCTGCGGGTCGAACGATAGCTGTGAACATACGGTTCTCGCCAGACATTCGTCTGCAGTTTCCCCGGTCAGAGCGCTGCCCGACCAGATTTCTGGGCCTGGGGTGTGAGAATTCGCTCCGTCGGACATGGCAGGCAGACGGATTGTCTACCTTTTGCAGCAACTGCGTGAGTTTTCGTCGGGATAGTCCGGCGAAGTGTGAAATTGCGCTCCGCACTACAGACGGAGTGTCTGAGAGTTGCAACTGACACGCGCCCTCTCGGTCAGAACGTGGCAGTTTATAACAGTTACGTAAGTGTTGGGAGTAGGGGAGATAATTTCGCTTGGCGAAATAAGTTTGGGCCCTTTGTCTAATTTTAAGATATTGGCCCGAGTTTGAAACTAACTTCACTCATTCTCCATTTCACAGTAGACGTGGTCACTTCGTTCTAGAACACTTAAACGTATAAGTGATGTCTCAGTTTCGTTGTGATACGTAGTTCTGTTTGAGGTAAAATATTATATATCTCTAGAATTTTGTGAAGTGATAAAGTGTTTAATCGCCTATTTCATTTTAAACTAGTTCTGTGTGCAGAGTGATTATTTTAATAGTTTGTTATATTCTTTAGTCGACGAGTTACAGTGGAAAGCAGAATAAATTCTATTTCTAGCTTAACAAACCTGTAGCCATAATGAATTTAATTTAACTGCTAACTACTCAGTCGAGATATATTTTCTAAACTAACTTATAACTGCTAGATGTCTCATGAGTGTTGACGAAATATATTTATACGTATTTCAAATTCATGATGATTGATTTTATAATATAACTTATTTCACGGGACGTGTTAAATGATAAGCTCTACGCTTGCAGTTTAAAATATAAGTTATATCCTTATACATAGTATGTATAATTATTTTACATGTGCTTTTTCCATTTTATGTAGTGATTACTGGGGTGACCCAGAACTTGCCGGCGTTCAGTAAAGAGACATACTTGTGAGAAGCATAGACATTTCCTATCTTTAACCACGTGGGTTTTTTCAAGTAACACTGGTCTGACAGTGCATGTGCCATCAGAGATAAACAGTAATACCAATCCCACTAACTATTGCTAAAGACTAATGTTTATACTGGGCTTCTGAGCCAGTTCATATTTCTTCTCAAATTTAAATATACATGCTGACTGGCGGCGGGAATAAAGTTCAAGAAATAACATTAACATTGCCGACACTATTGAAAGAGTGGATAGTGAACCAAGACTACCTGTTGAGAGCAGTTGTCCACTGGTCAACTTCTTCCACAGTAAGGGAATCCTCGTCTTTTAGACTCTGTGTGCCCGTTTAAGATCGCTTACCCAAAACTGATTCAAGTGACATTAACAGTAAATCTAAAATTTAAACTGGTAAAGTGAACGCTCCCCGAAGACAGTGGAAGAAACCTGTATTTGTAGAGCTGGGATTCGCTTTATCCAAAGAATCCAGATTCACTGTAGAGAAGTGTCCTAAGGTTGCGCCAGACGGTGATCAACATCAAGTTTTTTAGGTAAGCATGAACGCCTGGGTACCCGGATGAAAGAACCGAGTGAAAGTGACGGAAGGATGTTCGTTGTTTAAAGCACTCACTTTGTAATTTTTCCTTACGAAAGACTTGCTGCTTAATTTAATTGTTCCTTTAGAATAGATACTGCTGTCATAAGTCAGTTCTTACCTTCAAGAAAGGGGACAATATTAGACCCTAACCATATGCATCTATAACTCTTTGGGCCATCATCTGTCATCCTAACGGGGCTGTGGGCTAAACCTAGAGTTAAGATCATAACGGGCTATCATCCTAGTAGCTTGATGTATTTTTTTGGTGTTGTGAGAAGGATTTTTTTAGATGATAATAAAAAAAATTTCTTGAGACAGCCTCTATATCACATTCTATCATCTCACTCGTGGAATCTATTTCTTTTACTAACTCTCAAGGTGTCTATCACCTATTCTAATCTAGTCAGAAGGGACCAACCCAAGTCTTAATTCTCCTATCTAAAATCTACGACAAATGGTTGCTCGTTACCGGGAATTGAACCCAAAATCCTGAGACGAGTACGACAAATGTGGGCTCGTTTCCGGTTTTTGAACTTAGAATAGGAAGACGAGTACGAAAAATGTGGACTCGTCTATCTGGATTTTGTACTTAAGATTCTTTATTCTGAAATAGAGTAAGAGTTTGATGTCTTGTGAGTTGTTATATCTTTAAATAATTTATCCCCTAGACTAACGATCTGTTTACGGGCGTGCTGACCACACAAACTGATAAGTTTTTTCCACAGCATTTTGAATAATATACATTTGAGTTATAGGTGGATTTTGTCGGAATATATGTTAATTGTTGATTTGTAATACTAAACGCTGGTAAAGTGGTGAGTGTATTACATTCACTGGGTACTGAGGCAGAACGGTGTTTGAACTAAGTTAAGGAGTGCGTTTCGGACTCTTTCGTCCGGATTAATTGCCTCCCTTACCCGATCTGACTTCAGGGGCGAACTTATAGTGGATTTTTAAATTAAGGGATTATTTTTCTCTTTAATTTTTGCAATAATTATTTTGTTTCCACTGCAGCAACTTATTTTTCAGTGAGTAATCTTAACTACCATTTATTTGGCGTAGTCGTCTGCATTAGGTGCTTTATTGCCGATTAATAGCAGCGATAGTTAGATTTTATTTTGGAGGAGGTATCCCAGGGTTAAGCATATCATCTTTTAGTTGGTATTTTCTCGTAAGTGGTAGGAACCTGTGTATCCTTTTTCCTATTTTCTTTCTCCACTAGTCTCAGTCAACGACATAATATGGCCGAGAGGGCAAAGCTTAGACAACTCCTCAGGGACGAAGCGAGAGAGGAGGGACTGGAAGGAGAGGAAGCGAAAGCATTTGTCAGAGACGAACTCGAGAGATATGATGCGGAGAGGAAAGCAGCTGAAGCTAGAGAGCAGAAGAAGATTGAGAAGGAAATGGAAATCCGCAGGGCGAACGAAAGAGAGAAGGAGAGACAGCATGAGGAAAGAGAGAAGGAGAGACAGCATGAGAAGGAGAGGGAAGAGAGACAGCATGAGTTGGCTCTTAAAACTCTTGAATTCCAAAGTCGTGGGGCTGCCTCTACCTCCAGCAATGGAGGGTATTCTTCTCATTCTTCCTTAACTGATCCTTCTAACACTCAATCTCTTCATCTCAACGCTATGTCTTTCACTCCTGAGTCTTTCCCTTGTCCAAATGAGAAGATTGACACATGGCTAGAAAAATTTGAGAAAATTGCAACTCTGTACGGTTTAGAGAGGTCGCGTTGGAACATGAAGCTTTCTCAGGCGCTGAAAAGCAGTGTGTATGATGTTTACGCCAAACTGGAAAGCAGCCAACAAGACAACTATGATCTGTTGAAGAAAGCGTTACTGGAGCGCTTTGAAATGAACGCTCGCAAGTTTTTGCAACTGTTTCGCAACAGCCGGAAAGAGAATTCTGAAACTTTTCAGCAGTTCTCGTCTCGTTTGAAGGGTTATCTGACAAAGTGCCTAGAGCTCTCGCAGATTCCCTCTACCTACGAAGGTCTTGAGGAATTTGTTTTAACAGAACAAATAAAGAACACATTGTCTGCAGATACCCGGAGATTTCTAGCTGAGCAGGGGGCAGAAAAGCTTGAAGACATCTTAGAGAAGTCTGAGCGTTATCAAAATGCGCTGGCTGAACTACCGGCCACAAAACGGAAACCGACAGAGGAGCATTTTCGAAAAAATAATCTAGAGCAATCTTCTCAGGCTTCTAATCAGAATAATAACAGAGAAACTGGACCTCAAAACCCCCCTCCTGAAAAATCCAAGTTCTACAAGAACAAGTACCCCAACCACCCCAAACAGTCTGATCAACCCGACCGCCCTACATGGCAGCGTGGCCAGAAAGGTCAAGGTGGCAAAGGGAGAACCCCTGCGCACGGGATTAATGATCAGAGTGAGCACACCGAGCCGAAACGCATCGGATGCTTGCTAACAGTCTCGCAAGGCGGAATTAATGGCAGTGATTCCCAACCTGTTGGGGATAGACCCTCAACGCGAGGTACTGTTACTTTGAACGGTTCTCAAACTTCCTGTTTATTTGACACGGGGCTTTCTTATGATTGCATTGTTGCCAGAAACCTGGTCAAACCCGGTCAAGAGACAGCAGAGACCGTCCAATTTTGTGGAGTTCTTAAGAGTGATGCACCTACAGCGCTTCCCATCGCATTGGTGGAGATCCACTCTGAGTTTGTCAGAGGTGTGATCAAAGCAGCTGTTATGGATGATCCCATCTACCCAGTCATACTTGGCGGGAGATACGTGTGTATTGGGAAACCGGAAGAGCCGATTGTGGCAGCAGTAACTACAACAGTGCAAACCAAGAAAGAACGGGAGCCTGCGCCAAATTTGTTACCCATGGAACTTAAAGAAGCGCAATACAAGGACCCTACTTTGGCACCCTGCTTTAGGAAACAGCCCATGGCTAAGGAACCCAAACAGCACGGGGACATTTTTTCTAAGGATGGCGTACTTTATCGCAGAACGGGCAAGCCTGATCAAGGTTACAATCAGCTCCTAGTACCGAAACAGTACAGAAGCCAAATCCTAGAAATGGGGCACTCTCTTCCCTTCAGCGGACATATGGGACAGAACGCCACAAACCAACGGATAACCACTCACTATTGGTGGCCAGGAGTAAATACTGATATTATCAGATATGTCAAATCCTGTGCCCAGTGCCAACGTGTGCCACCCAAGCAACGGGCACTCCCAGTTTCTTTGGGTGAAATGCCAATAGTGGGAACACCATTCGAACGGGTTGTGATCGACATTTTAGGACCCTTAGAAAGGACTAAAAGAAGGAACAGGTTTATCCTGACCTTTGTCGATACATGCACTTTATGGGCAGAAGCTATCCCGCTAACATGCGCAGATGCCAAGCTTGTCGCAGAAGCCCTCGTGCAGATTTTCACTCGGTTGGGATTCCCTCAGCAAGTGTTGACGGATAACGGATCCCCATACCGAAACCTGTTGATGGATGAGATCGTGAAGATCTTGAGGACCCAACACATCTACACAAAGGCTTATACTCCGGCCGGAAATGGGCTCTTGGAACGTGTTAATGGAAACCTCAACATGATGTTAAGTAAGCTGGCACAAGTGAAACCTGAAGATTGGGATCTTTGTATTCCTGCAGCTTTATTTGGCTACAGAGAGTCTCCTCATACTTCCACAGGATTTCCGCCAGCTACGCTTTTATTTGGCAGACCCATTAAGGGGCCACTTGAAGCCTTACTTCAGTCTCTGACAGACGAGAAGGCAGATGAGACAGTTGTCTCTGCAAGTAAATATGTTTCGGTTTTAAAGGAAAGGTTGAAACTAGGGTGGGACCTAGCAACGACTAACTTTAAGCGAGCACGCACAAAGCACGCTAACCGATACAGGAAAGTCGCGAAAGAAAGAGAACTGGAAGCAGGAGAGAAAGTTTTGGTGTTACTCCCTACCGGAAACAACCAACTGAAGATCGGATGGCAAGGGCCATTTACCGTCCTGAAAAAGATTTCTAAGGCTAACTACCAGATCTCTATTCAAGGAAAGGAGAAGGTTTTCCATTTAAATCTGTTAAAGAGATACTTGGAAAGACCAGTGCCAACCTCCGACCATCTCCTGATGATAGCCAAAACTGACGAAGATGACGATAGTGACAGGGATATTCCACTGCAATCGCAGGAAATCTTTCAAAAATGTCAGAAGCGGCGACGCTCTTTCAAGCGCGCATGGGAGACATTCCAGAGGAAGGAAACTTTGGGGAGTAGACTTGAGTAGGAATTGGAGAGAGATGGAGGGGGAGATGAGAGGGAAGAAGACAGACACCCCAAAGCTACGGTTATAGGAAATTTAATTCCATAACGTAGACATGGAGTGCTTCCATATCTTAAAGGGGGGACGTTCTGTCACATAGGTTATGATCATTAAATTGCCTATTATCCTCTTCCTATTCTTTCACCCGTATCCTCTATATTTCTTTACATTTTCCTGTATTTTTTTCGCATCCATTCGTTTGCGAGATATATATTTTCTTCCCCATCCTTAACGTTGTTTCTTTTCTCAAAACTGAGAATCGCACTAGTGATGGTATTACGTAGGTGTCAGTCTCTGCGGGTCGAACGATAGCTGTGAACATACGGTTCTCGCCAGACATTCGTCTGCAGTTTCCCCGGTCAGAGCGCTGCCCGACCAGATTTCTGGGCCTGGGGTGTGAGAATTCGCTCCGTCGGACATGGCAGGCAGACGGATTGTCTACCTTTTGCAACAACTGCGTGAGTTTTCGTCGGGATAGTCCGGCGAAGTGTGAAATTGCGCTCGGCACTGCAGACGGGGTGTCTGAGAGTTGCAACTGACACGCGCCCTCTCGGTCAGAACGTGGCAGTTTATAACAGTTACGTAAGTGTTGGGAGTAGGGGAGATAATTTCGCTTGGCGAAATAAGTTGGGGCCCTTTGTCTAATTTTAAGATATTGGCCCGAGTTTGAAACTAACTTCACTCATTCTCCATTTCACAGTAGACGTGGTCACTTCGTTCTAGAACACTTAAACGTATAAGTGATGTCTCAGTTTCGTTGTGATACGTAGTTCTGTTTGAGGTAAAATATTATATATAATAGATCTCTAGTATTTTGTGAAGTGATAAAGTGTTTAATCGCCTATTTCATTTTAAACTAGTTCTGTGTGCAGAGTGATTATTTTAATAGTTTGTTATATTCTTTAGTCGACGAGTTACAGTGGAAAGCAGAATAAATTCTATTTCTAGCTTAACAAACATGTAGCCATAATGAATTTAATTTAACTGCTAACTACTCAGTCGAGATATATTTTCTAAACTAACTTATAACTGCTAGATGTCTCATGAGTGTTGACGAAATATATTTATACGTATTTCAAATTCATGATGATTGATTTTATAATATAACTTATTTCACGGGAAGTGTTAAATGATAAGCTCTACGCTTGCAGTTTAAAATATAAGTTATATCCTTATACATAGTATGTATAATTATTTTATATATGCTTTTTCCATTTTATGTAGTGAATACTGGGGTGACCCAGAACTTGCCGGCGTTTAGTAAAGAGACATACTTGTGAGAAGCATAGACATTTCCTATCTTTAACCACGTGGGTTTTTTCAAGTAACACTGGTCTGACAGTGCATGTGCCATCAGAGATAAACAGTAATACCAATCCCACTAACTATTGCTAAAGACTAATGTTTATACTGGGCTTCTGAGCCAGTTCATATTTCTTCTCAAATTTAAATATAAATGCTGACTGGCGGCGAGAATAAAGTTCAAGAAATAACATTAACATTGCTGACACTATTGAAAGAGTGGATAGTGAACCAAGACTACCTGTTGAGAGCAGTTGTCCACTGGTCAACTTCTTCCAAAGTAAGGAAATTATCGTTTTTTAGGCTCTGTGTGCCCGTTTAAGATCGCTTACCCAAAACTGATTCAAGTGACATTAACAGTAAATCTAGAATTTAAACTGGTAAAGTGAACGCTCCCCGAAGACAGTGGAAGAAACCTGTATTTGTAGAGCTGGGATTCGCTTTATCCAAAGAATCCAGATTCACTGTAGAGAAGTGTCCTAAGGTTGCGCCAGACGGTGATCAACATCAAGTTTTTTAGGTAAGCATGAACGCCTGGGTACCCGGATGAAAGAACCGAGTGAAAGTGACGGAAGGATGTTCGTTGTTTAAAGCACTCACTTTGTAATTTTTCCTTACGAAAGACTTGCTGCTTAATTTAATTGTTCCTTTAGAATAGATACTGCTGTCATAAGTCAGTTCTTACCTTCAAGAAAGGGGACAATATTAGACCCTAACCATATGCATCTATAACTCTTTGGGCCATCATCTGTCATCCTAACGGGGCTGTGGGCTAAACCTAGAGTTAAGATCATAACGGGCTATCATCCTAGTAGCATTTTCTTGAATTTTATGACTATTTGTATATGTTTTCCTTGATGTATTTTTTTGGTGTTGTGAGAAGATTTTTTTAGATGATAATAAAAAAAATCTCTCTTGAACTAAATCAGTGCGTTGGTCAGCTCGTTCTAATATATATATTCATTGTTATAGATTTTCCACGTCCGTGTGTTTAACTGTCGTCACGTGTATGTGCGTGCCCGTGAGTAGATAGAAATATAGGTAAAATATATATATGTGTTTAGACTGTCTGACGCTGTAAAGCTGTCGTAGAAGATAGGTGAGAGAGAGAAATTTTTTTTTCGCTTTCAGAGACAGCCTCTATATCACATTCTATCATCTCACTCGTGGAATCTATTTCTTTTACTAACTCTCACGGTGTCTATCACCTATTCTAATCTAGTCAGAAGGGACCAACCCAAGTCTTAATTCTCCTATCTAAAATCTACGACAATGCTTTTGAATATAGGTTTAATAATATTATTGACTGTAGGTTTGGACCATGTTATTGAATGTATGTTTAATCATGTTGTTGAATAAAGGTTTGATCATGTTATTGAATGTAGCTTTGATCACGTTATTGAATATGTGTTTAATAATATTATTGACAGTAGCTTTGGCAATGTTGTTGAATGTAGGTTTGACCACGTTGTTGAAAATAGGTTTAATAATATTATTGACTGTAGGTTTGGTGATGTTGTTGAATGTAGGTTTATCATGTTGTTGAATGTAGGTTTGATCATGTTGTTGAATTTAGTTTGACCACGTTATTGAATGTAGGATTGACTTCATCTCCAGTCGTCTTGACTTGTCTTGCCACTGGATTAAGATGGACCCAGGCGAGAGAGTGAGGTCGACGAATTGCGCAACTCTTCCTCACTTTGAACCAAATCACTGCGCAAGTCACTCTTTCATCCACTCATCCATCCACTCACAACAAGTCCTGTGGCGATGGGCGAGCGGCGAAGCGGCAGGCGTGGGTGCGCTGGCAGTCGTAGTCGCAGACCTACACACAGGCGGCTCAGGCCATATGGTCGTCTTCCACTGATCGGAGCAGCAGTGGGATTCGGCAGCCCCCTGAGTGACTGAGCAGCCCTCTTTAGGAAAGCACTGCTCACCTCCATGACATGAGGAAGGGGCTAGAAAAGGTGCCCTAAACATTGCCTGCTCCACCATTACCTAACCAGCTTACCGCGGTTGGTGGGTACCCTAATTCAGCGGGCGACACATAAGAAAAAGAAAGGACAGATTTTTCCCCCTCATTCTAGGCGCATGGAATGTGCGCACTCTACTTGACAAAGACTTTAACGCAAACAGACCCGAGAGGCGAACTGCCCTGATTGGGAGAGAACTGGCCAGATACAACATTGACATAGCAGCACTGAGTGAAACTCGACTTGCAGGCGAGGGCCAACTTTGCGAAAAGGGTGCAGGTTATACATTCTTTTGGAGCGGAAGAGGAACTGAAGAAAGACGAGAAGCAGGGGTTGGATTTGCAATCAAAACAGCAATTGTCGGCAAGTTAGCGGGGCCCCCAAAGGGAATAAATGATCGACTCATGACGGTCAAGATCCCGCTGCTTTATGGAAGGAAACATGCCACCATCATTAGCGCGTATGCACCAACTATGACAAACCAGGATGACGTCAAGGATACGTTTTACGAAGAACTACATGCAGTCATTGCATCAGTTCCTAAAGCAGATAAGCTTATTATTCTTGGTGACTTTAATGCAAGAGTAGGCTCAGATAACATCTCCTGGAATGGCACTATCGGAAAGTACGGCGTGGGTCGCTGTAACAGCAATGGACTTCTTCTCCTCCAGACTTGCGCAGAACATGACCTTCTTGTCACCAACACCATTTTTCGACTTCCTATCCGCAACAGGACCTCCTGGATGCAACCTCACTCAAAGCATTGGCACCTAATTGACTATGTAATTGTTAGAAAGAAGGACAGGCAAGATGTCCGGGTGACCAAGTCCATGTGTGGTGCCGAATGCTGGACTGATCATCGCCTCATTGTGTCTAAACTTAAAATTCGTATCCAACCTGCCAGGCGCCCTCAGGGAAAGAAAACTCAAAAAAGGCTGGATGTCACCAAACTAAAGAAAACAAAAATCAAACAGTCATTTACTGATACCCTAGAAGACCGTCTCAAATCTATCTCGTTAGACGGCCAAAGTGTGGAAACAAACTGGGCAGCCCTAAGTGAGCAGATCTACAACACTGCTACAGAGGTCCTGGGTCCCATCATCAAGAAACCAAATGACTGGTTTGATGAGAACTCAGATGATATAAAGAAGATGTTGGCTGAGAAACACCATCTCCATAAAGCATATTTAAATGATCCAAAATCTACATCCAAGAAAGACGCTTTCAACAACATGCGTAGAATCGTCCAACATAAACTACGCCAGATGCGGGATTCATGGCTGAGTAATAAAGCAGATGAGCTCCAAGGCTTTGCTGACAGCCATGACTTGAAAAATTTTTACCATGCACTCAAAGCGGTCTATGGTCCAACATCATCAGGATCATTTCCCCTCCTTAATGCAGATGGAAAAATACTAATTACAGACAAGGAAAAAATTCTCCAACGCTGGGTCGAACACTTTAATAATATTCTGAACCAGCCATCATCTATTAACGACGAAGCCATCAACCGACTGCCCCAAATTCCTATAAATGAAGCACTAGATGATATACCGACTCTGGAGGAGACTCAAAAAGCAATTCGTCAACTTTCTAGTGGAAAGGCCCCCGGCTCCGATTCAATTCCTGTTGAGGTCTATAAAGATGGCGGTACAGTTCTGATAGAGAAACTTCACATGATCTTCCAGCAAATGTGGCAGAGTGAAACCATCCCACACAATCTCAAAGATGCGTCAATTATACATCTTTATAAACGTAAAGGTAATCGCCAAGACTGTAACAATCATCGAGGCATCTCCCTACTATCAATCGCTGGGAAGATATTCGCCAGAATCCTTCTTAATCGCCTTACGGCTCATCTTGACAAAGGTCTTCTACCTGAAAGTCAGTGCGGATTCCGGAAAGAACGTGGAACCACCGATATGGTGTTCGCTGCAAGACAGCTTCAAGAAAAATGCCAAGAACAGCACTGTGACCTGTACACAGCTTTCATCGACTTGACAAAGGCGTTCGACACGGTCAGTAGAGAGGGTCTATGGAAGATCATGGCAAAATACGGCTGCCCAAAGAAATTTATCTCAATAGTGCAGCAACTGCATGATGGAATGCAGGCTAGAGTTCAGGAAAACGGTGAGCTATCGGAACCTTTCCCAGTCTCAAATGGAGTTAAACAAGGGTGTGTACTTGCACCGACTCTTTTCAGTATCATGTTTTCTGCTATGCTGACTGATGCTTTCAGAGATGGGGACACAGGAATCGACATCAGATATCGTATTGATGGAAAATTGTTTAACCTTAGGAGGCTTCAAGCAAAAACCAAGGTCAAATCACACACCATCAGGGATCTTCTGTTTGCTGACGATTGTGCCCTCAGTGCTGGCTCAGAGGCTGATCTGCAGCATAGCATGGATAGATTCTCCGAAGCCTGTTCCAACTTTGGGCTTACCATCAACACGGGGAAAACAGAAATCATGTACCAACCAGCTCCTGGCACAATTTATACTGAGCCATTCATCAGGTAAATGGTGAGAAACTGAATGTTGTGAACAGATTCACATACCTTGGTAGCACACTATCCCAGAACATCGTCATTGATGATGAGGTGAACACCAGGATCTCCAAAGCCAGCAGCACATTTGGCAGACTATACACCAACGTTTGGCATCGAAGTGGCATTAGTCTACAGACAAAGCTGAAGGTGTACAGAGCTGCGGTGCTTCCAGTGCTGCTTTATGCATGCGAAACATGGACTGTATACAGGCGCCACGTAAAGAAGCTCAACCACTTCCATACAGTCTGTCTCAGAAAGGTAATGAACATCAAATGGCAAGACAAGATCCCGGATACCGCCGTTCTTGACAGAGCTGGTATCCCTAGCATCGATACTATTCTGATGCAGTCACAGATCCGCTGGGCAGGTCATGTAGTCCGCATGCCAGACCATCGACTGCCAAAGATACTCTTTTATGGTGAGATGCAGAAGGGTAAACGCTCCCATGGTGGCCAAAAAAAGCGCTTCAAAGACACGCTTAAGGCTTCATTAAAAACCTTTGACATAAGCCCTGACACATGGGAAGCTGCTGCGCAAGACCGAACTGCCTGGCGCACATCTCTTCGTAATGGTGCAGCGGCATGCGAATCTTCCAGAAGAGCAGCAGCGGAACAACGGAGACAAGCTAGAAAAGACCGTGTAATAAAACCTTCTTGTGATGCAAACATTCCCTGCCCACACTGTCCGAGATCCTTTCAGGCCCGCATCGGGCTCATCAGTCACCTTCGTACTCATAGACTATCCTAACAATCCTAATAATTGGATGAAAAGAGTGGTCTTCATCACCCGTGATGGACGAACAACAACAACAACAACAACAGGGTTGACAATGCTGTTGAATATAGGTTTAATAATATTATTGACTGTAGGTTTGGCCATGTTGTTGAAAATAGGTTTGATCATTTTGTTGAATGTTGGTTTGATCATGTTGTTGAAAGTAGGTTTGACCACGTTGTTGAATGTAGGTTGTCAATGCTGTTGAATATAGGTTTAATAATATTATTGACTGTAAGTTAGACCAAGTTGTTGAATGTAGGTTTGATCATGTTGTTGAATGTACATTTGACGATGTTATTGACTGTAGGTTTGACCATGTTGTTGAATGTAGGTTTGACCACGTTGTTGACTGTAGGTAAGACCATGTTGTTGAATGTAGGTTTGAACATGTTGTTGAATGTAGATTTGACGATGTGGTTGACTGTAGGTTATACCATGTCGTTGAATGTAGGTTTGATCATGTTGTTGAATGTAGCTTTGACAATGTTGTTGACTGTAGGTTTGATCACGTTGTTGAATGTATTTTTGATCATGTTGTTGAATGTAGATTTGACAATGTTGTTGACTGTAGGTTTGGCCACGTTGTTGAATGTAGGTTTGACCATGTTGTTGAATCTAGGTTTGACTACGTTGTTGACTGTAGGTTAGACCTTGCTGTTGAATGTAGGTTTGATCACGTTGTTGAATGTAGATTTGATAATGTTGTTGACTGTAGGTTTGACCACGTTGTTGAATGTAGTTTTGACCATGTTATTGACTGTAGGTATGACATTGATTTTGCCTGTAGGTTAGACAACGTTGTTGACTGTAAGTGTGATCATGTTGTTTACTGTAGATTTGACAATGTTATTGAACGTAGGTTTGACCATATTGTTGAATGAAGGTTTGACAATGTTGTTGAATGTAGGTTTGACCACGTTGTTGACTGTAGGCTTGAGAATGTTTATGGTAATTTCATATTCAGGTGAGTAAAGTCCACGAGCACAGTGAAATCATGGGACAGTAAAATATACTCATCGGGAAATCCACCATTGACCTACAGAACTAAACTGTAGAGCTAATCTGAAACAGATAAGTTGACAATGGTACTTGAGAAACAAAACCAAAAAAGCCATCATGGTCTCCATTTTATGAAGAACAGGACAAATTGGCAGTTATTTTGATTTTTCAAGTGCGTGTTATTGTGTGCACAGATCCATCTTCATTTTACTATATAATTATTAAAGTAAGTTGATTTATCACATAAACGATAATTGTTAATTATTTTTTTTATTCCAATGATTAATTTTAAATCTTTGTTATTTGAGCGGATTTTAAAGAATATTTACTGTTTAAATCGGTAGAGAATAATTAACGAGCTGCATTCACAGTATTTTTAGATACACCGTTGGAGCATGGGATCGATCTAGTGAGAAGATGACTTACTTAACAGCTTTCTTCTACAGCTACCACCTAGATCTGTGCGGTTAACTAATCTATCCTGTGTTATCCCTACCTATAGTTCACAAGTTCTCTTCTAGATTTTCTGGGAACTTACTCTTAACTTAACCCACTAAATGACTAGAAGGTAACTTTAACACACGGGAAAAAAAAAACACGGAAAAGATTAAAAACATCTAAATATTACAATTTTGCATTTCATCTAATTTCATGAAACTCATAATTACAACTATTATTATTTTTTTTTTAAATTACTATAATCACTACTGGCAGAGTATTTAATCAAAAAGGATACCTCTATTTTATAAGGCTTCACGTTTTAAACACTGAGCTACTTAGATTCCTGAAATTGTAGTGGGGATGCGCACGTAACAGATTGATGGCGGGGCTTGAACCACAACAAAGTTGGGAACCCTTGACATACAAATTGTGGATATTTTACCTACCTCTAGATTTTGAATCTGAGCTGTTTTGGTGCCTGAGTTCATTCATTCATTCAATCGTGTACTCATTTTCGCTCCAGATGGAGCATATGACTAAAACTGTTGATCACCTTGATTTCTTTGTTCGTCTGTCTTCTACGATCCAACTGATGAGAACTCGGTTCCATTGGCTTACTCTTCCGCCGATCTTTTGCAGGTTGTTTTTTTCGGCCTCCTCTCTTTTCACAACCAATATGAATTCTACCCGTCATGTCTAGTTATAGTGGTTAGTTGGCTGCTCCTTGAAGGAGTTGTCTTTGCAGGGCCGGAATGTTGTTATATCACTTGGATATGACCTAATCTGGCCCAGCGCCAATAGAGGCCCTGCTCTAGGGTTACCACCTTCAGCTTTGAAAAAAATGAGGAACGCCCATACAGAAGAGATTGAATAGGAAGATCCTATTTTTCAATATCATTCACCCAGATAAAACTGATCAATATAACATATTTCCTGTTTAGTATTCACTTACTTAAGACTCCTTGCCACATTATCCATCCGATTGACGGAGTGGTTAGAGCGCTGGTCTCTCGCGGTAAAGGTGTCGGGTTCAATTCGAGCCCTGCAGCTAATAAGGTCGGCCCTGTGTCTGTGCAACACTACTTTTTCTTTATAACCTCATCTGTGCTGGTTGTTGGCTGACTCTGCTTTATAGAGCATACACACAAACCTAGGACTGTGTTTGTTGTTACAGCTGATACAGACGATTCGACAAAGGCATCTGTTGGGGAATGTCTGGAGTTTGGACGGAGTGTTCTTGGTGACTTGTCACCTTCTAAGCCATAAAGTAGAACAGGTTGTACATTTATGTTGAAAAGCCTAACTGAGTATTATCTTCACCACAAAAAACACAGCGTAAATTGGGAGGCACGCTTGCCTCTCGCTGCGAAGTTATCAGGTTCCGGGATAGAAACCTGGTGGCGTCTCGCTCAAGTGGACAAGCTGTAAATCGTTATCTGACGCTGCTCTTGAGATTGGGAAAGCAAATTCAGTGAAAAAGGGAACTGGTCATTTTACTTCATAAAAGAAGCTAAACCTAGTATGGTGAGGTCTTTAACACCTACTCCCCTACGGCTGTATCTGCTATCGACTATCCGTGATCTCTTCTTCTTCCGTCCTTAGCCAAAGACCGACCAAGCAGTCAGAGGCCATCACGCCTTGTGGCGTCTTAAGGGCAACAGCAGATTGATTTTCTCTGTTGTAGTTTCCCATCACGCCTAGCGGCGTCTTTAGGGCAACAACAAATAGATCCATCTGCCGTTGTTTCCGTAATCGGTGTGACAAGCCAACGGGTGATCAGCCCATTGGGCGACTATCCGTGACTTTGCCATTAATTGTTGCTGTCGAGTCATCAAGGGAGCTTTCCTTGCTGCGACGATGTGGAAATATGATTAAATCATTAAGAGCTTTCCTGTATTCTCAAAAGCGTTATCAGAATTTATTTGATTATCTGCTGTATTTCTCTTTCTTCCTTTGCTGTCTAAATGTGTAGCATATTTTGGGGCAAGTAAATATATTTATAACCAATACTACATATTCCATGTTCACACAGCACCATATCTATAAGTAACCGAAGGTGTTCCAATCGTTCTTCACAACGTGATGCAACCCAGTTTCCGACGGCGTGTGCTGGCGTGACCGTGACGAATGTGATCACGTGACAGAGGCTAATGTGAGAACTCTTCCACCACTTCTGGTTCTGTCGGGACGAGTGGAGGACACGAAATTCCATCTTCAAATTAAGCGCGACACTTATTCTTTTTCACGCCAGACAAGCTCAGATTCTGAAAATACTAGAATGCAGCTTCCGAGAGCTCCTGTGGGGTGAGATGAGTTGCGTTTTGAGCTTCCGCAGGCGACCGCAGGGCTTTGTCCTTTGCGGTCTCATTTTTTTCCCCCGATCCCAACGCAGAATGATACTAGGAGGGGGGGATGCGCATGGTATGGAGGATCAATGCGTCCACAAAATGAATAATTCGGCATTAGCCGTAGCCACAGACACGCTGCTATTTCCTCAATCTGGCAATAATTTCATGTGCAGATAGAATTAGATACCACGAGTACTACAGCAGGGACAGGAACCGGCGGTAAAACTGTTGTAACATCACTTGGAGGGGTCCAGGCTTCGGGATGCTGTGTCTCCACATCTCCAGTGGTTCTTTCTTGTGCATACGCTGCTGGCTGGAAAACAACGGGATGCTTCTGTGAGGACAAAAAAAAAAATAGAGGGGGGAAAATGTGGAGATTTGCTGAAATTAGATTACTTTCTGGAACCTGTTCGAGCGTGGTGAGTCAAATATAGCAACGGAAAGACAGAGACTAGGACCTTTTTTTTTTTTTTTAATTGCCTAAAAAGGAGAGTGCTAGGCCTGCGATGGAAAGTAGGGAGAAGAGAAATTGGAAATGGGTCATGTTTCAACTCCTTCTCTCCGCCCGTTTCCATCTCCACCACCGCCTTTTTCAAATAGGAAACAAAAGCTGACAAAATGGGGGAGGGCGATTTGCAAATAAAAGCATGATTTGGCTTTTCAGAACCAAAAAAAAGAGAGAGATTGTTTTGGCATTTTTATTTCCTGTGCCTTTATTCTTCATGCTCAATTTGAGAATGTTGATTGGACTTCAGTGTGTGGACTTTCACGGGACAGTTTCTAGCGATGTCAAGTGCTTGTCCTCAAGTGACTCACAGTATAGTGACTACTGACTAATTTTGGTCTAGGTCAAACTTCTGTTCCTCCATGACCGAATATGCTATAGAGCAGGAGTTTCACAATATTTATATATGTATTTTCATTTTTTTTTTTTTTTTTGAATGGCCAGACATTTCAACTAAACAACACGATTACCAAATACTATTGTGTTATATATTTTACTAATAATGTTTGTGCAGTTGGAATTTGATGAATCCTTCTAAGTCACTGTTAAGTCGTGTTTTTGAGTGGGAGTTAAGTGTTTGGGATTTTTATGTACGGGTCTGATTTTTTATAGACACGCTTGTAAGCACGTTTAAAGTACGTTTAAAGTTATGAGATGATTTTTTATTTGAGTGCTTGAACATAGCTCAACTGAGTATGTGTATTTTTTTTTAAACATAAAGAAAGTGTTCAGTTGTTCTGAGTTGTTGGGGGAGAGATACGGGTGAGCTGAGCTCACATCTCAAGCTGTTAGTTCGCGCTTGAGTGAAGATGTACTGAGTTGTATTGAGAAACAATAATCTCGGTCATTAGGTATCTGGCAGAGCTTCGAGACGGTTCTTATAGTCTCGCTAGGGTGTCCAGAGTGTTTTTTTTTTTTTTGAAGGGAAGAGATTCAATATATTATTAATGCCATGGATTATACCGACTATTACCATTTATAATGAATTGCTGTTAATGGAACCAATTTCTGACGGATTATAAATATTTACCATTTATGATGAGTTGCTGGTGATGCACTCAACTTTCTGACGGATTATATAATATTACCATTTATGATTAGTTGCTGGTGATGCACTCAACTTTCTGACGGATTATATATTATTATCATTTATGATGAGTTGCTGGTGATCCACTCAAACTTTCTGACGGATTGTATGCTATGTTGATTTATGATGAATTGCTGGTGTTGCACTCAATTTATCTATGGATTATACCTACTATCATACCTTGGGATTTGCTGTGATCTGTTGTCCATGATGTCAACGTTACTGTCGTAAATAAACTGTGTATTAGTTGAAAACTAATTCATCTTACCCGTTGGCCTGTTTCCTGACCTAACGTTACTGTTGTGTGGGTTTACATCAGACGTTTACAAACCTAAAGAACTCACGACATTCGCCCATTATATTTACACACCTGTCAGCCACTAACAGTAAGCCCGACATTGTAGCACTATCTCTTTCATACAAACTCCACACATACACCAACAGAAGTGGCAGCCAAAAGAATAATTCAACAGAAGTGATGGCCGGTGTGGTCTGTAATAGAAGGGATGACCCAAAACAACAGTAACAGTCACTATGACATTATATATATATATATATATATATATATATATATATATATATATATATTCTTCTTCTTCTTCTTCTTCGATCCTTAACCACCGACCGTCAAAGCAGTCAGTGGCCATCACGCCTAGTGGCGTCTTGTAGGGCAACAACAAATTGATTCCACTTTGCACGGTCGGTGGCCATCCCCCGTACAGTGCCCCAACTCTGGTTTACCCCCTGCATCCCAGCCTCCACAGTCCTCCGCCAAGCCGTTCCTGGTCGGCCTCTCCCTCGCCCTCCCCCAGGGGTCCAAAGCACAGCTGTTCCTGTGATGGCATCGGGGTCTCCTCTGAGGACATGACCGACCCAGCTCCAGCGTCTGCCAGCCATGACGGCATGCATGTCCTCTCGCTTGCCACGAGCAAGCAGATCCTGGTTGGTGATGGCATTCGGCCAAAAGATTCTGTGAATTTTTCTTAGGATATATATATATATGACTCGTTTAATAATTTGCTTTCAGTTCTCATTGGAGCACAGGTCTTCAACAAAAACATGCCAAGCCATACTGACCTATGAATATTAGACAAACATAAAGGTATGTTCAGGCACTCGTAAGAAATAAAGAAGTAGAAAACTAGACAACAGAAAAACAACAGACGTGAGTGGCTTACCCAGGATTCGAACCCAGGACCTTCCGTGCGACAACCCCGCTTAGCTATGCAAGCGAATCACACTATCCTCCCTGACTTATGCCATCCGTTCAAGGTCTTTCCATGTCGTCTTTATCCCATTAATGACTGCCTACTTCCCTTCGTCCGTGTGGTTTTTTTTTTTAATCTTCCTCTGTTTCTCTTACCCTGTGGCTTCCAGAACAAGTACTGCCTTGAATTGATATCTAGCTGACCAAGACCCTACTCCACCTCCAAGTGATAGTCCTGGAAACAGGCTGCATCACTGCAGTCTGGCTGAGTGAGTTGGGATCGAAGAGGGAAGGCTAACCCGGTCCAAAAAAATGCCGTACTGAAGTCGGATATGTCGGCCGAAAGGCGCAAATATCGCAGCTTTGCTGTAAACGGACACAACGCACCCAACGTCCTTTTCAGGACGAACGAAGAAGAAGAAGAAGAAGAAGAAGAATTGATATCTAATGATTTTCTCAATGTAAATAATATTCAACACCAGCGTCTTCTCGTCACATTTTGTTCTATTGGTTTTTGTCTGGGGTTTTATCTCTTTCCGTTATTCCACATTGGTAACCTCTTGTCACATTTGTTCTATTGGTCTTTGTCTGGGGTTTTTTTCTCTTTCCGTTAGATCCACATTGGTAACCTCTTGTCATTTTTGTTCTATTGGTCTTTGTCTGGGTTTTTTTTTCTCTTTCCGTTAGAGCCAAATTGGTAACCTCTTGTCACATTTGTTCTATTGGTCTTTGTCTTGGGTTTTTTCTCTTTCCGTTAGATCCACATTAGTAACCTCTTGTCAAATTTGTTCTATTGGTCATTGTCTGGGTTTTTTCTCTTTCCGTTAGATCTACATAGGTTACCTCTTGTCACATTTGTTCTATTGGTCTTTGTCTGGGGTTTTATCTCTTTCCGTTAGATCCACATTGGTAACCTCTTGTCACATTTGTTCTATTGGTCTTTGTCTGGGTTTGTTTTCTCTTTCCGTTAGATCCACATTGGTAACATCACATTATTTAAGTCATATTCTGCACAAGCAGCAATCTGTGTGAGTGTATATATCTATATGTACATTTATATATGTACATAAATCATGGCGTGGATATTAAAAAAAGAAGTAGTATATACATTCAATACTCTTTAGCTCCCCAAGGAGCATAGGCCTTCAACAAACACATGCCAAGTCTTCCTGTCCCGTGCCATCCGCTCAAGTTCTTTCCATGTTCTCCTCATCATTTTCACCTCTGTTTCCAGTTCTCTTCTCCATGTGTTTTTTGGTCTACCTCTGCCTCTCTTTCCCTGTGGATTCCAGAACAAGGACTGCCTTGTAATGCTATCAACAGGTTTCCTCAATGTGTGCCCTATCCATCGCCAGCGTCTTCTTCTCAACTCTTGTTCCACCGGCACTTGTCTGGTTCTTGTAATCAATTCCACATGTGTGACCTTGTCATACCATTTCAGTCCTTCTATTCTACGCAAGCACCCGTTTATAAAAGTATGTAGCTGGTTGGTTGTTGTTTTTGTTGTTCTCCATGTAAGAGCCACACAATAGGACTGACTTCACATTTGAGTTGAAGATTCTTATTTTCGTGTTGGACTTGATTTCTCTTGTATATACATGGCAGACAAAAATGATCAGAAACATTAAAGAAAGTACGATCAGAATACATGACAGAAAAAAAACACATAACAAACAATAACATAACGTATAGATAAGAACATGCACAATTAGAATTTTTTCAGTAACTGGTGTACAATATGGAATAAATTGTTAGTGAAAAGTTGCCTACAGGGTGGTCAAAAGTCTCCATATAAAATGAATAATTCGTCTCTCTTTTCTGTATGTGTTTTCAAAGTGATGACAACCATGTGGAGCATGTTATGTGAATAAAATGACAGTTTGTTAAAGAAGTTATCATTTCCCCTTTGTATGAATACGTTTGGACCACCCTGTATAAGCAGATAAAAACATATATCATCCACAGTTATAGGCACTGTATGCCCTGATTATAACTCATCCGGGGTTGAACTGGATATTTTTATCCGTTAACGAGTTTTGTTTTGTTTTTTAAGTTGGCAACCCATACACAAGACAGAAGAAGGCTCCCTCGTTCTTGGAATAGCCGACCCAATCCCATCTGGGTTATAATGTGTATATGCAGTGTTTTTATTTTCTAGATAGCAAGTTTCATTCTTAATCTACGTATTATTTATGCCAAGCTGCGAAAGCTTGCTATTGTGGCGTTTTACTGAGCCAGTAGCGAATGTGGGGAACTTCTTTCCACCCTCTTTGTAACGAAACGTCTGAACGTGTTCTTTTGGTGACTCTCTCACACCTTTAGCCACTACGGCAGTATCATTTCTTTTCTTCATTTTCTCTCCAATCGCTTTTATTTGGTATAATTTTTATGCCCTTTCATTCATTATTTTACTCTATATGCTGGATCTAGTAGGGTGAAGTCTCTAACACTCCACTCCCCTACGGAAGTATTTGCTATGGGACTGTCTTTATCTTGCTTACCACTCCTCAGACGTATTTACGCTCAGCCAGGTAATTACACCGGTCAGCAATAATACGCTTATCAATCGACTCAGCCGCCGGCCACCTTTGAAATGAGATGATCCTCGTTTAACACAATATGGTCTCGTACGAGGATGAATAGGTAGCCAAGATTGTCTGTCTGGAGAACGCACAATCACAGGCGATATGAGATAATCGTTTCACGGGACCATCCCTGTGTGTGATTATCACGATAATCTGCCTGGAGAGACAATATTGGCGATAGGTAGCATCTGGACATCAAATGAGTTCATAGATGGTGTTTATGAGTTGTGCACAAGATGCCACCGGAAATATTACCGCATGATTAAACAGAGGTCACGTGTGGAATATTACAATTAATATTTTAAAACACGCGAGGGGATATTTTAAATGAAACAACCCAACTCAGTGCTAGAGAGATTTGATTGGTTTGATTTAAGAGCCGGAATATACAATGAATTCTATTGGAAAATTCGGCGGAAACACAATCTGTGATTGGAACTGAGAATGAGAGATATAATCTAGCGAAGTCAGAGACACAGAACAGACAGCTTCGCAACTTCATACGAGCATCCCAGAAAGCCAGAAAGAAGAAGAGATATTGGACTTAGAAATTCCACAACTATAAGTAACAGATCGAGTATAGGGCAACTTAGGAATTTACAAGTAAACCCGCATTTTAAATACAAGATTGAAAACCTAAGAATTTGATCACAAGTCAAAGAGCAATTAAACATAGGTTTTCCTAGGCTCAGTGAATTCGCAGAACACCCGCCGTCAGAGGAATTAACTCTAATTTCCCAGGCCAAGTTATAGAGGAATTAAACAAAAGTTTTCCCAGGCCAGTGATTTCGCAGAACACCCACCGTCAGAGGAATTAACTCTAATTTCCAGACCTGAGTGATTCAAAGCATCTAATACAGAGCTGTGTCCAGTCTAAATCTGAGCAAGGAGATAGTATAACCCAAATCTTTGCGGTAAGTTGTAAACATTAATTTTACAAAAGTAAATTTTACATGTTTCTTGCTTAGTGGTTATAAATGAGGCTGGCAACCTCAACATATGAAAAGAGTATATTCATAAACCACTATAGCAAGCGCTGGTGATTTCTTCTTGCTAGTCGTGCGAGGAAACCCGGTAGCAGAGGGGACCCCAGGACTCCGACTGGAGCAGTAATGAGTGATGATTACATCATGTGTGCCTCAAGTGTAGCATATCATTCTAAAAGACCCGGTGAGAGACTTCCATGTTTTGGACAGCACTTGTCATACTGGAACCGGTTTCCCTTGAGGCTCCAGGAGGAGCACGACATCTGCGTTACCACTGTATGATAAAGATGTAATCTACGTGGGAACTTGATCAACTACCCAACCTTGCGCAGCGCTGTATCTACTGGTCATGTAGATGTAGTGTGAGAGTGGAAGCAACGCGAATGGTGTACTGTTCTATGTAGTTGACACTAGATAATACTGCACTCACACACTCTTATACGAGTCAATGATGGCTGGAACTACAGCTGACGTTTTTTTGCACCTTTTTATTAAGGACACACACACTTGACGTGAACATCTGCATATGACAGTACATGGTTGACAGGACATCATCATATTGCATAATTGAGTAGCAACATCAGTAATGTATTCAGGCAGCATATGAATATATATTATGGGACGACAGTAGGCAGACGTTCTAGTTGTCTGTCGTCGCATACTCAGTAAATGTACATACATGAATAGTAATAGCGGTTCGTTGCTAGAACCTTTTCTTGACAGTAATAATGTTATTTCATAATAACGGATTTCCTTGATGGTAAGATCTCCGATCCACTGTTTGATAATAAGAGTTAGATTCTGTTCTCAGGCCAGTGATGCACCATAATGACAGTACTTCAAAGATGGCCATCTTCCGTGAGTTTCACTCACTCGTCCAACAGAAGGATAATAGTAAAGCCAAAGTTAATTCAACATTCGAATATATATATAACTTCATAGAGTTTTCCATCTAGCTCTACATTAATAGGGTTGTTTCATGTAGATAGGAATACTAGTGGAACCTGTCATCTTCAACTGTGCATATGGACGACCAACGACGTTCGAACTAGGTTGTCATCTAAACCTAACCGAATGAAGGTCATCAAAGAAAAGAGGGTCTGGCTTTACCTGGAGTCCGAATTTAAACATAATAAAGTACATGAGAAGAAGCTCTGACACAATACTCTCGCAGAGACATTCCCTCCTTATGGAAAAATCATCCACAAATCACTTTTTAATCATAACAGGACCAGCCCTAGAAAAACACACAGCCATTATCGGCGGCTACTTCGGAACTCTCTACAACCCAGTAGGACTACGAATACCTGCGCCAGATTCCGGCACAAAGAATATAGTCCGACCTAAACATACAAAGATATACAATATAAAACTGAATCTTCTTGCACTAGACAAGTAGTACACATGAATTTGGACCATAAACATTCTAAGCAGAAAATTAATCTATTTTCTGGCCCTAACAAACGAGAACTGACATGAATTCAATTATTCATACGCCGAATCAATATCAAGAGAGATCATCCATATAATCAAACGTATAAATCAATCATGGATTATCTAGCTTTACCAAGGGAAGCATTTTCGTACACAAATAAATACAACTATATATTTTCCATATTAAATAGACGAAGTAATCCGTGTGTCGCATAATTCCATACAAAAGAATATGTGTATGTAATATGCGCAACAGATTACCACACCCCCCGGGAAAAAATGGTACATTTTTTTGAAATACATCCAAGAGCAACATACAATAGGCTCGCCACGCACGAATAACAATGCGCAGATGATAAGCATTCCAAAACAAATGTAACGCCCAATGTAAGGCTAAGTCGTCCTATGACACGACAAATTAGAATATATGTTAGAATCCAGAGAAAGTTTTTCTCTGAGTATAAATATTTCCAGAGAGGTGTCACCAACGCATACTACAATACTGGCAAAGTCACAATTTCTACAATAATTTATCCAAAAATCTTTCATCTTAGGTATTTTAAAATCATGATTACCAAAGAAGAAGAACATCAAAAGATCAGCGGTGAATATACATCAATTAACCGCTAAGTAGTGATACAATCAATATATGATATATTACATATGTGTACACACTTTAAAATAGGAAAAAACTGTAGCAAAGTTAGACATGTTAGAAATCTCAGGATCTAACAGTTAGGTGGAATCATGTGGGCATCTAGACAAAATGTCTGCCATCACATTTTCTGACCCACGGATAGCTCGCACCGAAAAATGAAAAGGCTGAAGAGCAATGGCGTATCGAGTTGATCTCGAGCTCTTCAAGTTCTTACTTTGGATAGCCGTAAGAGCTTTCTGGTCAGTTTCCACTATGAAATGCGCACCAAGAAGAAATCTTTGAAGTTTAAGGATTGACCAAACCATAGCCAATAATTCGCGGTCTAGGACCGAGTAATTCTTCTCCGCGGCATTTAGTTTTCGAGAAATATACATCACAGGATGCAGAGTTCCAGAGTACTCTTGCATTAGTGCTGCTCCAATCCCTGTGGATGAAGCGTCACTACGAAGAACAAATGTCTTATCTGTAGTAGGTAACACTAAAATAGGTGAAGTAGAAAACATAGTTTTAACTTTATCCAAAGAGGATTGACATTCTTGCGTCCAATGGACTACATTAGGAGACCCTTTCTTTAGCAGAGAAGAAAGAGGTGACATGATCGAGGACAGATTCGGAATGAATCGTCCGTAAAATTGTATTAGACCCAAGAGACTTCGCACTTGTTTTTTAGTCTTAGGATTAGAAATGTTAAGTATTTTACTTGTATTATGGTCTTCTGTTTTTAGGAAACCATGACCAACACGGTGACCTAAGAAAGATATTTCGCTAAAACCAATACATGCTTTAGATGGTTTCGCTGTCAGGTTATGCTCGCGTAGGATAGACAATAGTTCATTTAACCCGTTATAGTGATCTTCCCAAGTATCACTGAAAAGACAGATGTCATCAAGATATGCAATGACATCTGAGCGATGAGATAGGATTCGACGCATCATGCGTACGAATGTTGCAGGAGCGTTCATAAGGCCGAAAGGCATGAAATTCCAATGGAATAGACCCCTAGGTGTCGAAAAAGCAGTAAACGGCTTGGCGTGTTCGGATAGTGGAACTTGCCAATATCCCTTAGACAAATCAAGTTTAGTGAAGAAATGAGATTTTGATAGTCTAGTAAGTAGCTCCTCTAGTAAAGGCATAGGTTCAGCATCAAATTTCGTCACTTGGTTCAATTTGCGATAATCAACGCAAAGTCGTATGTTATTGTCTTTTTTTCGTACAATAACCATCGGCGAAGAATATGCTGATGTGGATGGTTCAATTATTTCCAAATCTATCATTTCATCCAACTCTTTCTCTACCTGTGCCTGAAAATGTATCGGGATAGGATACGGTCTGACTCTTATAGGATTATGGTCAATAAGAATAATGTCATGTTCAATGACATTAGTACGAACAGGAATGTCAGTAAGGACATCCTGAAATTGTTGTAACATAGTAGAAACTTGTTTCTGTTCTCCTGGAAATAATTCGGGAGAAATCGCAACATCTTTCCATGATTCATTAGAGTGAAGCGGAATCATCGGAAAAGGCAAAGTAACATCCGAGAAACTCGTTTCCTCATCCTGTATTACTGACAGTGATGAGTAATGCCCATGTTGGACTGGAGAATCGTCCGTTGCCTGGAAAACAGGTTGTAAATAATCCGGACGTTCATGGAATTCCGTGAGCATGTTGATGTGGAAGGTTTTATGCTTCCCATCAATATCGACGATATAGTCAACATCGGAAACTTTTGATATTATATCGTACGGACCTTTCCAAGAAATAAGGAGTCTATTTTCCCTACAAGGTAGCAAGACAAATGCTTTGTCTCCTGGACAAAGTTGTCGCAAGCATCTCTTCTTATTGGCAAATTGCCTTGCCTTCTGTTTGGCAAATTCAGAAGAAGCAGTTGCCAATTTGCATGCTTCAATAATCTTGTGTCTAAGCGCAATGACATATTCGTAAGAGGATTTTGTGTCATCGACAATATTATCAGCAGTTATGAGATCATGAAGTAAGGACATAGGACCTCGCGGTTTCGCGCCAAAGACAAGTTCAAAGGGAGAAAATCCTGTATGTTCGTTGGCGACCTCTCTATATGCAAAGAAAGCCGCGGGTAAAATCCTGTCCAAATCCTGAGGATGATCTTCAGTTATCTTACCTAATAGGTTTTTGAGAGTCCTATTCAGACGTTCTACCATCCCATTAGACATAGGATGATAAATACTACTTAAAGATCTCTCTATCTTAAGAGTCGACATTACTTGAGACATAGTATCCGATATGAGTTGGGTACCATGGTCCGATAATATTTCTGCTGGAAATCCCAGACGAGAAAAATTTAACCAAAGAGCATCTGCAATATCAGCAGTAGTTATGCTCTTTAGAGGAACAGCCTCTGGCCAACGTGTGCACATGTCAACACACGTCAAGATAAATTGGTGTCCTCTAGCAGACTTTATTTTAAATGGACCGATGATGTCTATCGCCATCTTTTGAAATGGTCGAATTGGAATATCTGCAGCCTGAATAGGTGCAGCATGGCGTGGACCTTTGGATTTAACTTCTTGACATACCTTACAAGATCGACAATAGATTCGTATGTCCTTGTTCACAAAAGGCCAAAAGAAAGACGCCAGAACTCTAGATTTAGTACGGGAAAAACCCATATGCCCAGCACACTGAGAATCATGAGCGTGCTGTAAGATTTTCACTCTCATATTTTTGGGCACTAGAATTTGAGAATGAGCGGACTTAGCGGAGTCTTGTACCATACGCACAAGTACGCCATTCTTCATCGTAATCCAAGATTTACGATTTGTGTCTTTATTCGGATCACCTTTTGTTGCCAGAGTAAAGAATTTCTTTAGAGTAGGATCATCTTTCTGCTGTTTTATAAAGGAGTCATGGGAAATCTCCAAGGGATCATCTTGGATCTGCGCATCATTATCTTCAGAAGGCGAAGATTGCGGCATGTTAAGAGCTTGAGCCCTAGTGACTACTGCATTAGCAGTTTGCATATTGTTATTTTCCCAATCAGCAATTTGTTGCGGAGTACATTCTTTCACTCCATGAATGCGACCGATGATAAGATCAGAGATCGGATTCGGCAGAAGACATGCTTGCACATCTCCTGTAAAGAAAGGAGTAGCAATATTGATAATGGCAGTGGAGTACTTCTCCAATGTGCCACCAAATGTTACGCATTTGATTACTTTTCCCGTGGCTCGAGAAGGATCTACGAGTGACTGCCTCACTCCAATGGTGGTGCATCCCGAATCGAAAAGGATTGATACCGGAGTACCATCTACTAGACCTCTATTGAAGACAAGAGCACCTCTTCCATCATGCGCGACTGACGCAGGAAGAGCGGGGAGAGGATGACCACAGCTTAAAGTGGAAACTGTGGTTGGATCGAATAATGTTTTGCATTGGGAGCACTGAGATGCTCTACCAAAGTCAAAAGCAGAACATCCTACATTATTAGAGTCTTTCTTATCATTATTTTGATTACCGGCTACATGAAACTCTTGCTGTGCAGAGTTAGCCTGGTAATGAGATTTATGTTTTCTGTATTGTGATCTACCTCGATTATTATAACCTCTATAGTTATTATTTCCTCTGTTATAACCCCTGTTTGGGCTAGGATCATAATATTCATGATCATAATCATCATGTTCATTATAATGAGTATCCCTGTAATGTTGGTTTTGTTGCTTCCATGAAGGAAAACTTGGGTTCCTATAGTGACTCCCTTTGCGGACATTTCTGTAATTATGGGCACCCCTGTATCTAGGACTGTCAGCCCGATTCCAGTTCTTCAAAGAAGAACCTTGATTTGAGTGGTTACCTTGGCTTTGATAACCATTCCAATTAACCTTTTTTGAGATTTATCTTGAGCTCCTTGGAAGTTATGTGAAGAATTATGATTGTATTGTGTTGCAGAAGCTACTGGCATACCCTCTTTAATGTTAGTGCTGCTCAGAATCACATCAGGGTGTGAGGCGGCATATTGGTCACAATATTCTTCCATTTGTTTTAATGTACTAGGTTTACGCTAATGTAAGAATTCTAGGAATGGTTTATTCACTGAAGACATGATCTTGTCTCTGAGTAATAAATCCGTAAGAGCCTCAAATTTTTTCTGTGTTTTGGATAATTCAATCCATCGTGAAAGTGTAAGTCGTGCTTTTGCAATGAATTCTGAGAATTCTACACCTACCTCAGGTTTCATTGTTTTAAACAAAAGGCGATAACCTTCCTCTGACAATTGGTATCTCTTTATCAAGGCTGCCCTAATAGCATCATAATTATCCTTGTCGGCCTCTTCAACCAAACATAACTTAGTCAGAGAATCCCCTTTTAGATTTTCAGACAACTGATTCACATACTGTGATTTATCCACATTATGAGCTCGACAAGCACGTTCAAATCTATCAAGCCAGAATGTTATGTCATCATTGGCAGAGTTGAACGCTGGTACCTTGACCTTGTAAGTAAAGGGTTTACCATTACCACTAGATGCCTGATTAACATTACTCAGACTTGTCAATCTTAATTTCTCTAACTCAAATTCATGTTCTCTTATTGCTTTTTTCTCTTCAGCTTCTAATTTTTTTTGTTCAGCAGCAGCAGCAGCAGCTTCTCTGTCTAGTCTTTTTTCCTCAGCAGCAGCAGCAGCTTCTCTGTCTAGTCTTTTTTGCTCTGCCTCAAATCTCCTTTCTTCCACCTGCATCTGCAATTTCTTTTGTTCAGCAGCAGCATCAGCTTCTCTGTCTAGTCTTTTTTCTTCAGCAGCAGCAGCAGCTTCTCTGTCTAGTCTTTTTTGTTCAGCAGTAGCTTCTAATTTTTTTTCTTCTATTTGAAGCTTTCTCTCCTCTGCAGCAGCTTTTCTTTCCTCAGCAGCAGCTTTTTTCTCCTCTGCAGCAGCTTTTCTTTCCTCAGCAGCAGCTTCTAATCTTTTCTCTTCTGCAGCTAATGCTTTGTCATATTGAGCAATTTCCCATTCTTCTAAGTCTTTACCAGTCTTATCAAGGGATTTTCCTTGTGTAATACAACTATACCTTATATATCATCTGTCAACTAAAGACATTAACAAGGACAAACAAAAAAGACAATATGAAAACAATTGCAGAAATTAAATAATTTAACTAGGAGAACTAAAGAGAATAGTCACAGAACCTGTGATAATAACTGCAATGAAATCAACAAGACAAATAACGCCACAGTGTATAAACATAAGGGTGTAAAGAACTAAATGATAGGAAAGAGTTGACCAACAAATTATACAAACAAATCTAACAAAAATAAAGAACATAAAAAATATTACAAAAACAAATATGAACCCAGTCGTCACAGCTAACAAAAATAGCAGCAAATTGTTGCTAACAAATTTCCTATTAAGAAAATGTGTACCTATAGAACACTAGTACAAGACCAATGTCACTCGGTATACCTTGTACCAGTCGCCGCCCAACCTTAAACTCACAGAATATAAACTAACTTAACACATAACAATAACATATAAACATAAATACATGTAAAACATAAATGCATATAATACAATATATGTGTTGTGGATAGAGTGTTGTATAGAAGGCTCTTGAATAATAATTCAGTTTGTAAAGAAAATAAACTGCCACTTTAATCAATTTCAAATCTTTGTTTTAACTTATTACAAAGTTTAATATTTTCGAGCACATCAGAAGATCCACCGATGAAATATATGTGCTTCTCTGTTCAACAACACTGTAGTACTTGTTCAGCAAGATAAACAATTGCTTCTGTGTAACACTGTCTGTACTGCGCAAAAATGTCACCAAGCGCTGACCTGGATACTGCATACACTTGCTAGAATAGGTCAAGCTGACATCGACTTGTGTAAATGTGTGTCAAAAGAAACGTTCTGGTAATTCTAGATGGCTTCTCAATTTGAAGACTGCGAAGGCTGGACCCAGGAATCTGGCCTACCACTGTAAAAGACCCGGTGAGAGACTTCCATGTTTTGGACAGCACTTGTCATACTGGAACCGGTTTCCCTTGAGGCTCCAGGAGGAGCACGACATTTGCGTTACCACTGTATGATTGAAAGATGTAATCTACGTGGGAACTTGATCAACTACCCAACCTTGCGCAGCGCTGTATCTACTGGTCATGTAGATGTAGTGTGAGAGTGGAAGCAACGCGAATGATGTACTGTTCTATGTAGTTGACACTAGATAATACTGCACTCACACACTCTTATACGAGTCAATGATGGCTGGAACTACAGCTGACGTTTTTTTGCACCTTTTTATTAAGGACACACACACTTGACGTGAACATCTGCATATGACAGTACATGGTTGACAGGACATCATCATATTGCATAATTGAGTAGCAACATCAGTAATGTATTCAGGCAGCATATGAATATATATTATGGGACGACAGTAGGCAGACGTTCTAGTTGTCTGTCGTCGCATACTCAGTAAATGTACATACATGAATAGTAATAGCGGTTCGTTGCTAGAACCTTTTCTTGACAGTAATAATGTTATTTCATAATAACGGAGTTCCTTGATGGTAAGATCTCCGATCCACTGTCTGATAATAAGAGTTAGATTCTGTTCTCAGGCCAGTGATGCACCATAATGACAGTACTTCAAAGATGGCCATCTTCCGTGAGTTTCACTCACTCGTCCAACAGAAGGATAATAGTAAAGCCAAAGTTAATTCAACATTCGAATATATATATATAACTTCATAGAGTTTTCCATCTAGCTCTACATTAATAGGGTTGTTTCATGTAGATAGGAATAATAGTGGAACCTGTCATCTTCAACTGTGCATATGGACGACCAACGACGTTCGAACTAGGTTGTCATCTAAACCTAACCGAATGAAGGTCATCAAAGAAAAGAGGGTCTGGCTTTACCTGGAGTCCGAATTTAAACATAATAAAGTACATGAGAAGAAGCTCTGACACAATACTCTCGCAGAGACATTCCCTCCTTATGGAAAAATCATTCACAAATCACTTTTTAATCATAACAGGACCAGCCCTAGAAAAACACACAGCCATTATCGGCGGCTACTTCGGAACTCTCTACAACCCAGTAGGACTACGAATACCTGCGCCAGATTTCGGCACAAAGAATATAGTCCGACCTAAACATACAAAGATATACAATATAAAACTGAATCTTCTTGCACTAGACAAGTAGTACACGTGAATTCGGACCATAAACATTCTAAGCAGAAAATTAATCTATTTTCTGGCCCTAACAAACGAGAACTGACATGAATTCAATTATTCATACGCCGAATCAATATCAAGAGAGATCATTCATATAATCAAACGTATAAATCAATCATGGATTATCTAGCTTTACCAAGGGAAGCATTTTCGTACACAAATAAATACAACTATATATTTTCCATATTAAATAGACGAAGTAATCCGTGTGTCGCATAATTCCATACAAAAGAATATGTGTATGTTATATGCACAACAATCATGTTGTGAGATTTATGTAACTTGTTAATGTTAATTCAGGCACAAATCATTATTCACGCTGTCCAGACACATTTCCCAGTTAATACCCAGAGGAATAGTGGTGATTTCTATTCATCTTTCCTGAGTTGCACTGTGTATTCTCAAGAATGTAATTCTTGTGAGAGATTAACATTGGTGGGTGTACAACGAGAAGATGCGCCTGTTAAGCTTCCAACTCAGTGTACTTAGCAGAGGCATTTTGTTCTTTCTGTTTTGTCCAAAAGTTCGTGGAACGAAGCTAGTTGTGAGTGTAATGCAGGGAATCAACATCAACCGCCTAAATCGAACAAGTTGTGTGAAGAAGTGCTCTTATCACCAAGCAGTGACTAAAATCACAGCTGCAGGACTCACCTAAAAGTTAAGTGCTTATAAAAAGGCACCAGCAAAAAGGACATAATTTTTCTGAACTATATCCTCACCCTAAATCACTGTGAAGAGAAAATTTGATTCCAATGTAAAGGTCACCAGCAGATTATTTATTTTAAACTGTTAATACTAATTGATTATTAAATTTGTTACCTGTTGTTTTAAAACTAAACAATCAGAGTCTTTTCAGTTTCTTATATGTATAAAAGTAAACGTATGAGCCAGAACTATATATATATATATATATACCTCTAAACAGAGCTATACCATTATAAGAGGAATTCGCTGAATTAACTCAGCTGGGGGCTTGAACGGGCTAAAAACCATTTCTTAAGTCCTTTACAAAAGGCGACAGACAGATATAAGTTAACCATTGCTCAGCACTATGTCGCATGGTTCTTGACTTCTGAATTATCTTGTGAAGCCTCCCTTCGGCTAGAAGCGTCTTCACACTTCTACCTACATCTCTGCCAAGAGTAATCTTGTGCGAAGGTAAACACCTTTGATTACCCAGTTTAGATACTCTTAAGTTTTGTCCATTGTTGGACCACTACTGCAAAGCAGGGGAGGTAATCTGAGACACTCTTTAAGATTTCAGTCTTTAATTTTAGTGTCAGTCTGACCTTTTAAACGTCAGTTCCTCCTGTTACTTTAGGTTATTCTCTCTCTCTCTCTCTCTCTGTCTCTCTGTCTGTCTCTCTCTCTCTCTCTCTCTCTCTTTCTCTCTGGATGTCTGTATATTTTTATTTACTTTAAAAAACAATCACTTTAGTACTTCTTATTGATTTCTGGAGTGTTATACAATAAACAATTGTGACTTTGAGTCAAGGATATTATTATTTTGTAAACTTAGTCGTAGATGTCTATACCCCATCGTTCACTTTAACCCGTGTAGCTCTAATATAGTAATTCTTCTTGTTCGTCTTTGTGTACTGTGATGTGCTGTACTGTTCTGTGCTGTACTGTGTTGTGGTATGCTGTACTATGCTGTGTTGTGCTGTGCTGTGATGTGCTGTACTGTGCTGTACTGTGTTGTGCTGTGCTGTACTGTGATGAACTCTGCTGTGCTGTCCTGTCCTGTGCTGTGCTGTGTTGTACTGTGCTTTACTGTGCTGTGCTGTACTGCGCTGTGCTGTACTGTGTTGTGTTGTGCTGTACTGTGCTTACTGTGTTGTGCTGTGTTGTGTTGTACTGTGCTGTACTGTGCTTTACTGTGCTGTGCTGTACTGAGCTGTGCTGTGCTGTACTGTGCTGTGTTGTGCTGTACTGTGTTGTGCTGTGTTGTGTTGTGCTGTGCTGTACTGTGATGTACTGTGTTATGCTGTACTGTGTTGTACTGTGCTGTGCTGTACTGTACTGTGCTGTACTGCATCTATCAAGACTTGTTACCCAGTAGAGCTTGTCTATCTTAAAACATCCTGTCCTAGTTCTCGTATTGTGAGTCTCTTATATTTAGCTCTCTCGATATTTGACATTTCCTTGTTGATGTTGTCAGCAGCTGATGGGCATGCCTACCTTTCAGGCTTCCGTTCCAGTTATCTATCCATTCATGAATGTTTTTTTTTTTTTTTAAATTATGCTTTTGACCTTCAGTTCGCCATGTCCTATGTTTATTTGGTTTGAACTGCATTTACTTAAGTTTTGTTTCCTTCTTTGTCTGCAGTCTCATTTTCTCACATTCCTATATGTAATGGTATCCACACGAATAGTACCTTGCAGCCTTTATTCTTTACTTATATATGAAACTGCAGGATTTCAACTGTTACATCTGTTCTGCTATATTCATGTATATTTGTCACGTAGGGTTTATATTCATTTAATTTCCTACATCTTCTTCCTATTCTTTCACATAAACTCTCTCTTTAATATCTCTGTACTTTTTTTTCCTGTGTATTTTTCATCCATTCGTTTTGCGAATATTATTCTCATATAATTCGCAAACTTTACCTGTTTTCCTTTCTCTTAAACTGAGAATCGCGCTAGGACGATATTACGTAGATGTCAGGGCTGCAGGGCGTCATAAGGCGTGATAAGTCGGTTCGCTGAACATAGGACGTAGCAAATCGTCTACATTCTCACCGAGCGCGCGAGCTTCTTCTCGGCATTAGTCCCGGTGAGGTGTGATACTTTACATCTGCACCGGTCAGTATCCAGACATTTGGCTGGAAAATCCCAAACTGACACGGCGCTCACGTGGGCCATGGTCAGCTGTAGTGTGAAAACTGCCCTGAAATGGAGTCAGGCTGTCTGGGATTTGAAACTGACACGCGTACATCGTGGTCAGTAGGTGACAGTTACGACACGCGTTAAGCGGACGTAAATGTTGGGAGTAGGGGAGATAATTTCGCGTGGCGAAATAGTTTGGGCCCTTTGTCTGATTTTTAAGATATTGGCCAAGTTTGAAACTTTAATTTCATTCTCGCTCATAGACTCCACAGTAGATAGGTCGCTCGAAAAACAGAATAGCTGTTAGCGAAGATCTCAGTTTGTTTCGGCAATTTGTCGAACTTCTAGACTTCCAGAAATATTTTCAGCATTTTTATTCTTAAGTTGTGCGACTACCTGTAATTCTGTGGTTGAGGTAATTAATATGATAGATATATAGATTTTGTGAGTGTTAAAGTGTTAAATCGCTTAATTCATTTTTAACCTATTTCTTTAGCGCAGAAGAGAGATAAAGTGGTAGGCTATTATATTTTCTAGGGAAGCATTCAGTGGAAAGCAGTAGGAAATTATAAATTTCTAGCTTATAACGGCAATTGTAGCTATTTAAAAATTTAATTTAACTGCTAATACTCAGTCGAGTGTATTTTTCTAAACTAACGTATAAACTCTAGAATCCAGCCTCATGAATGATGACGGGATACGCACGTGTTCCTAATTTATGAGGAATGCTGATTTTTAAATATAACTTACGTCACGGGAAGTTTAAATGATAAGCAAAGTCTCTGCTTGCAAGTTTAAATGTAAGTTTTAACCAGTACAGATTCTGTTTATTATATTATATGTGTTATTTTTCCTCCACACAGTGAAAGTTTTGGGGTGACCCTAACTTTACCAGCACCTAGTAGTAGTTTACATACTTGTGAAGAAATAGACAGTCCTTATTTTGAACCACGTGGGTTTTCTCAAGTAACACTGATCTGACGGTGCAAGTTAGACAGAAATACTAATATCCCTATAACGGGTTTTCAAAGACTGTAATGATAAATACTGGACCTTGGAGCCAGCACTTAATTTCTTCTAGAAACTCTATATAATTTGCTGCCTGGTGGCGTGAATATTAACAATCATTTCCCGACTAGATTATATCTTGTGGACAAATCTGTGGTGTGACTAAAGTGAATCCTATACTGAGGGAAGGCACCGACCTGACATTCATCATTTTTTAGAAACCTACGCTATTGACACTGTGCTCTGCTAACTCCCGCGCCTGGAATAATTGTTAGGTGACTTAATCAGACATTTGAACAAATTTGCATACCCAAGTAGTCGTTCCCGGAGACTCCGAGTTAATTACGTCTTTTGGAACTGGGGACTGCTTGGCAGAAGACTGCATTTTTTGAGTCTGTGTGAAAATCTAAAATCAATGCGTTCCAAGAGGCAGCGAGCAAAGTCGTGAGTACCTGAATGAGAAGCCATGGCGGAATGAATGAGTGTACGCTGGTCTGAGTGATATTTTCACTATTATATCTTTGACACCCTGTTGCTGTCCTAATTTTTTTTTTTCCAATCTGCATAATTTGTTGCTAAGGCTAGAGTTCTTGTGTTTTTGTCTTAGGTTAAATCAGATTTTTTTTTCAAACTCTGTGCATATAATTACGAGATAAAACAAAGAAAAACTCTTAGACTCAAACCCTATGTATCTGTGACTCTGGCGCCATCATCTGTTCTCTTAACGGGGCCGGGCTAAACCTAGAGTTAACACTATAACGGGGCTATCATCCTTGCAACATTTCCTTGATTTTTATGACTATGTGTATATGTATTTTCCTTGATGTACTTTCTTTGATGTTGTGAGCCGATTTTTCCTGATAATAAAATCGCTCTTGAACTTAATAATCGTGTTTGGTCAGCTCGTTCTAGATAATATATATATCATTGTTATAGTTTTCCCACGTCTGTGTGTTTACCTGTCGTCACGTGTATGTGCGTGCCTGTGAGTGATAGAAATATACGTAATATGTATATTGGTGTAGTCTGTCTGACGCTTTAACAACTGTTGTAGAAGATAGGTGAGAGAGAGAAGAATTCTTTTCGCTTTCAGAGACAGCCACTATATCAAAATCTATCATCTCACGTGTGTGGAAATTCTATTACCTTTCACTAACTCTCACTGAGTCTATCACCTATTCAAACCTATTCAGAAGGGACCAAACCTAGTCTTAATTCTCCTATCGGAAATCTACGACAAATGGGGACTCGTTTCCGGTCTTTGAACTTAGAATAGGAAGACGAGTACGACAAACGTGGACTCGTCTATCTGGATTTTGAACTTAAGATTCTTATTCTGTAATAGAGTAAGAGTGTGATGTTTTGTGAGTTGTGTATCTTTTTAAAAAAAAAAAAAAAAATTACCCCCTAGACTAGCGATCTGTTTACGGGCGTGCTGACCACACAAACTAATAAGTTTTTGTCCACAGCATCTTTGAATAATATACATTTTGGTTACAGGTTGATTTTGTCGGGATATATGTTAACTGCTGATTGTAATACTAAATGCTGGTAAACTGGTGAGTGTATAACATTCACTGGGTACTGAGGCAGAACGGTGTTTGAACTAAGTTAAGGAGTGTGTTTCGGACTTTTTGTCCAGATTAATTCCCTCCCTTACCCGATCTGACTTCAGGGGTAAACTTATAGTGGATTTTTAAAAATTAAGGGATTATTTTTCTCTTTAATTTTTGCAATATTCTTTTGCTTTTCCACTGTAGCAACTTATTTTTCAGTTGTAATCTTAACTACCATTTAGTTGGCGTAGTCGTGTTTTGCATTAAGTGCTTTATTGCCGATAATAGCAGCGATAGTTAGATTTTTATTTGGAGGAGGTATCCCAGGGTTAAATATATCATCTTTTGATTTTTGGTAATTTTTTTTCTCGTAAGTGGTAGGAACCAGTGTATCCTTTTTCCTATTTTCTTTCTCCACTAGTCTCAGTCACTGACCTAATATGGCCGAGAGGGCAAAGCTTAGACAACTTCTCAGGGACGAAGCGAGAGAGGAGGGACTGGAAGGAGAAGAAGCGAAAGCTTTTGTCAGAGACGAACTTGAGAGATACGATGCGGAGAGGAAAGCAGCTGAAGCTAAAGAGCAGAAGAAGGTGGACGAGGAAATGGAAATCCGCAGGGAGAGAGAACAGAGAAGGAGAGACAGCATGAGAAGGAGAGGGAGGAGAGACAGCATGAGAAGGAGAGGGAGGAGAGACAGCATGAGAAGGAGAGAGAAGAGAGACAGCATGAGTTAGCTCTTAAAACTCTGGAATTCCAAAGGCGTGGGGCTGCCTCTACCTCCAGCAATGGAGAGTCTTCTCCTCATTCTTCCTTAACTGACCCTGCTAACACTCAATCTCTTCAACTAAATGCTATGTCTTTCACTCTTGAATCTTTTCCTTGTCCAAATGAGAAGATTGACACATGGTTAGAAAAATTTGAGAAAATTGCAACTCTGTACGGGTTAGAGAGGTCGCGTTGGAATATGAAACTTTCCCAGGCCCTAAAAGGTTCTGCTTATGATGTTTATTCTAAGCTGGAAAGTAGCCAACAAGACGACTACGATGTGTTGAAGAAAGCGTTACTGGAGCGCTTTGAAATGAACGCTCGCAAGTTTTTGCAACTGTTTCGCAACAGCCGGAAAGAGAATTCTGAAACTTTTCACCAGTTCTCATCTCGTCTTAAGGGATATCTAACAAAGTGCCTTGAGCTTTCGCAGCTCCCCTCTACCTATGAAGGTCTTGAGGAACTTGTTCTAACTGAACAAATAAAGAACACTTTGTCTGCTGATACCCGGAGATTTCTCGCTGAGCAGGGGGCAGAAAAACTTGAAGACATTTTGGAAAAGTCTGAGCGTTATCACAATGCGCTGGCTGAACTACCGGCCACAAAGCGGAAACCGACAGAGGAGCATTTTCGAAAACATAACCTAGAGCAATCTTCTCAGGCTTCTAACCAAAACAACCACAGAGAAACTGGACCTCAAAACCCCCCTCCTGAAAAATCCAAGTTCTACAAGAACAAGTACCCCAACCACCCCAAACAGTCTGATCAACCCGACCGCCCTACATGGCAGCGTAGCCAGAAAGGACAAGGTGGCAAAGGGAGAACCCCCGAGCACGGGACATATGATCAGACCGAGCACACCGAGGCGAAACGCATCGGATGCTTATTGACAGTCTCGCAAGGCGGAATTATTGACAGTGATTCCCAACCTGTTGGGGATAGACCCTCAACGCGAGGTACTGTTACTTTGAACGGTTCTCAAACTTCTTGCTTATTTGACACGGGGCTTTCTTACGATTGCATTGTTGCCAGAAACCTGGTTAAACCCGGTCAAGAGACAGGAGAGACCGTCAAACTTTGTGGAGTTCGTAAGAGTGATGCACCTACAGCGCTTCCCATCGCATTGGTGAAGATACACTCTGACTTTGTCAGAGGTGTGATCAAAGCGGCTGTTATGGATGATCCCATCTACCCAGTCATACTTGGCGGGAGATACGTGTGTATTGGGAAACCGGAAGAGCCGATTGTGGCAGCAGTAACTACAAGAGGGCAAACCAAGAAGGAACGGGAGCCTGCGCCTAATTTGTTACCTATGGAACTTAAAGAAGCGCAATACAAGGACCCTACTTTGGCACCCTGCTTTAGGAAACTGCCCATGGCTAAGGAACCCAAACAGCACGGGGACATTTTTTTCTGAGGATGGCGTACTTTATCGGAGAACGGGCAAGCCTGACCAAGGTTACAACCAGCTCCTAGTACCGAAACAGTACAGAAGCCAAATCCTAGAAATGGGGCACTCTCTTCCCTTTAGCGGACATATGGGACAGAACGCCACAAACCAACGTATAACCACTCATTATTGGTGGCCAGGAGTAAATACTGATATTATCAGATATGTCAAATCCTGTGCCCAGTGCCAACGTGTACCACCCAAGCAACGGACCCCCCCAGTCCACATGGGTGAAATGCCAATAATGGGAACACCATTCGAACGGGTTGTGATCGACATTTTAGGGCCTTTCGAAAGGACTAAAAGAAGGAACAGGTTCATCCTGACCTTAGTCGATACATGCACTTTATGGGCAGAAGCTATCCCGCTAACATGCGCAGATGCCAAGCATGTCGCAGAAGCCCTCGTGCAGATTTTCACTCGGTTGGGGATCCCTCAGCAAGTGTTGACGGATAATGGATCTCCATACCGAAACCTGTTGATGGATGAGATCGTTAAGATCTTGAGGACCCAGCACATCCACACTAAGCCATATACTCCGGCCGGAAATGGGCTCGTGGAACGTGCTAATGGAAACCTCACCATGATGCTAAGTAAGCTGGCACAAGTGAAACCTGAAGATTGGGATCTCTGTATTCCTGCAGCATTATTTGGCTACAGAGAATCTCCTCATACTTCCACAGGATTTCCGCCAGCTACACTCTTATTCGGCAGACCCATTAAGGGCCCGCTTGAAGCCTTACTTCAGTCTCTGACAGACGAGAAGGCTGATGAGACAGTTGTCTCAGCCAGTAAATATGTGTCGGTTTTAAAGGAACGGTTGAAACTAGGGTGGGACCTAGCAACGACTAACTTTAAGCGAGCACGCACCAAGCACGCTAACCGATACAGGAAAGTCGCGGAAGAGAGAGAACTGGAAGCAGGAGAGAAAGTTTTGGTGTTACTCCCTACTGAGAACAACCAACTGAAGATCGGATGGCAAGGGCCGTTTACCGTCCTGAAAAAGATTTCTAAGGCTAACTACCAGATCTCTATTGAAGGAAAGGAGAAGGTTTTCCATTTAAATCTCTTAAAGAGATACTTGGAAAAACCAGTGCCAACCTCCGACCATCTCCTGACGATCGCCAAAACTGACGAGGGAAGAAGACAGACACCCCGAAGCTACGGTTATAGGAAATTAAACTCCATAACGTAGACATGGAGTGCTTCCATATCTTAAAGGGGGGAGGCTCTGTCACGTAGGGTTTATATTCATTTAATTTCCTACATCTTCTTCCTATTCTTTCACATAAACTCTCTCTTTTAATATCTCTGTACTTTTTTTTTCCTGTGTATTTTTCATCCATTCGTTTTGCGAATATTATTCTCATATAATTCGCAAACTTTACCTGTTTTCCTTTCTCTTAAACTGAGAATCGCGCTAGGACGATATTACGTAGATGTCAGGGCTGCAGGGCGTCATAAGGCGTGATAAGTCGGTTCGCTGAACATAGGACGTAGCAAATCGTCTACATTCTCACCGAGCGCGCGAGCTTCTTCTCGGCATTAGTCCCGGTGAGGTGTGATACTTTACATCTGCACCGGTCAGTATCCAGACATTTGGCTGGAAAATCCCAAACTGACACGGCGCTCACGTGGGCCATGGTCAGCTGTAGTGTGAAAACTGCCCTGAAATGGAGTCAGGCTGTCTGGGATTTGAAACTGACACGCGTACATCGTGGTAGGTAGGTGACAGTTACGACACGCGTTAAGCGGACGTAAATGTTGGGAGTAGGGGAGATAATTTCGCGTGGCGAAATAGTTTGGGCCCTTTGTCTGATTTTAAGATATTGGCCAAGTTTGAAACTTTAATTTCATTCTCGCTCATAGACTCCACAGTAGATAGGTCGCTCGAAAAACAGAATAGCTGTTAGCGAAGATCTCAGTTTGTTTCGGCAATTTGTCGAACTTCTAGACTTCCAGAAATATTTTCAGCATTTTTATTCTTAAGTTGTGCGACTACCTGTAATTCTGTGGTTGAGGTAATTAATATGATAGATATATAGATTTTGTGAGTGTTAAAGTGTTAAATCGCTTAATTCATTTTTAACCTATTTCTTTAGCGCAGAAGAGAGATAAAGTGGTAGGCTATTATATTTTCTAGGGAAGCATTCAGTGGAAAGCAGTAGGAAATTATAAATTTCTAGCTTATAACGGCAATTGTAGCTATTTAAAAATTTAATTTAACTGCTAATACTCAGTCGAGTGTATTTTTCTAAACTAACGTATAAACTCTAGAATCCAGCCTCATGAATGATGACGGGATACGCACGTGTTCCTAATTTATGAGGAATGCTGATTTTTAAATATAACTTACGTCACGGGAAGTTTAAATGATAAGCAAAGCTCTCTGCTTGCAAGTTTAAATGTAAGTTTTAACCAGTACAGATTCTGTTTATTATATTATATGTGTTATTTTTCCTCCACACAGTGAAAGTTTTGGGGTGACCCTAACTTTACCAGCACCTAGTAGTAGTTTACATACTTGTGAAGAAATAGACAGTCCTTATTTTGAACCACGTGGGTTTTCTCAAGTAACACTGATCTGACGGTGCAAGTTAGACAGAAATACTAATATCCCTATAACGGGTTTTCAAAGACTGTAATGATAAATACTGGACCTTGGAGCCAGCACTTAATTTCTTCTAGAAACTCTATATAATTTGCTGCCTGGTGGCGTGAATATTAACAATCATTTCCCGACTAGATTATATCTTGTGGACAAATCTGTGGTGTGACTAAAGTGAATCCTATACTGAGGGAAGGCACCGACCTGACATTCATCATTTTTTAGAAACCTACGCTATTGACACTGTGCTCTGCTAACTCCCGCGCCTGGAATAATTGTTAGGTGACTTAATCAGACATTTGAACAAATTTGCATACCCAAGTAGTCGTTCCCGGAGACTCCGAGTTAATTACGTCTTTTGGAACTGGGGACTTCTTGGCAGAAGACTGCATTTTTTGAGTCTGTGTGAAAATCTAAAATCAATGTGTTCCAAGAGGCAGCGAGCAAAGTCGTGAGTACCTGAATGAGAAGCCATGGCGGAATGAATGAGTGTACGCTGGTCTGAGTGATATTTTCACTATTATATCTTTGACACCCTGTTGCTGTCCTAATTTTTTTTTCCAATCTGCATAATTTGTTGCAAAGGCTAGAGTTCTTGTGTTTTTGTCTTAGGTTAAATCAGATTTTTTTCAAACTCTGTGCATATAATTACGAGATAAAACAAAGAAAAACTCTTAGACTCAAACCCTATGTATCTGTGACTCTGGCGCCATCATCTGTTCTCTTAACGGGGCCGGGCTAAACCTAGAGTTAACACTATAACGGGGCTATCATCCTTGCAATATTTCCTTGATTTTTATGACTATGTGTATATGTATTTTCCTTGATGTACTTTCTTTGATGTTGTGAGCCGATTTTTCCTGATAATAAAATCGCTCTTGAACTTAATAATCGTGTTTGGTCAGCTCGTTCTAGATAATATATATATCATTGTTATAGTTTTCCCACGTCTGTGTGTTTACCTGTCGTCACGTGTATGTGCGTGCCTGTGAGTGATAGAAATATACGTAATATGTATATTGGTGTAGTCTGTCTGACGCTGTAACAACTGTTGTAGAAGATAGGTGAGAGAGAGAAGAATTCTTTTCGCTTTCAGAGACAGCCACTATATCAAAATCTATCATCTCACGTGTGTGGAAATTCTATTACCTTTCACTAACTCTCACTGAGTCTATCACCTATTCAAACCTATTCAGAAGGGACCAAACCTAGTCTTAATTCTCCTATCGGAAATCTACGACAATATTTATAATGGCTGGAATCGCTAAGTCATTAAAATGACTAGCCTTTCCGAGAATGTACTGCAATTATTTATGTCGCCTGCAGTTTGAATGACAACACATTTATCTTAACATTGACTTTAAGATAGATATGTTTTCAGTCAAACTATGTATTTTATTATTTTCCATGCTAGCATATAGATGCTTGTTTTACGATCTTCATATTCGCGGTTGAACCCATACGTTAATCCTGTTAAACTATTCTTTGTTGATTTTCCTTTGAATTGTTTCTTTTGGTTTATGTTTGTTTTTGTGTGTTTTGTGGCAAAGTTAAGACATAGTTCCCTAACTTTGACCAGGGTGAAAAAAAAATACGACAAATAAATTGACGTTTGAAACTCTGTCAAAAATGACCGCAACATATTACTGCACCCCCCCCCCCCCCCCTGTAAAAGAATGACACATTTTTTTAAAATATAACCATGAGCAAGATAGCACAAGCATCAATGAAAGAATGAACCTAATATCAGGTACAATGGACGCACAAATAAAGCGTCTGGAGAGAATAAAATCATCTCCCAACATAAGAGAAAATATTTCCACTAAGCAAAACAAACTCGGGAGGTACCATCAAAGAAATCTAAGTTGCTGGCAACCCCAAGATACATATCAAAAATTATGAAATACTATAATTATAGCAATATACAAATATCATGAAATACAATGCTATACTATCAACATATCTAATGGATATATATCATGGATGGACATAACCAAATTTGTTAAAGTCATTATACATCATCCAAATAGTGACACAATTGTGTTAATATATATTATGATATTAAGAACAGACAAAGTTTGGAAGTGTATCAGGAGATCTAGGACACAAGATTTAAATGGATTCCTTTCATGTGGGCTTTAATAACGTTAAAAGTGGTGCCATAATGGAGGATAGATTCTCAATGAGTCTTCCATAGAATTTTATCAATCCCAAGAGACTACGCACTTGCTTTTTTGTCTTCGGAACCGAGATATTTAATATCTTCGAAATGTTTTGGTCCTCTGTTTTCAATAGACCATGACCAACCCGATGACCTAGGAAAGAAATTTCACTAAACCCAACAAAAGCTTCAGAGGGTTTTGCAGTCAAATTATGCTCATGTAGAGTAGATAGTAATTCATTTAAACCCAAATAGTGTTCTTCCCAGGTATCACTGAAAAGACAGATATCGTCTAAGTATGCGATGACATCTGTACGACATGATAGAATTCGTCGCATCATGCGCACGAAAGTTGCTGGGAAGTTCATAAGCCCGAAAGGCATAAAAGTCCACTGAAATAAACCCCTAGGTGTTTAAAAAGCAGTGAGAGGTTTGGCGTGTTCCGTCAAAGGGACCTGTTAATAACCTTTCGACAAGTCTAGTTTAGTAAAGAATCTAGCTTTAGAAAGTCTAATAAGTAGATCATCTAATCAAGGCATAGGTTCAGCATCGAACTTTGTAACTTGATTTAATTTGCGATAATCAACGCAAAGACGTATGTTATTGTCTTTCTTTCGAACAATATCCATCGACGAAGAATAAGCTGAAGTGGATGGTTCAATTATTTTCAACTGAATCATTTCATCCAATTCTTTCTCGACTTGTGCTTGAAAATGAATAGGTATATGGTATGGTCTTACTCTGATCGGATTACGATCAGTAAGTATGATGCCATGTTCAATGACATGTGTGTGTCCAGGAATGTCGGTAAGGACATCCTGAAATGATTGTAGCGTAGAAGATACTTGACGCTGTTCCTCAAAAGACAAATTCGAAGAAACGGTAACGTTTTTCCATGATTCCGTAGAATTAAGTGGAATCACAGGAAGAGGTAAGCTAACATCAGAAAAAGTAGTTTCCTCATCCTGTATAACAGACAAGGATGAGATATGACCATGTTGGACTGGAGAGTCGTCCGTCGCCTGGAAAATAGGCTGCAAATAGTCTGGTCGTTCAATAAATTCCGTAAGCATATTTATATGAAAGGTTTTATGCCTTCCATCAACATCGACAATATAGTCGACATCTGAAATTTTCGAGACTATAGTGTATGGACCTTTCCATGAAATGAGAAGTCTATTCTCCCTCGTATGAAGTAAGACATACGCTTTGTCTCCAGGACAAAGTGGACGTAGGCGTCTTTTCTTATTAGCAAATCGACTAACCTTTTCTTTAGCAAATTCGGATGATGAAGTTGCTAGCCTGCATGATTCGATAATCTTTTCACTAAGAGCAATAACATACTCATATGACGATTGTGTATCATCGTCAATATTATCGGAAGTTATGAAATCGTGCAGCAAGGACATAGGACCGCGCGGTTGCGCGCCAAAGACAAGTTCAAAAGGAGAAAACCCTGTATCTTCGTTGGAAACCTCTCTATAAGCAAAGAAAGCTGCAGGTAGAACCCTGTCCCAATCATCCGGATGATCCTCCGTTATCTTGCCAAGTAAGTTCTTTAGTGTCCTATTAAGACGTTCAACCAATCCATTGGACATTGGGTGATAAATACTACTGAGAGACCTTTTAATGTCCAGAGTCGCCATTACCTGAGACATAGTGTCCGATATTAATTGAGTGCCATGGTCTGACAGTATTTCTCCGGGGAATCCCAGACGAGAAAATATGAGCCAAAGAGCATCTGCAATATCAGCAGTAGTAATGCTCTTCAGAGGAATAGTGTTGCGTGATAAATTCTCGCAACATCGTTTTATTTCAATATCTGTTTTATAACGCAAGGGCAACAACTGCTTGGAATTTATAGTCACTTTTCTCGGTAAGCATTTGTCTTCTCGCGTTGGTATCGAATGCAGTTAAGTTTGAGCTGTGGTCGTTTTGCGCTGGACTGCGCATGACTTGTCTTGCTTCTTTGTCGATCGGTTTCCGCCCACCACTAGTGGGAGTGAGCGATTTGGAATGGCGAAAGAGATGCCTCGTTGAAGAGGGGATCTCCGCTATTTTTGTTCTGTCAGGGATGTGTAGTCCTCTTAATGGATATTTCGTTTATTCGAGATAATACCTCTAGTGTTTCCCACATGTCGGGAGGCGTGATATTTCTGTGTATTTCATGAAAGCAAGGTAAATTGACTCTTTCATTAACTCTATTGATTTTGGGTCGTGAGCGATTTCGATTCATAGCCTGTCTGCGAAAGTCGTCGTCACGAGATGTTTTTTCCTAGCTCACATGTCGCTGCATTGTACTGCATCGGTTGATGCAGGTACCAAGGACCATTACTTGCTACTTTGTTAAATGAACTAGGTTTGGAAAACCTTTATTATCTAGAGGATATTTTTGAGGACATTATTTATACTTCGGCAGACGTGTCTGTCTTGCTGAAGTCAAACTAAGGAGAGTGAACTGATCTCATACATCTGGTTATCTCCTGGCTGTTATAGAAAAGGATGGAGTTTTCCACCTGACTACATTTACAGCACTTTGAAATATAACATGCATCTGACTCATCATTGTAATGCTGTCTACCGTTTATTGCTGTATTGAATGTTGCTGTGATAATGACTGTTTGATGTGCCTACACATTTGCGTAACCATTTTGTCACTGTGGCGTCCACAATAAATAATGAAGAAAAACGTCAACGGCTGTTTCAAGACTCATTGACTTTATACGTCGTGAGTTTACTGACGTCCTATGTGGATTGCCCTGTTATTGTTGCATGAACATTGTTTTGACTGAACACATCTACACACTACACAAAACCAGACATGCGGATACCATCCATCATCATATGGCATCACGCATCATTTGGTGGCCATAAGCTGGTTTGATTCTGGTACCAGCAAACACGGGGTCCCTTACCCACTTCATTTTCAACAAGAATTCATCAGCATCCTTCAAGAAATTAACATTCTTCAATACAGTCAACATCTTCAAAATTTTCAAAGTACTCGGCGTTGCCCGGTAAAAGTCAAATTTCAATTTTTTTGACGGAAACAAGAATTTGACAGTACCCGGCGTTGTTACATGTTGCCGGATAACTCGGACTGCTGTTATCTTTTACGCAAGTCAAGCAAGTTGCTGCTGTCAAGGTTCCAGTGCTGTCGTTTTTTTTGAGAAGGTCAAGTGCCGGTTGAAACGGGTTGTTTTCTGAAGAAGGCCAAGTACCGATTTCCATCAACTTACTTTTGGATTAGAAGGTCAAGTGCCGAAACAACTCAACACACAGTATGTCAGAAGCTCTTGTACCATCGTGTTAGCAGTGGAAGCAGTTCAGATGTGCCATCATCGTTGGAGCTTCGCTCTTTAGGACGTTGATTGACATTATTTTTTCTGCTGTTCTACGATTGGAAGCCTATAAGTTAAGTGGCCTGTTTGTATGTAAACTGTGCCCTTATACTTCTGCTGAGTCTTCTGTGTATCATCTCATTCTATATGTTTTATGTTTATATGTTATTTGTATATTTATATGTTTATATTTCAGCGGGTTCTCGGTTGGGTGGTGTCTCCGTTAGATTATGCCACGTCATAGAGGTCGTCTATTGTGAGCGTTTTCTGTAAGGTTTGCAAATTTCCAATACTGGAATTTGCTAAGCGACTTCTGTTGCTATTTATGTTAGCTGTGATGACATGTTTTAATATTGTTTTCGTTATTATTTCGCATTCTTTAGTTTTGTTTTGATTTGTTTGTGTTTGTTAGCCTACTCTTGTCTATAATTTAGTTTCATACAACATTTTTTGTTTATACACTGTGGTGTCATGTATTTTGTTTAATTCTATCGCAGATATCGTCACATTTTTTGTGATATTTCATTAATTTCTGCTTTATTTTTAGTTGATTTCTGCGAAAGTTTTTGTATTGTTGCTGATCTTTGTTATTGTTTACATTGTTATTGTTTACATTGTTTGTATTGTTTACATTTTCAATGTTTACATTCTGCATGTGTTTACATAGTCATTGTTTACAGTTATAGTAATTAGTTAATGGGCTATGCTAATGCACTGTTACTACTATACTGATGATAAATGAATGATGAATAGTGTCGTGCACTATTGAATGAGAAGTGCACTTATGATCAAGAATTGAGTGCTGATATTTCATATACAAGTTCTTTGATTGGAGACTTGTTTCCCACAGAGACTGGGATAATATAAGGTGATGTGAATATACAAGTGCTTAATTAAGACTTGTTACACTTAGGTTTGAAATAAATTAGTTAATTATTTCAGGTTTTGGACTCATATGTTAGACAACATGTCTACATTTGAGCACTTTATTGAGCAGGGTAAATTGCTTGGGAAGACTGGTGATAAGTTAGAAGAATTTGCAACTGCTCGATATGATAAAGCAATGGAAGCTGAACAAAAGAAACTGCAGATGCAGGTGGATGAAAAAAGATTCCAAATGGAAATGGAAAAACAAAAAAGGGAATCAGAAGCTGAGGAGAGAAAACTCCAGCTACAGCTAGAAGCTGAAAGACTTCAAAAAGAGGCTGAGAATAAAAGACTTGAAAAAGAGGCTGAAAATAAAAGACTTGAAAAAGAAGCTGAAAATGAAAGACTTCAAAAAGAGGCTCAGGCTGAGGAAAGAAGATTACAGAGAGAGTCTGATGAGAGGAAAGAGAAAGCAAAAATGGAACATGAAGAAAAGGTCTTAGCTTTAGAGTTGGAAAAATTGAAATTGACAAGCATGAGTAATGGTAATGATTCAAACAAGGGTTCATCTTCTGGTAAGGCTAATAATGATACTTTTAAGATTAAGTTACCAACATTTAGTCCTTCCAGCGATGACATAATGTTCTATCTGGACAGATTTGAACAAGCATGTACAGCTCATAACATAGACAAAGCAAAATATGTTTATCAGTTATCGGGATACTGACAGGTAAAGCTCTAAGTATATTAAATATGGTGGATGAACCTGACAAGAACAATTATGAGGTTGTCAGGGCCGCTTTGTTAAAGAAATATCAGCTTAACGAAGACGGCTATCGTCTACAATTTAAAAACATGTTACCTGAAAATGGAGTTGAATTCTCCGAGTTTATTGCAAGAATACGCATTACTTTCTCACGATGGGTTGAACTATCTAAGACGGAAAAAACTTATGAAGGACTTATGGACTTAATACTTAGAGACAAAGTCATGTCGTCTGTCAATGAGTCTTTCCTTGCTTTCCTTCATGAACGTAAACCTAAAACAATAAAAGAAATGGAAGATTTCTGTTGCCAATACGTAACTGCGCACCCACACATAACCATGGGTAACTCTAAGGTGAAAGAAGGTTTACCAGTTGCTTCGGCAGCTCCGTATGGTCAAAACTTTGCTCGTAGATCCCAACAAAATTTTGATAGAAAGAGTAGCGGTAATTTCTGTCAAAATCATGGAAATCAATTTCATGGTGATTCTTCTTCGAAGAATTGGAGACAACCTGATAGTACTCGTTACTATCACCCTAATAATTATAAGCATTTCAAAAGAGGATATGGTAATAGAGGTTATTCCTGCCGAAGACCTCAAAACCAAACAAATAGATGTTCGCATCAATGTGAACATGATAGTAATCGTGGAAACTGGAATTCGAACCAGTATAACAATTACAATAGAGACAATAATAACTGCAGAGATAATAATAACTCTGATAACTTCAGAGGTAATAATAGTCGGGGTAGATCTCAACACAAAAAAAAGAGATATCAGCAGGCTAATGCTGTACAACAGGAAACTGAGGCAGCCTGTAATCATGTTGTTGATAGTAAAAACTTTGACGCTGTCACTAGTTCTGCTTTTGACTTTGAGAGAGCAAACAAATGCCCCCCAATGCAGTACTTTATTAGAACCGGGTACCATAACTACTTTGAGTTGTGGTCACCCACTTCCCGCTCTTCCTGCTGCTGTTGCGCATGACGGGAGGGGTTCTTTAATTCTACATAAGGGTCTTGTTAATGATACTCCGGTCTCACTACTTTTTCGATTCCGGATGCACCACTATTGGTGTTTAGACAATCGCTTGTAGATCCATCTTGTGCTACAGGAAGGGTTATTAAATGTGTCACATTTGGCGGCACTCTAGAAAAATATCCTACTGCTGTAATTCGCATTGCCACTCCTTTCTTTACTGGAGATGTGCATGCTTGTCTCTTACCTAATCCTATTGCGGACCTTATTATTGGTCGTATTCACGGAGTTAGGGAGTGTACCTCACAGCAGATTGCTGCTTGGGAACATAATAACATGCAAGCTACAAATGCAGTAGTTACAAGAGCACAAGCTCTACAAACACCCGAAACTTCACTGAATAGTGATAATGAAGTTGATAGCCAAGATAGTCACTTAGTAATCACTCGTGACTCTTTCATAAAATTGCAAGAAGAAGATTCTTCTTTAAAAAAATTCTTCGTTCTTGCGAAGAAAGGTGATCCGAATCAGGATACAAATAGAAAATCTTGGATTGCAATGAGAAACGGCGTACTTGTACGTATGGTACAAGATTCGGCTACGTCGGCACATTCGCAAATTCTTGTTCCCAAGAGCATGAGAGTCCAAATATTGCAACATGCTCATGACTCGCAATGTGCTGGACATATGGGTTTTGCCCGTACGAAGTCGAGAGTCCTTGCGGCTTTCTTTTTGGCCTTTTGTCAATAAGGACATTCGTATTTACTGCCGATCATGCAAGGTATGTCAGGAGGTCAAATCTAGAGGACCACGACATGCTGCGCCTATCCAGGCTGCTGACATTCCTATTCGGCCGTTTCAGAAAATGGCCATAGATATTATTGGCCCTTTTAAGGTCAAGTCGGCCAGAGGACATCAGTTTATCCTTACATGTGTCGATATGTGCACACGTTGGCCAGAGGCTATTCCTCTTAAGAGCATATCTACTACAGATATCGCAGATGCTCTTTGGTTGATATTTTCTCGCTTGGGGTTCCCCAGAGAAATATTGTCAGACCATGGCACTCAACTCATATCTGACACTATGTCACAGGTAATGTCTACCTTACATATTGAACGATCTCTCAGTAGTATCTACCATCCTATGTCTAATGGGTTAGTTGAGCGTCTGAATAGAACGCTCAAGACTTTGCTTGGTAAGATAACTGAAGATCATCCTCAAGATTGGGACAGGGTTTTACCCGCGGCTCTCTTTGCCTATAGAGAAGTCCCTAATGAACACACATGATTTTCTCCCTTCGAACTTGTCTTTGGCGCGCGTCCACGCGGCCCTATGTCTTTATTACACGATCTCATCACTGCCGATGATATTAGCGATGAAACTCAATCCTCATATGAGTATGTCATTGCTCTAGACAAAAGATCATTGAGGCATGTAAGCTAGCAACTGCTTCATCAGAAATTGCTAAAGAGAAGGCAAGGCAGTTTGCTAACAAGAATAGATGTCTACGACAACTTTGTCCAGGTGACAAAGCATTCGTCCTACTCCCCAGTAGGGAAAATAGACTTCTTATTGCATGGAAAGGTCCGTATGCAATATTCTCTCGGATTTCCGATGTTGACTATGTGGTCGATATTGATGGAAAGCATAAAACTTTCCACATAAACATGCTTTCGGAATTTCACGAACGTCCGGACTATTTGCTGCCTATTTTCCAGGCAACGGATGATGCTCCTGCACCTCACTGTCATTATTCATCCCTGTCTGTCATTCAGGATGAGGAAGCTACCTTCTCTGATGTCAACCTTCCCCTTCCAGTGGTTCCATTACATTCCACGGAATCTTGGAAAAACGTTTCTGTTTCTCCTAATCTTTCTGGTGACGAACATCGACAAGTCTCGTCGATGTTACAAACATTTCAGGATGTTCTTTCTCACTGACATTCCTGGACACACAGATGTCATAGAACATGACATAATTCTTACCGACAATAATCCAATTAGGGTTAGGCCGTATCCTATTCCTATACACTTTCAGTCGCAAGTGGAAAAGGAATTGGATGAAATGATTCAATTAAATATAATTGAACCATCGACTTCACCATATTCTTCTTCCATGGTTTTATTGTCCGGAAGAAGGATAAGAACATACGAATTTGCGTTGATTATCGCAAATTGAATCAGGTCACAAAGTTCGAACGCTGAACCGATGCCTTTGTTAGAAGATCTACTGATTAGACTTTCTAATTCTAGATTCTTCACTAAACTTGACTTGTCTAAAAGGTTATTGGCAAGTGCCTTTAGCAGAGCATGCCCAAACCTCTTACTGCTTTTTCTACACCTAGGGGTCTATTTCAATGGAATGTTTATGCCCTTTGGTCTCATGAACGCCCCTGCCACTTTCGTTCGCATGATGCGTCGAATTCTGTCACATCGTTCGGATGTCATCGCATACTTAGATGACATCTGTCTCTTCAGTGATACCTGGGAAGATCACTATTTAGGGTTATATGACTTACTGTCCACTCTACGTGAGAATAATTTGACAGCAAAACCTTCTAAAGCTTTTGTTGGTTTTGGTGAAATCTCTTTCCTGGGTCATCGTGTTGGTCAAGGTCTCTTGAAGACAGAAGACCACAATACTTCCAAAATACTGAACATCTCTGTTCCTAAAACGAAGAAACAAGTTAGGAGTCTCTTAGGTTTAATTCAATTTTATGGGAGATTTATTCCAAATTTATCTTCGATCATGGCACCTCTATCAACATTGTTGAAGAAAGGTTCGCCTAATCTGGTCCGTTGGTCTGAAGAATGCCAATCTTCACTAGACCAAATCAAGAATATATTTTATTCTCCTCCCATCTTAAGATTACCTACTCTTGATAGGACTTTTGTTCTTCGGAGTGATGCTTCATCCACTGGGATTGGAGCAGCACTGATGCAAGAATATGCAAATACTCTGCATCCTGTTATGTACATTTCTAGAAAACTAAATGCGGCAGAGAGGAACTACTCGGTTTTAGACCGTGAGTTGTTAGCGATGGTTTGGTCAATTCTAAAGCTACAAAGATTCCTCCTGGGCGCACATTTCATTCTAGAGACTGATCAGAAAGCTCTTACAGCTATTCAGACTAAGAATTTGAAGAGTTCGAGATCCACTCGATATGCTATAGCTCTTCAACCTTTTCACTTCACGGTACGAGCTATCCGTGGTGCGGATAATGTGATGGCTGACATTTGTCTAGATGCCCACATGACTCCAACTAATACTTCTGTCCTATATTTCTATATATTACAGAGTCATAACACACCTATATTTCTACAATAGATTAGCACATCTGTACTTACTTATATGTACACACTATCGTGCTTTGTTGTCATCTTCTTCTGTTCGTTTTTTAAAATGATAGAGGAGGACTGAGTAGTTAATATAAGGGCCGTTAGTTTACTAAACAGCCACAATTATTAATAATGTATTGTACCTTATGAAGCATATTAGTTATTAATTAGCATTATATTGCTTGTACTTTCTCAGAATGTCATTGTTGAGCTGAGGACTTACCTTACGAGTTCTAGATTGTGTACTTACCCTCGGAATACCAGAGCATATGTCCTGGATCGTCATGTAGTTTAACTTTACTATGTACTTATGTCATTACATGTCAAAGAATGTACTATCTAAATTTTTCCTATCAGATTTGTACATCCATTTTTAAAGACAATATTAGAGTATGCTGTTTAATGATGATTATAGTAACTTGCATACGTATATTGTGTTTACATGCTAACGTGATGTGTGTTGGTGACACCTCCCCGATGTGAATATTTTTTGAGACATATTTATTTTTCTGTTGAGGTATATCCTCACCAGACACTCTATAATTAGCCTATTGTTTGGCAATTTAGTTAATTATCAGCGCATAATTCGTGCGTTTTGAGCCGCTTATCGCTTGCTCTTTGATATTGAAAAAAAAAATATGTTCCACATTTTTTTTTTTATCGGGAGGAGGTGGTGATATGTTGCGTGATAAATTCTCGCAACATCGTTTTATTTCAATATCTGTTTTATAACGCAAGGGCAACAACTGCTTGGAATTTATAGTCACTTTTCTCGGTAAGCATTTGTCTTCTCGCGTTGGTATCGAATGCAGTTAAGTTTGAGCTGTGGTCATTTTGCGCTGGACTGCGCATGACTTTTCTTGCTTCTTGGTCGATCGGTTTCCGCCCACCACTAGTGGAGTGAGCGATTTGGAATGGCGAAAGAGATGCCTCGTTGAAGAGGGGATCTCCGCTATTTTTGTTCTGTCAGGGATGTGTAGTCCTCTTAATGGATATTTCGTTTATTCGAGATAATACCTCTAGTGTTTTCCCACATGTCGGGAGGCGTGATATTTCTGTGTATTTCATGAAAGCAAGGTAAATTGACTCTTTCATTAACTCTATTGATTTTGGGTCGTGAGCGATTTCGATTCATAGCCTGTCTGCGAAAGTCGTCGTCACGAGATGTTTTCCTAGCTCACATGTCGCTGCATTGTACTGCATCGGTTGATGCAGGTACCAAGGACCATTACTTGCTACTTTGTTAAATGAACTAGGTTTGGAAAACCTTTATTATCTAGAGGATATTTTTGAGGACATTATTTATACTTCGGCAGACGTGTCTGTCTTGCTGAAGTCAAACTAAGGAGAGTGAACTGATCTCATACATCTGGTTATCTCCTGGCTGTTATAGAAAAGGATGGAGTTTTTCACCTGACTACATTTACAGCACTTTGAAATATAACATGCATCTGACTCATCATTGTAATGCTGTCTACCGTTTATTGCTGTATTGAATGTTGCTGTGATAATGACTGTTTGATGTGCCTACACATTTGCGTAACCATTTTGTCACTGTGGCGTCCACAATAAATAATGAAGAAAAACGTCAACGGCTGTTTCAAGACTCATTGACTTTATACGTCGTGAGTTTACTGACGTCCTACCATTCGTACCAGTATACCATTCTTCATAGTGATATACGATCTGTGATTCGTATTCTGATTAGGATCACCTTTCTTTGCGAGAAGGAAGAATTTCTTTAAAGAAGGATCTTCTTCTTGTCGTTTAACAAACGAATCATGCGAAATCACCAAGTGATCGTCTTGGCTATCAACTCCATTACTATCATCAGATGAAGTTGGAGGAATAAGAGCTTGGGCTCTTGTTACCACCGCATTGACCGTTTGGATGTTTTGTTTCTCCCAAATAGAAATTTGTTGCGGGGTGCATTCCTTAACCCCATGAATACGACTGATTATAAGATCCGCAATAGGATTAGGAAGAAGACACGCATGGACATCTCCTGCAAAGAAGGGAGTGTCAATGCTAATGATAGCAGTAGGATATTTTTCCATGGTACCACCAAATGTAACTCATTTGACCACCTTTCCCGTGTAACAGAGCTTATCTATGAGAGACTGTCTAACCCCGACAGTAGTACATCCAGAATCAAAAAGCACTGAGGCTAGACTATCATTCACAAGACCGTTATGCAAGATGAGAGATCCTCTCCCATCATGCGCAACTGTAGCAGGAAGAGCAGGAAGAGGGTGACCACAAATTAAGGTAGATACAGTCGATGGCTCGAACAATGTTAAGCATTGGGGGCATTCAGTTGCTCTCCCAAAATCGAAAGCACAACCAGTAATAGCATTAGAGTTCCCACTATCATTTACTTGATTACAGGCTCCATTAAACTCTTGTTGTGCAGAGTTTGCCTGTTGGTAAGATTTTCGTTTGTTATGTCTAGGTCTGCCACGATTATCATTTCCCCTGAAATTGTTATCATACTGCCTATTGTAATCATCATTCCGGTTTAAATCCCGGTTTCCATAACCACCATCGTCATATTCTTGACGTCGAGAATGATTATCTCGAGAAGAAAAGCTCGGATAGTTTTTATTGTGATAACCTTTGTGATAGTGTCTAAAATTATTACCACCAAAATTACAAGAACTACCATTCGTCTCCAGTTCTTAGAAGAAGAACCATTATATGTTGGATTACTCTGATTCTGAGTGTAATTCTGATTACTTTTCTTATTCCAGTTTTTTTGAGCACCCTGAAATTTCTTATTGAAATTAGGGCTATATGGTGCTGCCGAAGCAACTGGCAACCCTTCTATCACTTTAGAATTGCTAACTGTAGCATGGGGATGCGCGGTGGCATACTGGCAACAGTATTCCTCCATGTCTTTTAAGTTTCTAGGTTTACGCTCATGAAGAAATGCAAGGAAAGAATCATTAACAGATGACAAAACTTTGTCTCGAAGCAATAAGTCCTTTAGACCTTCATATGTTTTCTCAGTTTGGGACAACTCAATCCATCGTGTGAATGTACGACGTATCTTTGTAATAAAATCAGAGAAATCTACTCCATTTTCTGGCAACATTGTCCTAAAACGAAGACGATAATCTTCTTCTTTTAGCTGATATTTTTTTAGTAATGCTGCTCAGACAACATCATAATTAGTCCTGTCATGCTCCTCTATTGTCATAAGAGTAGTCACTGGTTCACCTGTAAAAAAATTCCATCAGTTGTTTGACATATTTTTCCTTTTTTATCTTATGCGTATCACATAAAAATTGGAATCTATCCAGATAATCTGCTATGTCGTCCTTTAAAGGATTGAAATGAGGTAATTTGATCTTACTAGCAAACTCCTTTGTCGTACCAGAACTTGCTTGATGAGCACCCAAATTTGTCAATTTTAATTTTTCTAACTCCAAAGCTAAGAGTTTCTCTTCGTGTTCCATTTTTGCTTTTTCCTTTCTCTTTTCGGCTTCTCTGTAAAATCTTCTATTTTCAGCCTCAGCCTGAAGTTTTCACTCCTCAGCAGCAGCTTGAGCTTGAAATCTTCTCTCCTCAGCAGCAGCTTGCAGTTTTTTCTCTTCAGCAGCAGCTTGAGCTTGAAATCTTCTCTCCTCAGCAGCAGCTTGCAGTTTTTTCTCTTCAGCAGCAGCTTCTCTTTGAAACCTTTTCGTTCAACTTGGCATGACACGCCAGTTGCATCTTATCGTGCTGTAGAGTATTGGCCGAAACACAGGGTCTCAATATGACGTCAGCTGTGTATTCTTCATAAGCAGGTTGCATAAACCCTGCTATAATGATTGTATAAATATACCGCCAACCTGCGGTTTCCACCATATTTAACTTCGTCACTGGACTTCTGATCAAATGAAGACGAATAGTCTTAAATGGCTACCTCGAGCACAAAATATAGGTTCTGCATTATAGGAACTGTGAGCTGTTCTCACAGGCTAGGTAAGCCTTTAACAAGTTCTGCAACCGAATGCGTAATAATGATAAAGTCGGTGTTACCTTGAACAGAATCCTCAGAACACAAGAAACAACACTGTCGTCATTCCTGACGTACAGTAAATCACTGGGGAAAACTGACAACGCAGTCACTTCGAAGATTTTCCTTCCCCAAAATACAACGGACATTCACGTCCCACAGAAGCCAGTTCACATCTCTACCTGACGGAAGTCTAACCCTTCACCTCCAAAACTGCGCATGGGCAATGGCCCAGAACTATGTACCTTTGACCCTATCTCAATACTGGTCAAACACAATGAATGAACCAAAAGGGGAGATAACCCCTAATCAACCTGACACCGCAAAGTTAAGACATAGTTCCCTAACTTTGACCAAGGTGAAACAAAATACGACAAATAAATTGACGTTTGAAACTCTGTCAAAAATGACCGCAACATATATTAAATATTTGATACTTTTGAAACGATATTTATATATAATAAATGTTTATTTATTTCCTTCATGTTTGCATTTCCTTCAGTAATATTACTGGTAAGTTTTTGTTTTAATATTAGCGCCTTTAGTTTTATTAATTGTTCGTGTAGAGGAGTTGTAGGTATCCTGCAACCAATGCACATGGGCCATGATGCCACCGGGATATCATGATTTCAAGGAAGTCAAATCTTATGTACTGGAGGTGGAGACATCCAGTTGTTGGGATTTAGCGGCACTCTGCGTCTGTTGTGTGACCCAAAAAATAGATGGTTGTGACATATGATTTACAGAGCCGATAACGCATGTTCTGGGCAGGAACAACAGTTCATGAATGTCACAAAATGACTTTTGGGTCGTTCTCTTGTCGCTCTCTTGTTCACTACGGCCGTATCCTGGACATTTGTTGTATTGATTATTTACGTGTTTCAGTGACCGGCACCCTCTTTCTTTCTCCGCACTGTAGCAGATATTTTGTATTTTCCTTCTTACACCCCTCTCAGAGATATTTTGTCTCGTCTGTTTACCTAACCATCCCTGCTGAAAATAGTAGACAGGTGATGCAATATTGAAACGACAGGCATATTCTCGTGTACCAAACCTTGGCCGCTACCGATTAACACGAAAATCGCCAGCGTATTTGTCTAATTGCTGATAAAGCCAGGGTGCGCGACAGATAAGAGATTACTTGTCTGGGTGACACATTTTGGACAGACAAGGATGACCTAATCGCTTCCTGTCCGACTTGTTATGACAAGATTACTTTAGATAGTAATAATTTGTTACATCTGAAACACATTTTTGTATGAGTTTACAGATGTGTTGGTGAGTTCGCCTGCCAGGCATTCGGATGTTTTCATACCGTATATGGGAGACGTGATCTTTGCATCACGCGCAAAATTATTCCATTTCGGAATATTTTGAAATTACCCCACCCAACATTTTTGTTTTATATGATTGGAGCCCTAAGCAGCTGCATAACAAACAGATGCGGGGGTAGGACAGGCATTCAACCTGACACGTTTCAGTGTTATTTCACTGTGAGAATCGCTTGCAAAGACACCAGACTTGCCAGTAGTTAGAATCAGGATTCCATCTTATCAGACCGGACATCTTTTATTGGAGTATTCATAAGGACTTACAAAACAGCCCAGGAAACTATCAATTTCATAAGGAAAGCCACTGTCTAGGGAAACTGAACACACGGAGTCATAGAGGGAATTATTTTATAAAAGTAATGACCCCCCCTCCCCCCCCCCCAAGACCACGTATAACAGGCCTAATCAAGTGCCTAACTTCATTCATCTAAGCAAAAAAGTATGTGAGTCAGCATTGGCGTAAATTGTCATTTTACATTGTATGTTTTCATTACTAATATGTGAATATTAATATGTGAAAATCGCTAGTGGAAGTCCAAGTCATTTGAGGCTGGCACCTCAGCGTATTGAATGATGATTTCATAAACCGCCACTGCAAAGGCTGGTGACTGTTTTATCGCTAGTTTCTTAAAGAGAACTAAAATCATAATCTAGTAGCAAGTTCCATATGGGGCAGGGAGGAAAAGATGAAAGAAATGATGGACATTATAAGTATAATACTTACAGTTTCAAACCCGTTTAAATGTCTATGTAAACATATTCACCTTAAAATTAATGAAAGTTTCTAAGCTTTTCAATCAGTGTAAATGTAAAAGAAAACATATTCAATTTATATGGTGAACACTTTTCAATCAGTGGAAATGTAAATGTAAACATATTCTATCTGTACTTTGTACTATTAACCATTCGTTTAAATGTAAAGTAAATATAAAGCTGTTCAATTTAAACGAAAAGAAAGTTATCTCTCGAGGGATTAAGTTTAATTCTCATCGAGGGTAAATTCTGAGTTAAATGGGATGGTGGAATATGAAGATGGGGGGGGGGGGGGGGAAGAAAGGGGGGGGGGGGACATAACCATGTGTCGGAAAACGCAATACTCAAGACAGCGTTTCGTTTCTATTCTTTTACCATAGTTGTTGGCGGTACCAGAAGGGTACTAATCTCTGGAACAAAGTGAAGGTAGAAATGGACTGACGTAGAAACGCGGAACCAGCTTCGCAGGTACTCCTTGACATTTCTCGGAATGTGCTGTACCTTAAATATTGACCAGAGACGCGAGAACTCCAGTGACCTATCTCCACAGAATCAACCCATCAGCGGGAGCAAAACATACCACAGGAAGTTAAGTAGCCCTATAAGCTACCAAGTGATCGCCTTTAAACTAACTTCCCATCACAACCGTGATGAAAATTTTTTGCTTATAATTCATTATTCAAATTTTCTAAAACCTTGTTAAACTTAAATGATTATTAAATCTGTTATTTGTAATTATACAAATTTAACTTCGATTCAATCATTTTAAATGTACTGCATGATTGAAAATATACAGAGGTCCAAAAAAGTATGTACATGTGCTTCATTGACTATAAGAAGGCTTTTGACAGAGTCCATCATGAGAAAATAATTGAATGCCTCGAAGACATAGGTATTGATGGAAAAGATATAAGAATACTCAGTAACCTTTATTGGGAGCAAACTGCCACAGTAAGATCTGGAAGGAATTATTCACCATACATAGACATAAAAAGAGGTGTCAGACAAGGTTGTGTGCTGTCCCCCCGCCTATTTAATCTATACACCGAAAAAATGTTCAAACGGATACAGGAAATACCAGGACTGAACATCAGTGGAAGGTCAATAAACTACCTTAGATATGCAGATGATACCGTGTTGTTAGCTGAAAGCGAACAGGAGTTACAAGAACTAGTGAAGCAAGTGAACAATATAAGTCAAGAATATGGACTCGACATTAATATTGAGAAAACAAAAACTATGATAATTAGCAAAACACGATAAACCCACATTAAAGAAAAGCGTAAATGGGAAAATCCTGGAACAAGTCAAGAGCTACGTATATCTTGGTCATATAATAACAGAAGATGGCAGATGTGAAACAGAAATCAAGAAGAGAATAGGAATGGCCAAAGCTACATTCAACAATTGAAACATATTACTGACATCTAAACAGTTATCTCACAAATTAAAACTGAGAATCATAAAGTGTTACATATATTCTGCATTTCTGTATGGTGCAGACACATGGACGATGAATAAGCATTTGGAAGAAAGAATTGAGGCTCTTGAAATGTGGATATATAGAAGAATGGGGCGTATCTCGTGGAAAGAGAAGAAAACAAATAAGGAGGTCCTAGAAAATCTAGGTATGAAAAGAGAACTAATGAGGGAGATCAAAGTTCGGCAGCTAAAATACTTTGGCCACATAAATAGGCATAACACTCTGCAGAAGACCATAATAGAAGGGAGAGGTGAAGGCAAACGTGCAAGGGAAAGACAGCGCTATAACTGGGAAGATAACATCAAGAGATGGACAGGAAAGAGTCAATCAGAGTGCACCACCAAGACAAGAGACAGAAGACGTTGGAGATCCATTACAGCCGACCTTCGTTGTGGAGATGCCAGCTGATGATGATGATGAAGTTTGTCTCAGTCAATTTACTAAACACACTCTAAACAAATCTATACCAGAAGAATAATAATTCCACTGAGTAAATCAGAGGTGGGGGCTTAACTAGCTGAAAAAAAAAAGAAATTGCTTGATCCTTCACAAAACTTTTTGGCAGATCACAGAATTAACGTGCTCAGCCAATGCAGCATTGTTTTCGCTTTTCTGAATATCTTGTGAAAACTACCTTGGGATAGAAGCATCATCACCCTTCTATCTCATCTCTACCAAGAGTAATCCTGTGCGAAGGTAGACACCTTTGACGACCTACTTTAGATACTCTTGAGTTTTGGCCACTGTTGGACCACTAATGCAAAGCAGGGGAGGCAACCGTGACAATGCAATTTAACTGTAAATGAAAATATAAAATAATCAAATTATTAATATAAAGTAATCAAATTATGAATGTAAAATAACCAAACTATTAACATAAAATAACAAACTTATTACTATAAAATAAGCAAATGAATAATATATAAAAACCAAATTATTAATTTGAAATAACCATTGTGTTACATTTATTGTGTTTTAAAATATCACTCTAAAATCTGAGACTTCTTAGGAGAAAAAAAAACTGTACTAAGGAACTTCATGTAGTCATCCGGAACACAAAAATGTATATGCAAAAGACACTCAATGTTTTAGTACGGTTAAATGTACACAAAAAAAACTGTATAGTGTTCATAAAGGCTGTTCCTTCACCTTTAGTGGAATAATAAACTAAAGTGATATATTTATTTAAATAACTTGTTGAAGTAATTAAACAGGCACACATTGTTAACCATTTGTCTTTGGTCGCACATTTCAGAGTTTCTATAGCAACACGACCGTCCGATTGACAGAGTGGTTAAAGGGCTGGTCTCTTGCGCCTAAGGTGCCGGGTTTTTTTTAACGCTCCAGTTTACCCAGCTGTAACTGGGTACCTGACTTTGCTTTTGAGTTAGAGAAGGAAAAGGCAGCGAGGAAGGGAACTGGTGATCCCAGCTCTCGATACTGGACCTAGTATAGTGAAGTCTCTAACACTTCACTCCCTTACGGCAGTATCTGCCATGGGACTACCTTGACCTTTAGCAGCAAAGCAAACCTAGCTCATAGAAGATTATCTCTTTTAGCGTGCTTACGAGTCAACAGATGATAAGAGTGTACACGAAGTCATAATTTGAGGATACCTGGACCTGATAAGAGTCTGCCACGTTCATACAGAATCCCAAGGTATAACGTAAGGAAGGTAGACTCGCAACAGCTGGTGACGTTAAATCGCAATGAAAGGGAAGAAATGAGGATACTACTGCGGACACATGGAAACACCGAGACAGGATGAGTGACGAAACCTGTGAAAGAGATATGCTACATGCCAGTGTTGTCGACTGTCACGGATTTGCCTCCCTTGCTTTGCAGTAGTAGTCCAACAGTGGCCAAAACTCAAGAGTATCTAATATGGGTCTTCAAAGATTTACTCAGTGGAATTCTTATTATTATGGTATAGCTTTGTTTAGAGTGTCTTTAGTAAATTGACTGAGACAAACATGCAGTACATTCAAAATGACTAAATCGACGTTAAATTTGTATATTTACTAATAACAGATTTAATAATCATTCAGGTTTAACAAGGTTTTAAAAGAATGACTAATTATTTACCAGAAAAATTACCATCACTGTTGTGAGGTAATAGTGGTTTGTAAAGGAAGTCACTTGGCAGCTTTTATGTGTTACTTAGCTGTCAGTGACGGTTCTGCTCCTTCTGATGGTTTGGTTCTTGGTAGACTGGGTCATTGATCACGCTCGTCACAGATGAAGGTTGTAGGGCGCAGCACGTTCCCAGGAGTGTCACGGAATGTCTACGACAGTGTTTCTCAATCTTTTTGTGTTCACGGCACACTTTTCAATTTTAAAAAAAATCTGCGGCACACCTATCTGACCCCGCACTTGAATAAACAATTACAGTGATATATACTAAATTAAATACACTAATTTGTGGGTACTTTAGAATAAAGAAAACAAACTTTCAATTTGATTTTCTTTTAATTGTTTAAAATAATTTTGAAGTATATCTATTTTTGTCCAAAGCAGTTAATAGCTCCAATTATTACCGAATGAATTCAAACTGTAAGATCAGTTTCACATTACATGATCACTAAAAAATATACTTGATGTGGTAAATTTACAAAATTTTGGCGGGACATTTTGATAGGCGCGGCGGCACACGATTGTGCCGCTGCACATCGCCTGAGAAACACTGGTCTACGAAGTTGGTCCCTTAAAGCCCAGTCTGATGGTGGTGTATAGCCTCGATGTCAGGCCACTTGTACCCTTCTTGTTCCAGAGATAGTACCCTCAACTGGTACCACCAACTAGTGTGGTAAAAGAAGAGAAACGAATACCCTCTGAGTATTGAGTTTTCCGACACATACTTATGTGTTCCCATCTTCCTATTCCACCATCCCATCTACTTCAGAATTTACCCTCGATGAGAATTAAGCTTAATCCCTCGAGAGACAACTTTCTTTACATTTAAATGAAAAGGTTAATAGTATAGATAGAATATGTTTATATTTACATCTAGACTGGTTGAAAAATGTTCACAATATTGATGGAATATGTTTCCAGTTACATCTACACTGGTTGAAACATGTTCACAATATAGATTGAATATGTTTTCATTTACTTCTACACTGGTTGAAAAGCTTGAAAACTTTCATTAATTTTAAAGTGAATATGTTTACATAGACGTTTACACTGGTTTGTAGATGAAGATATTATAATTAGAATGTACATCATATGTCATCTTTCCATCCCTGCTCCGTATGGAACTTGGGACTACCTATGCTTTTTAGTTCTCTTTAAGAAACTAGCAATAAAGCAGGCATCATCCCTTGCAGTGGTGGTTCATGAAATCATCATTCTATATGCTGAAGTTGCCAGCCTCAAATGACTTGGACATCCACTAGCAATTTTCACATATTAATATTCAGATGGCAATAAATACATATTAGTTCACATGTTAGTAATGAAAAATATAGAATGTAAAATACACATCTTACGCCAATCTTGGCTCAGAGACTGTTTGCTCAGAGAAGTAGGTTTAAGGCACTAGCAGATGTCTTTTCACACGTGTTCTTGGGGGTCGTTACTTTAACAATAATTCCCACTTTGACTCCGTGTTCCAGATTCCTCAGATCCTGGTTTTGCTTGTTTAAAATGATAGAGTTTTCCTGGGCTGTTTAAGTCCTTCAAAATGCTCCAACAAAGTCCTGTCTGATAAAATGGAAGTCTGATTCTAACTTTAGCAGTGTTGTGGTCGTCTTGGCAAGCGATTCTCACAATGTTCTATTCTGGCTTAAAGGTCAGATTATATTGCCCGTCTTCTCCCACATTTGTTTGTTACAATTCTGACAGAATTTGGAGACCCCTATCGATCTCTGTTTCACTCCGGCAGTAATCGGTGCATTTGTGGTACTGATTTTACTACGTGCTTTCAATTGTCGCACTTTCTTTCTTTCTTTCTTTCTTTACTATGTAGCAGAAAGTTTATATTTTCAAGTATTCTTTCACTACTTTCAGTATATTGTGTCGTGTCTGTTATCTGACACTCCTTGTGGATGATAAACACCTCACATTTGCAGGGAGAGGTAGAGATAATATTACGAGAGGCAGGTTGGTAAAATTCCCTTATACCAAGCTTGGCCGCTACGGATGAACACGTACATCGCCCAGCGCTATCTGCCTAATCATCGATAGGACGAGTGCGCGCATCACCAAAGCTTAGAATACTGGTAGACAACTGATGGACAGACACAGATAAGAGATTAATTTCTGATAAAGTAATGAATTGTTACTTTTGGTACACGTGTCATATGAGGTTATCGACATGTTCGCGAGTCTGTACGCAAGGCATAGTAAATCTTATTGCCATATATGGTAATACGTGACCTTTTGCGTTACGCACCTTTTTTCACGTGGAATATTTTGAACGTACCACCCCTAACCCGCCTGTTTGAAAATGATTGGAGCATTTATTTAACTCCATAGCTAACAGATGCGTGGGAGACCGAGAATATAACCTGACACGTTTCAGTTTTATTCCACTGTGAAGATCGCTTCCCAAGATACCAGATCTTGCTAGAGTGAAGCCTAGAATTCAGAATTCCATCTCAACATACCGGACACCTTTTATTGGACAATTTTGACGGACTTTCATAGCCCTGGAAATCTCTTTCATATTAAATAAGGAAACCGGGACTGAGGAACTGAAGGACCACACACGACGAAGTCAGAGAGGGAACTTATCAAATTAACGACACCCCAGACGCGTGTAAGATGCCGATTCAAGTCTCTTTCATCCATCTGAGCTAAAAGTCTGTGAGCCAGGATTGGCTTATTGGTGGTACCAGCAGAAATTACTATCTCTGGAACCAAGTGAAGGTAGAGGTGGACTGACGTTGTGCGAGACGCTATCATAAGAGATATTATAGACAGATGCAAGACCAGCTTGGCCATTACTCCTTGACGTTCTAGGAACGTGCGGCAGCTTTGACCTTGACCAGCGACGAGCGAGAGCAGTGTAAACAGAACCAATCAGCGGGAACAGAAACTACTATTGGCAGCTAGGTGAAAATATATACGCTGCCATAGTGAATTTTTCCCATCATCTCTACCATAAATCAATGATGAAACTTTTCTTCTAAACTATTCAATTTATTTTCAAACTGTTAAAACCTAAACTTATTATTAAATTTTGTTATTTGTACTGTTACAAATTATTTAACTTCGATTTAATCATTTTAAAGTTACTGCATGTTTGTCTCAGTCAATTTACTACACACTCTAAGCAGAGCTATACTATAATAATAAGAATTCCACCGAGTAAACCAGGCGTGGGGGCTTGAACGAGCTGAAATTAATAAGTGCTTAATTCCTTCACAAAAGTTGTCGGCAGATTCTAGAATTAACGTGCTCAGCCAAAGCAGCATTGTTTTCGCTTATCGGAATATCTTGTGAAGACTCCCTTTGTAATAGAAGTGTCATTACCCTTCTACCTACATATCTGCCAAGAGTAACCTTGTGCGAAGGTAGATAACTTTGAAGCCCATATTAGATACTCTTGAGTTTTGTCCACTGTTGGACCACTACTGCAAAGCAGGGGAGGCAATACCGTAACAACGATGCTTAGCAGAGCGCCAATCGTTTCAAACATGCGTGTTTAGTGGGGTAATTCAACAATTTTTCCGCCTGAAATTCTATGCGCGATGCAAAAGGTCACCTCTCCCATATATGACAAAAAAACATCCGATTGCATTCTCTGCAATGGTACAAATACACCATTTTACTTTTATCTAAAGTAATCTGTTCGTGAAAGTCGGACAGAAATCGATTATGTTATTCATGTCTGTCCATAAGGTGTCTCACAGACAAGTAATGTCTCTCTCCGTCGCTTGTGCACACAAAATCCGTCTGCTGGCGAGTAATTTTATGGACAAACAAAACAATGTGAAAACTGACCGGCCCATATGGCTTTTAACTGCACTAATCTCAGCAAAGCTGTGAAGCGCCAAGCAAATGTGATAAATTATCACCAACCAGGAGTGTCAGAATGTTTGAAAATACAAAATATCTGCTACATAGCAGCGAAAGAAAGAGGTGTCGACTATTGAAAAACGCGTAATAAGTCATTACAACAAATGTCACAGAATACAGCCAGAGTGACAGAGATAGACCCAAAATATTATGTGACATCGACTCGAGTCGAAT